>CM031234.1:358654702-359207202 GCA_018340775.1 Taxus wallichiana var. yunnanensis | reverse complement strand
CAACATAAATTAAGTATAGATGAACCAAAGTATTGAGCAAAAAAAAAAATTGAAACTAAATTTCACCAAAAGTGTGGTAAGCAAGCATTAGATTAGGATAACTATTGCAAGACAAATACATAACATATATGTGAAGAGAAAAGATGACATGGGTTAAGCCCAAAGGAAGGTTGAGAAAGTAAACATGCTCACCGCAACTAACCAACCAGTATGTTAGTAGGGATAACACTTCCACTTTGTGATATCATCAATAGTAACATAAGCATAATGAAATATTAATGTTTATATGTCACTTTGAAGACCAAACATACAAACCAATGCAAGATTAATTATTTGGAATAATAACATTAACACATTATATTATTATGATTTATTTACTAAAATTAATAGTTTCCATTAGTAACTAATTTAATAAAATTTAAATCTATGTAAGGACATTGTTGATCAAATAAATATAACAATATTCAAGCAAGAGTGAAAGATATGAGATAAAGACGACTTAACTGCAACTATAGGTATGGGTGATGAACATGTTGGAAAGGTAGATCTTGGACTATGTAAGCTCTATTTTTTATTCTGGAATGTGACGATCTCAGGGATAGGAGCACCTAGAATGGGACAAGGCCGCATGACCATTAGTGTGTGTTGGGAATTGGTGTCAATAGGATAGTTGTTTTCCGATTCTTCTTGTGTCGTTTCTTGTTGCATTTAGTTCGTTGTAGGTTGCATCGGTGTTCATTGTACTTTTTGATTTAACCTAAATGTTAAACCTTTATTTTAGAGTAGCTTATTGTACTAAATGATATTCGGAAACAAATGCAATAGTGCAAATAATAAGCATACAACAATGTAAAACCCTAAGAAAGTGAGAGAGGAAGATGACTTAGTTATTTTTGTGTAGTCCGAGAGTGATTTGAGTTGTGTGTCTGTTGGATATGAATAGAACCAGTGTCAAATAGGCTCAGTGAGGATTCAGAACCCTAGTGATGTAAGGGACATAAGCATCCACAGGAGGACAAGAGCGCCTTGGGAACTAGTGACTAGTCTTGGTGCTTTGTGTGCGCTCAAATGCTTAGAGTCTAGTCATTTCAGGTCGGAAGGGATTTTCTATTAATTTTTCTTTGTCACTCTGGTTTTTTTGTAAGATCATCAGTCAAACCTGTAACCTACAAAAAAAAATGTACACCTATACATGTCCACAAAACACATCAAATTAATAAAAAATATATAGAATGCGGAGTCAGGATGACCCTAGCGGTCACCAGAAGAGTGGACTTTAAGAGAGTTGCACTACTTCTTAGAATCCATGTAGTTCTCCATGCTTGTATGTGTAATGATGTCATTGTGTAAATTATATGGTGATAGTGGACTAAATTTAGATTGCTCCAAGTATTCAAAATGTGTGTAATAGAATAGAATGAACTCCCCTCCTATGTTGTGTATGTATATCAATGCAACCCTTGTCCCTTGTATGAATGTGATAGATGTATCATTATAGTGCTCTTGTGCCTTTGTGCAAGCTTAGGTGATGATAGATAATGTTTATAGTGTTTGGCCCCTTATTTGAGAAAAGTAATGTCTACATCGTAGACTCCTTGTACTTCTTCTTGCTTGTATGTGTAATGATGTCATTGTGTAAGTTACATGGTGATAGCGGACTAAATCTAGATTGCTCCAAGTATGCAAAATGTGTGTAACAAAATAGAATGAACTCCTCCTATATTGTGTATGCATATCAATGCAACCCTTGTCCCTTGTATGAATGTGCTAGATGTATCCTTATAGTGCTCTTATGCCTTTGTGTAAAGCTTAGGTGATGATAGATAATGCTTATAGTGTTTGGCCCCTTATTTTGAGAGAAGTAACTAAGTATATATATGATTCCCTTGTTTGAATTTCGTAATTGACAATTGAAAGGCTGACCCAAAGTGTTAAAATGTGACCAAGAAGTGAAAAGGACCCAAAATAGTAAGAAGAAGGAAAAGAGGGACATGAGCATCTGGAAGGGACAAGAGTTCTGGGTGCTTCTATCCTAATTGAGCGCTAATGTACGAGACCATTAAAAGATAAATCAGTCAAGTGTTGGTAAATCTGTGAGATGTGTAAGGTCGATGCAAAGTATAAGAGATAAAGAAATCAAAATGCTAAAAGGATTTGTCAACCACTAGTCTTCTTGCTTAGGAATCATGTATATATTAGTATGCTTTAAGACCTAGAAATGTACCGGGAGCATAGATTTTGTGTCACATTTTTCTCCACTTTATGTTGTTGAGTGAATACTTGATAACATAAAGTAGATAGAAGATGCATACCTTGCGATCCGATGAAGAGTGTAGCTAATAACATCTCGAGTGGACAAGTAGCCATGTGAAACATGAAGTGATCATGATGTGAAGTGTGGTAACTATGAAAAGGAGATAGATCCCAGGGGTGAATCATATGTGTAATGATGCACTACTAGAGATTTTGTTTGTTGATGTGAGTTTTTCTTGTAATGAATGACCGACAAAAGAAGAGTAAAAGAGTAGTCAAATTTTTGTATGTGAAAAATCAAAGTAACGTGTGTATAAGTAAGTAAAAGTGTGTAGAAAGTAAAAGCTAAGAAAAGAGTGTCCCTGATGTATGAGAGAGTATAATATAGAAAGTTTCCCTGTTTTCTTTGGAGATGTTGCTAGATTTGAGTGTCTTATTGCAAAGGGTGAGATTTTTGGGTGATCTCACGCTAAGAGCGAGGTTTTGGGTGATCTCATGTCAAGGACAAGTTTTTTTGGGTGATCTCATGCCAAGAGAAGAGTGTTGGGGAGAGAGGTTTGTTTTTCTCTCCTTCCACGATATTTCTCAAATGAGTACTACTAAATATTGACATATCCTAATTTGTAACCAATTTGTAACCGTATTGTAATTGAATTATACCTAATTGACCAAGTTACATGAATCGAAGGTAAGTGTCGAATACTATAGGTTCATCTTGTAAATTGTTGGAAAGCTTATCTTTGAATCGAGAAGCTGTCTAATATTTCCCCAGGACACAAACACCTAGGAGGGACACAAGTGCCCATTGTTCCTATCTGCTACTGAGCACTAGTGTTTTCTTTGTGTTTGTGATCCAAGTATTATTCTAGACCACTCTTGATCCATAGGGATCCAAAATGACTCTACTTCATTAGATCATCCAACACCAAAGAAGGAAAATGGATAAATAGAGGTTCTATGTGTATCTTAGTAAGCTGCCGCTTTGTGTAGTGAAGCGGAGGTTATAGAACCACCGCCCAGCTTGGGTGGAAATCTTGTAACCGTTGCCCAGCCATGGTGGTGGTCTTGTGACCGTCGGTCTGCGTAGGGTGGCGGTCCCGTCACTTTTGGAAAAAAATAATTAGACACGGATTTAAAGCATCTGACTTTGTCCCTTCCCTGCCATGACCTTTCCCATTCTCTAGTGCATGGGAGGACATGGGAGAGGCTATAAATACCTAGGAGGAGCAAAGGAATGGATCACTGAAAGCATGAGAGTAAGTGAACAAGAGTTCTTAGTGCTATGGAAGTGAGTTTGTAGAAGAAAGGAGCTTGAAGGCAAAGTAAACAAGTAATTGGGAGGAAGTGTGAGATATTATCTACTTCTCTTTCATACTTATTATAAATTATGTAACTTCTTATTTTAAATTGGCCAATAAAAGTGGGAAGAAAGAGTGTTTTGCCCTTCCCGACTAGTTTTCCTCCTCTGGAGGTTTCCAGGATAAAATTGTTGGTGTTCATAAGTCTTAAATTGTTTTCTTTCTCTGTAATTTGGTTCTAAAGCACAATAAATCTATTCACTAGCTCCAAACTATCATTTTCAAATAGAAAGTAGAACAACAACATAATTGTGATTTTGTAGACAATTCCAAAGTAGAGAGTTTACAAATCATTTTGGTATTAGAGATAACAAGCATCTAGGACTATGGAATTCATTATTGGATTTGTATGACAATGAAAAGATCTAAAGGTGAAGAGACTTTACCTTGCCATCCAAACATTTATACAAATAAGTGGAAATAGAGAATTCAGGGGACAAATGGAGGAAGAGAACTTGGTCCATAGAATTGAGATGCTAGAAACCATGATGGATAAGATGTTTAGAAGACAAGAACTTACAGATTTGTAGAAGACGACTTCTGTTAAGCAAGGCTCCATGGACTCAGTGGTTTGAGGTTTAGCCAAAAAAATTGGCATAGGAGGGAGCCACGATGAGGAAGAAGATGGGGAAGAGCATGAAGAAGAGACTCCAATTACAAGAGAGAAGGTAAAATTTGATCATGTTCCCTTTAAAGTTGAAACAAAAGTTGAAATTAAGAGCTTTGAAGGACAAGTAGATGCAGAGTTGCTTGATAAATGGTTAAAACAATTGGAAGTCTATTTTAGTGTCCATAATGTCACTGAGGCATAGAGGATCACCTTTGCACGTCTCAAGATGGAGGGACATGCTCTGGTTTGGTGGGAAACCCATCTAGCCACTTGTGAAAAGAAGAAATGTCCTATTGTGAAATCTTGGCAAGAATTTAAGGAATTACTTAGAGCTAACTTCTATCCTATTGGCCAAAAGACTGACCAAATGATTAAATGGCGATATTTTAGACAAGGAAGTGGTTAAAGTGTGCAGGACTATACTACGGAGTTTTGGAGGCAAGCCATGTTGCTAAATATGGACTTGGAGGATGAGGACATTCTGACCAAGTACTTGGGAGGACTTCACACTCACCTTCAAAGAAAATTCATCTCCACGAAGCCCAAAGATCTCAACAAGGCGTGTGTGTAGGAATACTATATAGATGATGAGAAGAAGCAAGGAGAAGCAGATCCAAAGGCAAAGCAGTCAACAAATCAATAGAAGAAAGAACATGGGAAAAAAGTAACAAAGGTAAGTGGAAAGGGAAAGGTAAACAAGCTACCACTACTTTAAATACTTGTAAAGATCCCAAGAATTTTTGTAAGAACTTGTGATATCAATGGTCATACTGACGCTACATATTGGAAGTTACATCCAGAGTTACATCCGAAGAACCAAACCAAGGACTCAAAGAAGTCCATGAAAACTATAAAGAAGACAAGAAGGGAGGTGGAAATCAAAGATGAATCTGATGTAGACGAGAGGCTTGGATACACATGACCACCAATATGGACAACCAGGAAGAGGAGATGAGTAGAATATTCCATATCAAAATCTAGATCAAGAGAACTAAGGTAAATGCTTTGGTTGATACCGGTTCTTAGTCTAACTTGATTTTTAAGCAGTTGTAAAGAAGCTTGGTCTTGAGACTTACGAGCATCCACACCCTTATCCTTTGGGTTGGGTGAAGAAGGGTGTTGAAATTCAAGTAACAAAAAGATGTAAGGTCAAGTTTGGGATAAATTCCCAGTATATTGATGTATTAGAAGCTGATGTTATTCCACTTGATGCATTTGATGTTGTTTTCGGGAGTCCTTACTTGTATATCAGGGATGTTATATTTATGAGAAGGGAGAACCGATACAAATGGGTCAAGGATGGGATTAGCTACAACATTCGGGCACACCAACGTAAGACATAGGTTACTATGGTGAATGTTAACCAAGCAAAATGACTCATTCAGAGCAAATCATAATCAGTCTTGTTTACTTTTGTTAAAGGATAAACAATATGGGGTAGAAGTTTCAAAGATTTCTAACCAGGGAAAACAATATTTGGATAGTATTACTTAGTCTTTTCATGAAGTTTTTCATGCTCCAAATAGGTTACCACCAAAACGGGAAGTAGAGTATGAGATTCAGCTGTTGTCAGAGTCCCCTCTACCAAACATCGAGTTGTATAGGAAATCCTTGCTGGAGAATACTAAAGTAAAGAAATAACTCCAAGAACTACTAGACCGGGGGTGATACGTCCAAACACCTCGTTGTGTAGTTATCCTATTGTGATGGTGCAAAGAAGGATGGTTATTGGAGAATGTGCATCGACTACCACACATTGAATACGATCACCATAAAGAACAAATATCCACTCCCCCGCATAGATGATCTCTTGGACCAGCTTCAACATGCCAAATTCTTTCTTGAAATTGGATCTCAAGTCACGTTATCAGCAAGTCAGAATGAAAGAGGAGGATATATGGAAGACTTCCTTCAAGACAAAATAGGGTTTGTATGAGTGTTTAGTACTTCCATTTAGTTTATGTAATGCACCCGCTACATTTATGAGATTGATGAATGATGTATTGTGGGATTTTATAGATTCACGTGTCATTATTTATTTGGATGATATCTTGACTTTTTAGTGCCACATAGGAGGAACATCTAACTCATTTACAGCAAGTCTTGTAAGTTCTCAGGGAGAAACAAGCTGTTATGCAATATGAAGAAATGTGAATTTTCCAAACAGTCACTTGTCTATCTTGGGCACGTGGTTGTAGGGAGGAGAGCTATGAGTGGATCAGAAGAAGATGGAAGCCATCACCAACTGGTAAGGTGACACAGCAACGAGCCACATAGACTAGGATTTTTGTGGTAGCAGTACAATACATGTAGAAGTTCATTTTGGGCTTCTCTATGATTGTAACACCTCTACACACAAGTGGCCACAAAGAGTAAGGGTTTTGTGGGGTAAGGAACAAGATAAATCCTTTGAGTTATTGAAATACAAGATTAGTCATGTTCCAGTACTTTCTCTTCCTAATTTGTAGCAGCCCTTTGAAGTAGAGACATATGCCAGTGATTATGCTATGGGCAAGTGTTGCTTCAAGGAGGTAAACTCGTATGCTATCATTATGAAACTTTTACTTTAGTAGTTAAAGGATATTCAGTATATGATAAGGAAATGTATGCACTAGTTTAGGTCATTGAAAAATAGAAGCATTGTTTATTGGGTAAATAAACTATTGTGCACACTGACCAAAAACCTCTCTAGTATTTATAACCACTGTCTAAATTGCAACACGAAAGACACTACAAATGGATGGGGTTCCTTCAATAGTTCCATCTGGTTATCAAATACACTTGAAGGGTAGTACAAAATTAGTGGCAGACATGTTGTCTAGGCCACCTACATAGGAAAAATTTCATGCTTGGCCTCTATCTCTCAGATCAATCCCTTCACAAAGGAAGCATACAAAGAGGCATATGCCCAATATAGAGACTTTGGGGTGACATTTAAGTAGTTGTAGTCCCAAGGGGCTAAAAGGATGGGGATTAAATATTGTTATCTCAAGGATGGGATGCTCTACGAATGGAAAAAGCTTTGTGTGCCGAAAGAAGAAAGGCTTCTATTAATGAGGGGAGCACATACCTCAAAAGTATTGGGACATTTTGGTGTTGGTAAGACCCTAGCCCACTTGCAAAGGTACGTGTATTGGACCAATATGGAAGAAGAAGTATCAAAATTTATACGTGGATGTAAACTTTGTTGTACTAGTAAGTCTAAGACTAGGAAGGAGGGTTTATAAATGCATTTACCGATCCCTACTCAAATGCGTGGGAGGACATTTCTTTGGATTGTGTAGGAGGATTACCTATATCTAAACATGGCCATGACTATCTCTATGTTTTGTTAATAGATTCAGTAAGATGTGTATCTTATGATATGTAAAAAGATAGTAAAAACACATGAGGCAACAAATATTTTCTTTTCTAATGTATGGGTGCATTTTGGCTTGCCAAATTCTATTGTTTCTGACAGAGATTCTAGGTTCTTGGGATTTTTGGACTACTTTGTGGGATAAAATGGATACCAAGTTACAGAGGAGCAGGAATTTCCATCCACAAACAGATGGGAAAATAGAGGTGGTGAACAAGACTTTTGTATAGTTAATAAGAGGGTATAACAGAAAATACCCAAAGACTTGGGATGAGTCCTTAGCCTACATTCAACATTCCTACAACCAAGGCAGGCACACATCCACTATGAAGTCACCGTTTGAAGCATGCTTATGATATCTACCTAAAAATCTGTTATACATAGTAGTTGGGTAGCATGATGAGGAGGGGACACGAGACACAAACATGACTAGAGAAAACAAATTCATTGAGAGGATCTAACAAATCCATCTCAAGGTCAAAGAATAGTTAGAGAAATCCCAAGCCAAGTACAAGGCTAGACACGATCAAAACATGAGAGAGCATAAGCTTCATGTTGGAGACAAATTTTGGCTCTACTTGAGCAAGGAGAGACTACAAAGTCAAGCTCGAAAGCTCAAGCCACTACGATATGGAACTTTCACCATATTGGAGTAGGTTGGAGAAAACACCTTTCGGCTTAATTTACCACCATTTACAAGGATGTACACAAGTAGTAAACTATGAGAAATTTCACCTATATGAGCTATCCATTCTTAATGAAGATGAAGGATTACAACTACTACATTCCATTTAGGATTACATCTTGGAGTCACAGGGTGAATTGAAGGAGGATGTAGTCTTTGCAAGCGATAAGGTCAGAGAGATGAGAAGAGGTCCATAAGAGTCTTGATAGGTTTGATTGAAAGGGAAGACACCAAGGCATGCTTGATGGTACTCTAGGGAGCAAGTGAGTGAATTGTTTCCTCATCTACTCCCCCACTAAGATTTTGTGAGACCAAAATCCTCATAAGCAAGGGAGATGTGATCCATAAGGATACAAAATAAATCTACTTCATCATATCATCTAGCACCAAAGAAGGAAAATGGAGAAACAAAGGTTTTATTTGTATCTTAATAGAACCGCCACCCAACCCGGGCGGTGATCTCAGTAACCACCGCCAGCCTGCCAGGCGGTTGTCCTATGATTGCTTTGGTGCACAGGGAAGCGATCATGTCATTTTGGAGAAAAATAAATGGAAGCATGAATGTATGCGGATTTGAAGCGTTTGACTTTGTCCCTTCCCTGCCATGACCTTTCCCATTCTCTAATGCACGGGAGGACATAAGAGAGGTTATAAATACCTGGGAGGAGAAAATGAATGGATCATCGAAAGCATGAGAGTAAGTGAGCAAGAGTTCTTAGTGTTGGAATTGAGTTTGTAGAAGAAAGGAACTTGAAGGTAGAGCAAACAAGTAATTGGGAGGAAGTGTGAGATATTATCTACTTCTCTTTCATACTTATTATAAATTCTGTAACTTCTTATTTAAATTGGCCAATAAAAGTGGGAAGAAAGAGTGTTTTCCCTTCCCATTGGTTTTCCTCCTCTAGAGGTTTCTAGGATAAACTCGTTGTTGTTCAAGTTCATAAGTATTAAATTGTTTTTCTCCATTAATTGGTTCTAAAGCACAAAAATCTATTCACTAAGCTTTAAAGCTGTCATTTTCAAATAAAAGTAGAACAACAATATAATTGTGATTTTATAGGCAATTCTGAAGTAGAGAGTTTATAGATGAACTATGTAACCGTGTGCCTTTTTTATTTATGTACTATGTTGTTCTCTTATAGAGTTATGAGCTACTAGAAGGGTGATTTTTTCATCAATAGATGCCCCCTCGCTTGGGGTGCATGTAAAAAATGTAGGAGGAGGCGGCCCAAATAAGAGGACCTGATTTTGATATGCATATATGAGATTGAATCCTGCAGGATGTTGGGATGATGAATTACAACCTAAGTATTGAAGGCACATAAGGATTGGGCATGCAGACATAGGGTGTGTAGGTGCATACTGAGAGATGTATCGAGAACATGCCACACCCAAGAAAGTATGATTTCGAGACTTAGCCATTTTGGTTGCATGAGATAAATATAGATGTTGAGTGTGGGGCACGCATCAACATGAAGACTTGGAGGCGAAGCAAGGCTATTTTGGACAAGTGGAAGATTAAACGACATGCATAGTTTTGGGCTATTAATAGGATTAGATCTGCAGTTGATATTATTAGATAATCTATTATTAGCGAGCTTGCATGCTTTTGTATTTATCTTGTAAGGGTGTGTTATCGGCTAATTTTGACTTCACAAAATCAATAAACGTAAAAAATTTAATTTTTTTCCCAAAGTGTTCCTTCACATGATTTATCACCCTCGTCGTAATCATTTTATTCTTGACCATTTTGGTCTTCATTTCGTCCATTTCGGGTGAGAACTCCTCCCGCCAGGAGTCCAAATATGCGTTAATAATTAATTAATTAATATTTAATTAATTTCTTACTGTTTATTTAATAAAATTAATTTTATTAATTTTTGGGGTTTTTAATTAAATAAATATTTATTAAAAATCAATCGACAAGTATTATTTTTAATCGTTGGAGGAAAATAAAATTTCGCTTCTAATTGCTGCGGATGCCAAATTGGCTATCACACCCGGATTTCCCCTTTCCTCGCAATATTTTTTCCGCTTGTGAGATTTCTTCTGCTGATTTCAACCCAATTGAATGGCAAAGCGGCAAAAAAATCTCCCAATCTCCCGCATGGGGAAATAATATGGGAATTGCTAGCTTGCTTTTCCATTGCCACGGGAAAATGATTAAGATATTTCCCATCTTTTCGTGGCAATTAATGCCCACTTCTTGGAGAAAGAGAAAATTGGTTATTTTGATGGGAATAAAGAAGTGGTTATGAGGAAGTTTGTTTAATTCCCGTAATTTTTCCTTTGTAAAAACTCTGTTGGAAAAATTCATGCAAGAAGCTTCGAAGATATTTTATTTCTAACTTCTTCTTATTTCCCCTGTAGAAGCATTTTCGGAGAAATATTTTGTTTGCAAGAGTTTTCCGAGTTCAATGTTTCAACTAAGAATACCAACACGGGAAAAAGAAAGCAATTTCGAATGCAAGTTGGAAAGGAGCTCCATGTCCAGATTAATAAGTATTGCACGCATCTGTCGAAGGAAGGAGTTAGAAGTTTGAGAGGAAGAAATTTAATCCATATAAGCCAAAGAAGGAACAACAATTTCAAACGCCTGAAGAAATAATATAACTCCATGAAGGAAGGAATCCATGTACAAGGAAGCAATTCAATTAATCTCCATGTTGCGAGACCATGTTGAACAAAGCTCCACATTCCATGCCCAAGAGAAATAACAATAGGAGAAATTCAACACCTACATTAAAGCAAAAAACAAGCCACACGTGTGAGAAAGATTAAAACCCATGCATGAGCCAGTTTTTCAATGCAAGAGGTTTGATATAATTTCAACGCCTTGTAGAGGGAAGAAAACAAGAAAAGGAGTTTAAAATCCAATGCATTCTCCAAAGTAATAACGGTCCAAATCACGACACATTTGCAAATTGAGCAGCAAAAGGAGTTTCCACGTTGGTTTTGAAGGAAGTGAATTAGTTATCCATTCACTTGACAAAGAGTAAAAGTCCATGCATGAATAAAACAAAAGATTAAAACCCACACATTTTGGAGGAGCAGCATTTTAAAATCCCAAAGCATCTCCATGCCAAGAAAGACAAGCAAAGAGAAAGAATCCACGTCTTCACCAGGAGTTCTCCAGGCATAGTAGGCCACACAAATAAAAAAATCATTCCCACGCATGCAACAAGCAGGAGTAATTCACGCCAAAGAAAGAAATAATTATTCACGCATTTAAATGCCAAAAAATAAAAATAAATTACGAGTTCAAAATACTACTAGAAAATCAAAGTAATTCTTCGTCTTCAAGCAACCGGAATTAGGCAAGACGGAGAAATAGTGAATTAAAAAGATTAAAATTGATCCTACACAAAGTCATTACAATCAAGAAATTTTTTATTATAAAAATATCATTATTGTTTCCTGATCTGGCGAGCTTAGGCTCGATATTTTTGTTTGTATTGGTTTGTTTAAAAAAAATTGTAATTTAGGATCAATAATAAATATTATGATTTAAAATAATAATAATAATTATAAATTAAAACAGCCATATTTTTCTTGTGATAACGGTGGTTTGAAGACTAAGACCTGACATCGTTTACATTGTTTTATGTGCCTGAGTCATTTTTGTAAAATTCATAATGGCTGAAAAATCCAATAAATCTGCAGGAAAATTGAGGAAGCCAGTGGAGAAATCAAATAAGTCCGTGCTCAAGTACGAATTCCAAGGAATCATCCCTCCCAGTTCCATCAAGTTTGCATACGACAATATCACCGATACAAATCTTGGCCACATCAATGTGCAACAATTTTGTGATCGGGTGAAAGCTGAAGGAAAAACCATATTCTCGAGATAGGCTCTACCATAGCGGTCTACCCCAAGCAGCGGCATTTCCGGTCTCGGTGCAATGCCCGAGCTAGTTATCACTGTCGAGGCTTTATGATCCTAAGAGATGAGGAATTTATAAAGATAATCACAAGCCTTTCCTCTTAATCACACCAGAGCACATTGAGGAATTGCTCAACATACCTAA
Organism: Taxus wallichiana var. yunnanensis; assembly: GCA_018340775.1. Lineage (NCBI taxonomy): Eukaryota > Viridiplantae > Streptophyta > Pinopsida > Cupressales > Taxaceae > Taxus > Taxus wallichiana. Next base: position 359,194,910 of record CM031234.1, on the reverse strand, counting down.
CTTCCCTGAGAATGTTGACATCACTCGAAAGTCAGCACAAGAATTTTGGGATGAAGAACCCCTCAGGTGGAGCAAGATGGTTAATAACAATTGGTTAATGACTAAGAGGCCTCAAGTTGGTGACTTCTTAAGGAGCTGTACCATGTTGAGTCTGTGGAGGAAATTGGTGATATGATCCTCTCCTAAGCCGAGTCTTGGTCTACCCTTTGCGGGATTTTCCACCCATGGATGTATCAATTTATTTGTATCATCCTTACCAAGAGATTTTGTGGATTGGGCCACTATCATCAGTGATACTCTTCACAAACAATTGATCGAAGTGAAGATGAATGGATGTTTCTACATGACATCATGCCTAACTTATGTAGTGGCTATAACAAATCTATTTTCGAGGCTAGAAATGAAAGGAGTCATGTGTCCATCAAATAATGCCTTCCATTATTATCCGCAGTTAAGTTTCAAAAATAGCTCTCATCATTTTGGGAGAGTTAACGATGCATTCACCTTCCACGTGATTCGAAACTTGAATTGGAATACAGAGGAAAGATTCTCCAAAGAGGCCACGGATGTCATTTCCCAATGGGGAACATGGTTTATTCAATTTTTGTCCTTTTCCTACATTCGCGTGAGCATCTTTACATGTACTCCATGGAAGCTTCCTAAGTACGTCAGTGACAAGTGGGCATTAATGGAGCTTGTGTGACAACTATTCTAAGTTCATTATCTCCTTAGTGACAATCATCGTTCAGAAATTCATTTCCCAATACAAATTGGGGAATACCAATGTCCAAATCTCTTCAATGCACAACTCATGGAGAAAGATTTTTCCCTCATCACTATTACTCCATATGTGAAGAGATTCTAGTTTGATATAAACGGATATATGTATAAGATTCTTGGAACAAAGTATCAGCAGAACCCTACCATGGAAGATTTTTGGGTTGCTGTTCTAGATGAACATGAAGTGAGAAGGTGAGAGTTTTCCCACCTAACCCTTGCTCAAGATCAAGGCATTTTGCATCAGAAACCCTCCAGATTCATTGGTGGATGATGATGAAGATGTTATTGATCCCTCATATGATGTCATTGCCTTTACTCCATTGCCTCAAATTGATTGGACCAAAAGAGATGAATTTTCTCTTGATAACAAGAATCAACCGATTCTCGAAAGAAGCATATCTTGGTATGAAAGAGAACTTGCAAAGTTACCATCAATTCAAGATCATACCTTAGGATTACAAAAATTTCCAACTCGAGGAGGTCTCTATTTGACCAAAGCTTCTTCTCAATCAACCTCTGTGCCATCTAGCCATACACATCAAGCAAGAAAGGAGTGGTTGCCAAAATCCACTTCACCAAAGAAGGTGTCGCAAGGTGAAACATCTAAGGGTCCTATCCCTAGTGAAGGAAGAGAGCGTGTATCGAGAATTTCCACTTCAAGTAGAGATTCTTCTACTCACATTGTTGATAGTTCATAAAAGCTCATAACAAACAATCCTTAGTCGTGCCTTGCACAAGAGTCCACTCAAGTGCAAGTAGTCCAGATATCAAACGCTTCTAAACCTACAGTTCATGAAGAGATTTCTCAAAATCTCCTTGATGTTCAAGAGGTAGATATCAAGGTTATTTCTCTAGAGATTGAGGTTATGGAAAGGATTCTTGTAGAATCTAATGATGTTGAGAACAATGGGAATGTTGCTTCGGACTCTAGGCTTTTGTATGCGGAAGTGGTGAAGGATACTCCTTTTTGGATTGATTGTGAGATCAAGAAAAGGAAGAGGGTTGTCAAACCAATTGATATTGACTTCGATGCACTTTTCAAGCTTTCGAATGAAGTCATTCCTAAGAATCCTAAAGTGTTCTCGTGAATAATGGTGGATGATGACGGGAACAAATTTGTGGATGGATGGATGGAATATGTGGGGGCAATGGAAAAGAAAAACTAGTTAGGCAATCTTATGTCTTAGGCAATCTTATGTCTTGCACTAATGGAATCTGTGAATCTAAGGCAAAGAAGGCCCTCTAAACTGAACTGGCGTGATAGATCGTTCGGCGAGGATGACTGCTCGAAGGCTCCAATCAATATCGAGCTCTGGCGTGATCCGATCTATAGGTTGTGGGATACGTGGAAGATAACTTGTGGGTGCTTCGTAGATATCTCCCCGATAGGGTCATGAAAAATGGATGATGGATGTATGGTGGATTCTATGGGTGATTCTCTGGTCTAGTCAGAAATCCTTAGCTTGATTAGCTGCTATGTCTAGTGAGGATAGTTGTGTGATAATGATTGGTGGAAGTGGAGAGGATCTAAATACTAATGTGCGTAAACCAACATCAACGTCTGATTGACCTGTGGGCCCGTTGGGTTGTGGGACTGTGGATCAATAACCGTAGGTTCGTGGTCATTGTGGGCCTCCTATGGTCATGTGCAGAATCAATCCCTAATCCCTAATATCCAGTAGTCGTATGCCTTTTCGGCCTCTATGTTTAGAACTAAAAGTTGTGCAATCTTCTCAGAGTACCTTACAGGCGTTCTAGCAACTTGAATTCTTAAGCTAGTGTCTATGTCAATGAGGATGTCTCTACGTCTGGTTGTGGGACCAAAGGATCACAACCGAATGTTTCTCTCTTTTAAGCCCTTCTACAGTCATGCGGATATTTATTAGGGAAATCTATGTAGTTTGGCTGGTTTGACCAAAATGTATGCGCTTTGTTGTCTTCTATGTTTAATCCTCTTAACTGTGAGCTAATTTCTTGTAGGTTTGTTGTTGTTCGGAAGACCTGAATTCTGAGATTTTGGTCTATGTCAGTTATTGCTGCAACAAGATTGGGTTGAGGCACGATTGGCTCGAATACGTATTCTCTGGGCTCCCTAGGTCCCGTGATTGTCATACAAAAGAAACAATATAAATCTAACTAAAGCAAAGTAAACTAATTATGTAAAGTATATCCACAACATATATAAATTCTCTATTTTTGTATTTTTGATAGAATATTTAACAGAATTAAGATAACAACTATTTAATAGAATTGAAAGAGCAATTATTTAATATCTAGAAAATGACAACTAAGCTAATAACAAAATTTAAAACAAACAAAGTAGCCGAGTATAGCTACTGCTGTGTGTAGTTGTGAATCTATTCTGAATAACCAAATAACTGATCTAATCTATTTGAAAGACCCCGATCTTACCTCAGAAGTGAGGAATGAATCATAGTTTCTCAGAAACTATCAATCCCCATGACTTCCACGTGATATCGAAAAGTGAGATTAAGCTGAAATGAAATGATTCACTACTCTATTTGATATGTTTTAACTAGAACTTTGATAGCTTGAACCTGGATTTTGCATAACAGTGGCGAATCGATTGTGTGTGGCTTTGTCCCCTCAGTGTGGTCTCCTCGTTCCTTCATGCTCACGTGAATCCAGAAAAGCGTGTAATGCTTAGCATCAACAGAAGTAGGTATTGGAACAATGGCAGCTTTGGATGTAGACTGAATACAATGTGAGTAGGAGAGGGATAGCGCAAGAGAATAGAGCTTGGCTTATGTAATTCCTAGCGGGATTTATTGCGAGTCATAGTGACACAAAACATCAGAACTTGAAACTATCCTTCTTGACAAAACAAAACACTCTGTAACTCTAATGGCTTGGACTGAAAATGAAACTATCCTATCTCAATTGATTGTATGAAATAGTAATAACACTAGAACAAGAAGATCATGTGGCTTCTAAACAACAAAATAAGACTAACTATGCATGCAACAAATGAAAACTATTGAATTCCTAAGCAAGAACTGAAAGACTAAACTATTGAAATGAGAGGATGAGAGGCAATTTTGAGGGCCATTTGCTTGTAATCAAACCAACTATTTATAGAATTCCCATTCACCCAAAGGTAACTCCAACTAGGACTCTTTTACTATAAACAATGGAGAAACACTATTCCAGGGAACCAAAATCATAAATACAAGCAAAAACGGATGAGAAAGCTGGTAAAAGTTGAAAATTTATGTGAGTCACGTTAAAAGAAGTGTGCTGGAAAATGCGTGAAGGACCGCCGCCCTGAGCAGGGTGGCGGTTACAGGACCGCCGCCTGCTGCCGGTAGGGCGGTCGGTCACGACCGCCCCCCAGAGGTGGCGGTTTCATCATCCTTGAAGACCAAAATGCAAAGGAAAAAGGGGAAAGAGCAAAACAAAGCATGCGGAGGCTAAGCGGGGCATGCGGGATGTTAATGCACACTTGGAGAGATTTTTCGGATCCCGAACACCTTGCGAGGAGACCTGTATCATCATTGGGGCATGTGTAACATCGTTCTGGTGGTACTGTACCCTACAATTTTGGGTACGTACATATTGCCCCCTCGGAGAAGTGTTTTAGCCATGAAGAGGCGTAAAACGGTGGGTCAGTATGGCGGTCCTGAAATGGGAAATTAGAAATTATACCTGACACGTCCGTGTGTCGAAATGATGCCATCCAAAATTCTCGCTACCTACAAAATGAAAAGAAGACTCAAGTGCAGATAGATAAAATAAGCGGAAAATAAATACTAAAATAATATGAAGTGAGGACTTACCATTTTGTGGGGATAAGAACTTACCTCCATCGGCGCTCCAAACCTACGAAAAGGGGCATCCAAGATGAGTCAAAATGCTATATATATAAAAATGGGCCCATTTTCCTATTCATTTGTGCGTGTTGATTTGATTGATTTTGAGCTCTGGGACCCATGGTGATGGTTTTTGATGAGAGTATAGTCGAAACGTTCGTGATGAGATAGTGATCATGCCTCGTGAGTGGAACATCGACCCATGAGATCTCAGGTTAGTTCTTCTCGATTTACCGTTTTTATACCTAAAATGTAAAAATGATGAAATCTTCGCCATGGGGGGTAATTTTTGAAATTTTAGTTTTAAATGTGTCCTTAGGGGGGACGCCTAATGGGTAGGCTCTCATTTTAGTCAAAATGGTTTTTTTGTGTTTTTGAGCATTTTTAGGGCACGTGACCCGTTTGAAAATGTGGGACACGACCGCCGCCACCTGAGAGCGAGGTGGCGGTTCTAGGACCGCCGCCCTTGAAAGTGGTGGTTCTGGAACCCCCCCTGCTCGGGTGGCGGTCCTTTATAGAACACTAAAATAACATTGTTTTGAACCCATTTTTGCATTTTTAGTATTCTTATATGTTTTAATGATTTTTCCCAATGTGATTTTGGTACTAACTTACTCTTTTTTGCGTGTTTTTGTGTGTTTTGCAGAAGAAGGAAGAGTACATCAGATGGAGCCGTGAGAGAGAGTGTGATTGGCTTCCAGTAGTGTTGGATGCACTTTCTCGGGTGAGCTAGGATACTCTTCAGAGGGCCGGCATATTACGTATATCACGGGTTCCTCATGTCGCACCTTCTAGTCACATATTGTGTGACCTGTTTTCATATTGGGATGTTGATCGGAACACTTTCCGATTTCCTAGGAGTCAGGGGTGAGTGGACTATCACCCTGGAGGATGTCTACCGCATCTTGGGAGTCCCGATCATTGGGAGACTTACACTTGAGACAGCGGGGTCGCGGGCTCAGATAGCTCAGTGGGCTACATATATGGGAGACGTAGTTGTCTCCATTGGTTCGAAGAAGGGGGTGAGGGTCCGTTCCATTCCTAGCTTGCCTATCCCTTTGATTCATCTAGGCCATTATGGGGATCCTTGCCTCGAGATTGATCGGGGATAGAGGAGGGGACACCTTACTCTCTTGTTGGTCCCTATTATTGCACAGATTGAGGCACATGGCGGATTTATGCTGGGGAGCGATATACTTGGGACCACCTACCCGACCTATACGGGGTGGTCCACTTACGAGGGCAGTCTTTGAGCCATCCGACCTTGGTTATGAGTTGGGTCTATGAGCGTATCATCCCTATGGGAGAGGCGTAGAGGTGGCGGATCCGGAGCCGTGAGGGCAGCTAGATGGATAGAGATGTCGGTGCTTAGAGCACCCCACCAGCCAGTTGCTTCCTGACTACTGATGATATGGAGGCCACACCTTATCAGGCCATGGTAGGGTTGTGGGGTGAGGAGACCCTCACTTTGATTTCCTGCTCTACTACAGGGCAGCTTGTGGACAGGACGGGGAAGGTAGAGACACACCCTTTTGATCGAGTGCCTCAGTAGTTTGGCCTTGCCTACGTTGGTATGCTTCCCCAGTGGTGCCAGTGTTCAGATCAGTTGGGAGGCTAGGGGAGGTCCTAGAGGCCGGGGTTGGACTATTGTTACTCCTGGCATCCCTATTGTAGCTAGGCGGGTGGTACGTGCCGAGAGAGAGTCGGGTGCTCCTCAGGCACCTTTACTTTGATTGCACGTCGGTCTGCCCATAGTGTGATGACCCTATTGATATAGACTCCGAGTCTGAGGAGTTCACAGGGGGAGAGATGGAGGAGGAGACCGAGGACATGGAGGTCAGTGAGTCGGGTGGAGAGGAGGATAGCGATCCTGAGTGGCATGACACTCGGGGGAGATCTTACGAGGAGAGAGGGCAGAGTAGAGTGCGGAGAGGGTGACTCTAGTCTCAGAGGAGTTTCCCTCTCAGGACCTAGGTGGGGAGGATGAGTCCGTAGTAGGATGTTATGTTGCCCCAGACACAGGAGGAGGACATCAGTCAGTGGCGGCATCTGTGGTAGGCGTTGATCCTAGGGATCCCTCTTGGAGGCCGGAGATCAGTGAGTTGTCACTCTTCTTTTAATATTTGTTTTTAGCTAGGATTGCCTTAGTTGTTATCTCTCCTTTTGTTCATTTTTGTTTTTATCTTTTGATTATTTCTAATTTGTCTTCTCCTTTGCTTGTAGAGACTATTGATGAGTGGTGAGACTTGATTCATTTGGGTATGTACTGATACCCTGATGCTCCCCATGGAGAAGACTCGTGCCGAGTTGTCGGTGGATGCGGGGGAGCCTTCAGTAGCTGGTAGGCATAGTGATGTCTTTGCCCCTATCTGGCATGTGGCCAAGATGGTGACTTCCCTCCATACCGAGTTAGTTGGGTATAGGACTACAGAGCGCCTGATGAGGAGCCGCTCTCATAGTGAGGCTACGAGACATACTACTTGTTTGGGACCATGAGCCTTGGTGCACTCAGCACGCCGGCGTAGCGAGTCCTAGACGTGGTCGTGCACCTTGGAGGGATCTCATAGGGGTTGAGAGGCCACTTGGCTCTTTTTGTAGTGACTCTTGTTAGATTGTTTATACGATCATTTTGTATTTTCGGGCTCATTGAGCATTTTGACCATGCCTAGCGCATGATGGCATTATACATAAAACTTGATATATATATATATATACTTTTTTTGGATCAGACTCTTGGTGTCTAGGATTTTGTGATTCATTTCCACATGTATATTAGATGCTTATTAGAATTCTTGTTTTTATATGCTTTTCAGAATGTATGCAATGGAGAACAAATGATACAAATGCTTTCTTCCTTTTTGTATTTTGTGATGTTGATGTATGATAATGTAGACACAATGTGATCTTGAACTTTAGTTTCTATAAGCAATTTTCGGTACTTCATATTTGTTTTGACAAAATGTGATGATAAATTGATATGATGAGCTAGATGAACTTGCCCCACTCCTAACTCCACGCAACTAGTAAGATGCGAGGGCTCACCACCGAGAGCTAGAAAGGGCATGCTATGAGGTGTGTTGAAATGATAATGATGGGAGATAGACAAAGAGTTGGTGGAACCAAATTAGGATGCTACAAACCTACCCTACTCAAGTGACTCCATAGTTTAGAATGTGACTTGCTTTGTAGTTTATCTAGACTTAGATCCGTAGATGGCCACTTGGTTGACAAAATCTGGTTTTCAAGGTTTTGAACTCTCTTGGAATTTTGGACATCTGATTCATTTGTTTTTGACTCAAGATTTCAAAGGTTTATTTGAACTATTTGCTTATGACCTTCAACATTACTGTCAAGAGGACCCCCTACACCTTGCCCCATGCTACTAGTAAGAAGCATGGGCTTATCACCATGGACAAGGTATAGGTGAGTAAGGGCATTCCCATCCTTTCCCAACCCTACGTCACTAGTAAGAGATGCAAGTTCATCACCAGAAGGTTGGTAGGGCAAGGAAATGTGTAAAAGTAAAATTTTTTGTTTGATCTATATTTATTATTTATTTGAGCAAAATGTCAGTATGTTCTTATTTCCAAAGAGATCTATATACGGGATAGATGTGACACCATGAAGCTTCTAGAACAGACCATAGGCAAGACACCTATCCTAGGAAGAAACAAAAGTGAGAACAAGCATGCAGGCCTTGGTATGGCTACCATTAAGACTTTGTCATATCTAGCTTTAATTGATGACATGATTCTGAAACAGTTGATGATGTTATGAAAATGAAGAAGTATGATTTGAATGCTTCTGCCAATACCATCAGAAGTTTGTAATGAATTGCTTAAGAATAAGTCCCTTGATCACCAAATTTTATGAAATGAGTGAACAAAATGAACCTATCTAAATGAAGATGCAATGTAGATATAATTATACAAATAGTGCCGATGCTTCATGCGTAAAACCGTTTAAGGTGCAAGGAATTGACAGTTTCACCAAATTCCTCACCTTCTAGTGTGCATAAGAGATACGCACCATTTCCGTAGTCCTTCATGACTCGATATGGGCTGACCATTTGGGCGGAACTTTCTTCCTTCACCGGTCTTCTTATCGATCCATTTATCTAGTCTTAGAACTAGATCTCCTTCATATATTTCTCATTCATAGACCTTTTTGTTATCTTGCGGCACATCAGTCGGCATAGACTCTATGCCACTTGTTCAGCATTTAACTTTGGCCTCATCTAGGCTTTCTAGTTGGGAGAGGCGTGCCTCTCTATAAGCTTCCTCATCAGAATCCCTTGTAGTGAGATGCGGAGGCTAGGTATTTGACCTCAAGTGGGAGAACTGCTTGCTCCGAATACCAATGAGAAAGGAGTTGCTCTGTTGGTGTTCTTATTGAGGTTCGGTGGGCCCCAAGGCCGGATATAACTTTAAATTCCAATCTCGTTTGTTTTCTTTTACCATTTTGAGTAGAATAGCTTTTGATGTCTTGTTTGTTGCTTGACCTGCCCGTTGGCTTGAGGGTAATCTGGGGAGGCCGTATGATGGTTGGTTTATTTTAAATTTATTGCATAGCTCATGGACCTCGTCATTCTTAAAGGATGTGCCATTATCTGAGATAATGATTTGTGGGACACCGTACCTATAAATGATCTGGTTCAAAATGAACTTGGCGATCACGACACCTGGTATAGTGGTAAGAGGCATAGCCTCTACCCATTTGGTAAAATATTCGGTGGCCGTGATTATGAAGTTATGGCCATCCATTGATGAGGGAGAGAATTTCCCTATCAAATCTAGGCCCCATGTAGAAAAGGGCCATGGAGTCGCGATTGGTTGTAGAGCTTGTGCCGGCATGTGAATCTCGTGGGAAAATTCTTGGCATTTATGGCATCTGCGTACAAACTCTACTGCGTCGTGTTCGAGAGTGGGCCAAAAATAGCCCATTCGATGTATTTTGTGAGTGGTGGTGTGACCACCGAAGTGGCCTCCACATATTCCACTGTGAGATTCGTAGAGAATCTTCTTGGATTCTTCTGTGTCAACACACCTTAGAAGCATTCCATTGAAAGCCTTACGATAGAGCACTTGTTCTATAATAACGTATTTAGCTACGATAATGCGTAACCACCTTCTTTGTTGTGGTGTAGCACCCTCTGGATACGTATGGTCCATGATAAAATTGATAATATCAGTATACCAAGGACATTCAGAGATGGGAGGTCTGGTTTCGATGTAATATATGCATTCATCGGGAAAATCTAGATCTACTAGATCACCTCCATCTAACGGGTTGTCGGCTAACCAATCTGTAATGATTTGTCCCTTAACGGACTTCTGGTTTACAAAAGTTAATTTGAATTCACCCATTAAGGTTATAAAGCATCCACCTTTTTAGACAAAGACCCTTGCGTGAGGAAAGTTCGTAAATGGTCTATTTTTACAATGACCCTTGTTTCTTGATTTAGCATGTAATGTCTTAAGCGTTTGGTTGCAAAGACTATGGCAAGGCATTCTCATTCTGCTGTGTATAACGTGTTTCATAATCGAGCAACGTTTGGCTAATAAAATAGACCACACGTTCTCGTTTTATCATCGTCTTCTTGAGCCAACATGCAGGCTAGCGAGACATCCGTAGCTCGTGAATATAAGATCAAAGGATGATCTGGTCTAGGTGGCATTAACGTGGGAGGAGACAGTAAGAAGCGTTTAACTGCTTCGAAGGCCTCATGGCATTCCTTTGTCCAAATAATGCAGCAATCCTTTTTCAACAAATTGTTGATCGGATGTACAACAAAACTTAAGTCGGAATGAATCTCCGGATTGCACCGAGCTTTCCAAGAAATGATCTAATGCCAGAGTCATCTGATGGTGGGATCATCTCAAGAACAACCAGATTTTGGTTGGGTCTACATCGATCCCTCGTGATGATATAATGTAACCTAGGAGTTTCCCTCCTGTCACACCAAATACACATTTTTCTGGGTTTAGTGTGACTCGTATTCGATCAAACGTGAAAGAATGATGTGGAGCACTTCGGGTGATCACGGTGCGCTTCCTGGCCTTGGCCAACAAGTCATCTACATAGGATTCCATGATTTTATGAATAAGATCATGAAATATGTATGTCATTGCCCGTTGGTATGTAGCGCCAGCGTTCTTGAGACCGAATGGCATAACAACGTAGCAATAAGTTCCCCAAGGAGTTATAAACGTGGTTTTGGCTTGGTCTTGTTCAGATATTCTGATTTGATTGTATCGAGAACCCATCCATGAGGGACAAAAGCTCAAATCCAGTTGTTGCATCAATGATGATGTCAATGGATGGTAACGGGAAGTCATCCTTGGGGCATGCCTTGTTAATGTCTCAGAAATCTATGCAGATGCGTATCTTCCCATTCTTTTTGAGAACGGGGATGATATTAGATACCCACTGAGAGTAATCGACCGGTTTGATGAACCCTACTTGGAGAAGCTTCATTACTTCTTCCTTCACCATGAGAGCTACCTTGGGTTTCATTGGTCTCGATTTTTGTTTAATTGGCTTTGCATCTGATTTGGTGATGAGGTTATGTACCGCGATGTGTGGTGCAATTCCGTCATTTCTTTATAATTAAATGCAAAATCCTTTTGATGTTCTTTGAGGATTTGAGTGTGTATTTCTATTTCTTCTGGAGTTAACGAAGATCCTAGTTTCAAGATCTTTGGTTCTTCCTCCGTTCGATGTTTATATCAATCGTTTCTTTGATTAAAGAAGCGTTACCTTCTTCGAACTCAGGTGGGGCTGGAGGTAGTTCAGATCTTCTCCATTCTCTACCGCGTATATGTCGAGTTCCTTTTGTGGGGGAAGCTCTACCATGGGATTTCCAAAGTAAGAAGATGAATGTGGGATTAAGGACAAATCTACCATGTGATGGGTGAGATGTAACTCTGCATAGGCATTTAGGTAATCAAGAGTGGTTGTATCACTATCAACGTGACCTAAGATAGTAGATGTATTCTCAGCTATGTGTGTTAGAAGAGGGTTTGTTGACGTTTTCTTTACTAATGGTTCAGTACGAAGGGATACCATGAAATGGGTGTCCTCCAACTCACTGTTTGGAGTGAAACGTGAAGTTGAGGTTGCTATCGAATCTGCGAGAAGGTTTTGTTCTCGTGGGATTGCTTCAATTGATATGAAGTTAAATCCTTTGCTCAAATCTAATATTGTTGTTTTGTAGAGTTGTAAATGTTCAGCTCTAGTCTCATACACCTCAGAGACTTGGTTTTCTACTAATTGAGAGTCTCCTAACACTGATGTCATTAACACTGAGCCTTTTAGCTATGATGAGACCAAGGAGGAGGGCTTCGTACTCAGTGCCATTGTTTGTACATTGAAATTTAATTTAAAGGTGAATGGTAGGATCTTTCCCTCGGGAGAAGTAAAGATCACACCTGCCCCAGACCCCATAATGACATCTAGCTCCATCAAAGTGGAGAGTCCAATGTTTATTTGGGAAGATGGATGTTGGGACATTCATTACGTCTATTTCTTGCTTGGTTACTTCTACCATGCGAGTTCCTCTCTTTGGAAGAGAACCAACTCCTAGGGTACATCCCATACCTGTGGAATCAAATGGTAGGAAAATTGGTAGATCTTGTTCTAGAAACTCAACAATTTTTAGTAGTTCCTAATGACACTTGTTTCTACAACGTTAGCTTCATCCTTGAGGGTTGGGATGCTCTTGACTAGGTTCGTAATCTCTAGTTCTATTGTAGGTATTAATTTTTCTTCTGGTTTTGAGTTGGTTGGTTTGTTAAGTTGGTTTGTTGGGAGTTCAAACTCAGAGTGAATGCCTGGCCTTTTCTTCAGGTCTACTAGGTGTATATCGAATGGTTTCGGATCACCTTTTGCTATGAATATCTTTCCTAAGTGTAAGAATCTTATTTCCTGAAATAACGTAGAAGGGATTGCCTTCATTCGGTGTATCCATGGTCGGCTGAGGATCATATTATAGTTGGTTTCCCGATCTATAATATAAAACTCAGTGAGGATTGTTTTGGGTCCTAAGGTGACTGGTAGTATTATAGTTCCAATCGAAGTGGCTTTAAGGCTATCATAGCCTCTTAGTGTATTCGAGTCGTGGAACAATTTGTCTCTCCATACCCTAGCTTTTGAAGGAAAGAGAAGGGGACTATGTTAACTGCTGCCCCATCATCAACCATTGTGCGTTTAACGTAATTGTTATAAACCCACACTTGTAAATGTAAGGTTGGATCACCTCTACGTGTAATCTCAGCGTCTGTTGGCATTTTGCTTATGTCGAATATAAACTCGGTATCCCTATCCGGCTGCCCCGGAGGGTGGATATCAAAGTCTATATGGTTTACCTGTGTTTTGGGAGGAGGAGTGATGTTAATTAAATGACCTAAACCTAATGCTTCTAAAAAAGAGCAGCCTATGGGCGGGAGAGTTCTTGACAAGTCAAAAGGAGATGTGAGAAAAGGTCTTTGTTAGGTCATTAATTAAATCATAGGCACCTACGGGTTTTACTAATGTTTGTTGAATGTTATCTGGCTCTAGTGGGTAACTTGGATTTGGCTGAGAGGAATACTCTCGTGTCCTTGTTATGGCTTCCACGTGTAGCTCAGTGTCTAATTCCACTAAACTGACTATCTTGGTTTGTGGCTGATTTCCTAATTGTGGTGTGCGACAGGTGGATTTAGTGAAGTCGAGGCTTCATGATCATTGTTTCCTATCATTACACCCTTGTTCATCCCATTTGGATTTAATTTTTGTTATTGTGATTTGGGAGTGGATCATTGAAGATCTTGAGGGGTGCGTTTTGAGGGGAGACTGCCCCTGTGAAAGTACTTGGCGCAGGTGATGCAGGATCACTAAGAACATATCTATGAAAAGTTGTCTTTGTTCCTCTGGAAAACGTTGCATGAATTTATTGTAGTCACGGAAAGTCCTAGTGTCATGGCCTCGAATTTTGTGGAAACCACAATACGAGTTGGGATTATAATTCCTAGGTTGTTGGTTTGGCACGTGTTGTGGTCCAAAACTCTGATTAAACCGATTGACTATTAAGATTAAAGTTTTGCGTTTGTTGCCTTTGGTTTTGATATCCAGTTGAGTTTTGACTTGGACCCTGTGTCTGGATCTGCCGTTGTTGTTGTTGTTGTTGTTGTGGATGATTAAAATCCACCGCGTTGATTGTTGGGGTAAAATTGTTGTTTCGTTGATTGTTAACGGTGGTGGAGCATTTACAACATTTTCCTTTTTTGCTTGGTCAGTTACTCCATCTGTTGTGACCCGCGGTTTTTGTTAAGGATTTTAGGTCCTTGATTGGCATTTGTGGTAGTAGGATAAGTCGTAGTATTTTGGTTGGGGATGATTAACCTCCCATTTGTTCCATATGCCTTGTGACCGCTATCTATTGCAGCTTGATCTATTCGGAGGGCGCTCTCAAGCACTTCATCATAAGTTCTTAGTGGGAACTACTGGACTTCTTCCTTTATCTCTCTCGTTGAGAGAATGAAGGAATAAATCACATAGTTCCATCTGATCCATGTTTGGAGTGCTTGCTGAAGAATAGAGGACTGTACGCCATCTTTGGATGAAATGAGCAACAGATTCATTGTGTTCTTGTTTAATATGCAAGAATTCCCTGATTCCTGTTCTCAACAATTTGTTCATGTCGAACGCCTTGATGAACTCTGAAATGAGTTGTTTAAATGAATGGATGGAGGCTTTAGGTATTCTATAATACCAATCGAGGGAAATGCCCTCTAAAGTTTTGGGGAATATTTTAGCAACAACTCCATCCCAGGGGAGCAGTTCTCGAATGGTTGTGGCATAGGCCTTAATATGTGCATTCGGATCTCCCTCCCCTTTGTACTTGGGAAAATCGGGAAGAGGTCTTGGAAGCATGATGCTTCGTATAGTGAAGTCTAAGGGCTCTTTCAAATATTTGAATAAGTTCCTATCGCATAGGTTTCGACCATTGATGGTGTTTCTTTGAGGGGGTGGAGGTGGAATGGGTTGTTGATATGGCGTAGCATATGCATTTGCAGGGACATAAGGAAATCCCTGTGGTTGAGTGAACATGCGGGAGAAGAGAACATATCTCCCTGTGGTGACTTGGAATACATGTTTAAATATGGAGGAGCATTGCTTAGAAATGGATTATTTTGTACTAAACGGGAGGTATCATATTTTCCCATTGGAGCGGCGTTAGAGAATGCGGTTCTAGTTGGCATTTGTTGTGAATACTGAGGAGGCATGCCCAACGTGCCTGTTCCTGTGAGGAGGTCTACTTGGCTAGGATGATGTGGAGGATTGGAATTTCCTACTGCGTGAATTGTAAATTTTGACTTGCTTGAGCAAGTTCCAACCCTCTAACTTTCTCAACTAAGGTTGAGATGACCTCGTTTGGTGAAGATACGGTATTTTTCCTTAGTGGTGTTTGTTGAGGTTGTATAGGCATATGGTACCCACTATATGAATTGATCGGTGCCCTGCCAAGTTTCACCGAGGGCATTTCCTATAGGTGGAGGAATGGAGGTGTTTTCTTGAAAAGAGACCTCGGGTTGTGTTTGCAAACCTCCTATAGGTGGGTACATACTTTGAGAGCATTGTTCACTCCTAGCATAATGTGCTAAATGTTCATCATCTAAAAATAGATATGGATCTGATTGTCTACTGATTTGCGGTCTAAGAAACACCTGAGGAGATGAACCAGATTCTCAGTGAGCGTCATGTTATTTGAGCCTGAAGGCTCTGGTTGTTGCATTTGAGTGAGCTGATCCAACTCCTCTATTTGGAAAGAAGAACTATATCTAGTCCTTTGAGGTGGAGTTTGTGTTGAAAACCGGTTGATTGAATAGTTGTCACCCCATGCTGAGAGCGAGGGTGATGGTTATCTATTCAGTTGATCGTAGTATGCTTCAAGACCTAGGAGAGGTCTGCCATATGCATCGAATCCTGACATATTCGGGGGGTATATGAATACCCACAGAATAATGGGAAGAAGCGAAGATGGATGAAAGAAAATGAAACACTAAAAGGGGAAAGGTGAAAATGAAGCAACTGTTCCTTTCACGTCAGGTTCACCAATTTTGTTGGTAAAGCTGATGTGAAAGGCTAATGAGGTGGAAAAGATGAAAAGTATACTAATTGGAAGAACAAGTAGAAATATGACTCCGAACCAGAAAGTAGGAAGTTCACGTTGGGTTCACCAATTTTGTACGATGGAAAAGTGACAAGTGAGCATGGGAATCTACAAGTAACTCTTCCTCGCACCCGACCTCCCGAGGTCATGCGAGAGATAGCAGTGGTGGGGATGGAATATACGTGGGGTGCAGACAAACTAGTTAGGAAATCTTATGTCTTTGACATGCACTAATGGAATATGTGAATCTAAGGCAAAGAAGGCCCTCCTAACCTGAACTGGCGTGATAGATCATTCGGTGAGGATGACTGCTCGAAGGCTCCAATCAATATCGAGCTCTGGCGTGATCCGATCTATAGGTTGTGGGATACGTGGAAGATAACTTGTGGGTGCTTCGTAGATATCCCGACAGGGTCATGAAAAATGGATGATGGATGTATGGTGGATTCTATGGGTGATTCTCTGGTCTAGTCCAGAAATCCTTAGCTTGATTAGTTGCTATGTCTAGTGAGGATAGTTGTGCGATAATGATTGGTGGAAGTGGAGAGGATCTAAATACTAATGTGCGTAAACCAACATCAACGTCTGATTGACTGTGGGCCCGTTGGGTTGTGGGACCTATGGATCACAACCGTAGGTTCGTGGTCATTGTGGGCCTCCTATGGTCATGTGTAGAATCAATCCCTAATCCCTAATATCTAGTAGTCGTATGCCTTTTCGGCCTCTATGTTTAGAACTAAAAGTTGTGCAATCTTCTCAGAGTACCTTACAGGTGTTCTAGCAACTTGAATTCTTAAGCTAGTGTCTATGTCAATGAGAATGTCTCTGCGTCTGGCTGTGGGACCAAAGGATCACAACCGAATGTTTTCTCTTTCAAGCCCTTCTACAGTCATGCGGATATTTATTAGGGCAATCTGTAGTTTGGTTGGTTTGACCAAAACGTATGCGCTTTGTCGTCTTCTATGTTTAATCCTCTTAACTGTGAGCTAATTTCTTGTAGGTCTGTTGTTGTTGGAAGACTGAATTCGAGATTTTGGTCTATGTCGATTATTATTGCTGCAACAAGATTGGGTTGAGGCACGATTGGCTCGAATACGTATTCTCTGGGCTCCCTAGGTCCGTGATTGTCATACAAAAGAAACAATATAAATCTAACTAAAGAAAAGTAAACTAATTATGTAAAGTATATCCTAACATATATAAATTCTCTATTTTTGTATTTTTGATCAGAATATTTAATAGAATTAAGATAACAACTATTTAATAGAATTGAAAGAGCAATTATTTAATATCTAGAAAATGACAACTAAGCTAATAACAAAATTTAAAACAAACAAAGTAGCGAGTATAGCTACCTACCTGTGTAGTTGTGAATCTATTCTAAATAACCAAATAACTGATCTAATCTATTTGAAAGACCCCGATCTTACCTCAGAAGTGAGGAATGAATCATAGTTTCTCAGAAACTATCAATCCCCATAACTTCCCGGTAATATCGAAAGTGAGATTAACTGAAATGAAATGATTCACTACTCTATTTGATATGTTTTAACTAGAACTTTGATAGCTTGAACCTAGATTTTGCAGAACAGTGGTGAATCCGATTGTGTGTGGCTTTGTCCCCTCAGTGTGGTCTCCTCGTTCCTTCGTGCTCACGTGAATCCAGAAAAGTGTGTAATGCTAGCATCAACAGAAGTAGGTATTGGAACAATGGCAGCTTTGGATGTAGACTGAATACAATGTGAGTAGGAGAGGGATAGCACAAGAGAACAGAGCTTGGCTTATGTAATTCCTAGTGGGATTTATTGTGAGTCATACAACACAAAACATCAGAACCTGAAACTATCCTTCTTGATGAACAAAACCTGCAACTCTAATGGCTTAGACTGAAAATGAAACTATCCTACCTCAATTGATTGTATGAAATAGTAATAACACTAGAACAAGAAGATCATGTGGCTTCTAAACAACAAAATAAGACTAACTATGCATGCAACAAATGAAAACTATTGAATTCCTAAGCAAGAATTGAAAGACTAAACTATTGAAATGAGAGGATGAGAGGTAATTTTGAGGGGCCATTTGCTTGTAATCAAACCAGCTATTTATAGAATTCCCATTCACCCAAAGGTAACTCCAACTAGGACTCTTTTACTATAAACAATGAAGAAACACTATTCCAGGGAACCAAAATCATAAATACAAGAAAAAAAAAACGGATGAGAAAAGTTGGTAAAAGTTGAAAATTTATGCGAGTCACGTTAAAAAGAAGCATGCTGGAAAATGCGTGAAGGACCGCCACCCTGAGTAGGGTGGTGGTTCTGAGGACCGCCCACCCACCAGGTGGTGGTCACGAGACCACCCGCCCGGAGCGGGGTGGCGGTTTCATCACTGAAGACCAAAATGCAAAGGAAAAAAGGGGAAAGAGAAAAACAAAGCACAGGCTAAGCGGGGCATGCGGGATGTTAACGTACACTTGGAGAGCTTTTCGGATCCGAACACCTTGTGAGGAGACTGTATCATCATTGGGGCATGTGTGTGCTTCAACAAAATGAACCTCTTGAGGAAGAAAAGATGTTTGAATCATTGGGAAGGTTCAGATCCTTTCAATTGGCGAAGGCGGTAGATCCTAATTTCACTGATGGGAAGAAGAGATATATTTTTACGGTATCTAGCAAAGTGGGAAGATTCCATTTCTCATACATTTGAGATAGGAAGACCCCACACTAATGGATAAGGCATTGGTTTTGGTCATATGTTTAAATGGTATTCTAAGTGGGTTATTGTTAAACCTACTTTTGGAAAACTTTGGATAACTTAAGTGATTTCTATTTTTAGTTGCTTTTAATAAAGTTGGTTGAAAAATTCAAAGTCACTTAAGATGCCCTATTTAATGTGCATGTAAACCCTAACTACTTTGTAACCAAATTTTGGGTTATAAAAGGAAGTGAGAGGCTCATTTGTAAGGGTGACTTTGAGAGAGGAGAAGAAAATACTTTTTTGTGCAAGATTTGTTTCAAGGAAAGAAAATTTGTGTTCTTTGAGAAGACATTTTAGAGTTAATGAAATATGAACTTTGTGTCCCATTCATTGTCTCTTGTAACATTTGGTGTTCTTATGTTCATTAGATGTTAGCGTTTGAATCTTGCATGAAAATATTGTCTTGGATCTTATTGTCAACTATATTAATACGTTGTTCTAGTTCACAATGAACAAGCTCTGATTATCTACTTGCTCATGTGTGTTCCCTTTTACTCATTCTTGTTTAGCTAACTCAAACTCCATTTTATTTGTGTTAGTTATTCATCATTCTTCTTCGTGCAATATTAGGCTCTACTTTTACCTAACTCTTGCATGTTCCTTCCATTCATTCATTTCCATTCCATCTCCCTCATTCACTTTTCTTTCCATTGATGTTCCAAAACACCCCCACATAAAATTTTGAATGTACGAGATGTAAATATAGTTTTGGTTTTCATTAAAGACAACCTCACCTTCATTAAGGAGGGAATTCATTTCCCATCTTGTTGCATGTCATTTTAATGCATGTAAATCCATATGCTAACAATTTTTAGTGATTCTACTAGGGATTCTAGAATCATTTACTAGTGCTTGGTTAAATATTCATGACTATCCCCTTTATAAAAGCTCCAGCTTCTTTTTGAATCTTATGCCCAATAAATATTTTCAAGGAGACATTGTTGCTAGCGTTCGGATAGTAGCTTGGGAAAAATGTGAAAGCTTAGTAATTTTTGGTTGTTGATATAGTCATTGACAGAGAAATCTATATTGAAGACCTTAAAATAAGATCACTTGCACTTATGGCAAGAATACCTTTTTGACGAATCTTCTGGGGATTCTAGAATCGTTAACTAGTGCTTGGTTAAATCTTTATGACTATCCCCTCTGCAAAATCTCTAGTTCTTCAACTGAATCTTGTCCCTAATGAATATTTTCAAGGAGACATTATTGCCAGCCTTCAGATAGTAGCTCGGGAAAACCGTGAAATCTTACAACAATTTTTGGCTATTGATAGAGCCATTGATAGAGAAATATATATTTAAGACCTTAGAATAAGAGCACTTGCACTTGTGGCAAAAAGACCTCCTGGACACGTGTTGATCATTATTCACCGATGCGGACTTCTTCCACCAAGGCAATAATATATATGACTATTATAGGTAACTCACCTATCTTGCAACCAAATCTTCTTTTGTAGATACTCAAGAAGACATATCATCATATTTGAGGCAAGCTATTTGGGAAAAGCACATGAATGACTATCATTTTCATCTCGTCGCATCAGTATTGGATAACGAAGAAAATCAAGTTGCGAGAGTTGTTAGAGTCATTCAGGCACAAAGAGATCAAGAAAGAGAGCGAAGAGAAAAGGCTAGAGTTGATTAGAACATGCTAGTGATCCTTTCACAATAAATATTTCAAATTGGTAGGAAAGAGGTTTACATGAGGAGAAAAAGCTAAGGGTCAATCAGATCCCATTTTTGACTTTCAAGGAAAGTTTGGTTTCAAGTTATCTCCTCCAAGGAGAAACACCCCCATAGATCTGTAAGCCTTGCATCAAGTCTTGAAAGAGCAAGTAAGGAAGGAATCACTATAAGTCAAACACTTGTTCTTGCTCACGTTGTTTTTCCTTCACATACCACTTTTCCCAAGATGATAGTTAAAATACCATGGGGAAATGCCATTGGCCTTACCAGCTTGACATGACCTCCCACAAGGATCAAGGAAGATTATTCCTACATTCAATGGAGATGGGAAGACTTCACCTGATGACCACATTTCCGCCTTCTTTGTTGCATGTGCAGTTTTTTCAGTGGAATATGAAGATGTTGTTGTTCACATCTTTTTTGAGACATTGCATGATGTTCCCGCAGATTGGTTTCATCATCTACCAAATGGATGCATTACAAACTGGAATGATATGAAAACTAAGTTTGAAGATTGATTCAAGATGATAGAAGAAGAACATGTCGTTCTTTTCTAACTATCTCAGGTGAAGAAAGAACCAACATAACCCATGAGGAATTTCATGGCTAAGTTCAACAAAATGGTGAACAAAGTTCATGTCAGGATTCACTCGAACCCACGATGGAAAAAAATGTTTTTGTATTAACGCACAACAACCTGAAGTGTGCTTTATCAGTTGAGAAGGGATAGAGTGGCTACTTTGGAACTTGCTCAATCCTTGGCCATAGAAATTGAGGATGAATTAATCATGGCGGGAAAATTCAAGAAAAATTCCCTCAAGGGAAAGAGTCAAGAAACCCCAATGCTTTAGAGGTCATACTCACTAAGTTGGCTAATGATGTGCTAGCTTTGAAAAAGAAAGTTGCTCAAAATAGTAAACCTACTCCTTACAAAGACATCCCAAGAAAAGGCTACATTCCCAACAAAGCCAGAATTGTAGGCACTCCAAAAAGGTTTGTTATTGAAGCAACTCCTGCAACTAACTCAAAATGTGATGTTGTCGAGGAAAGCGAAGATGAAGTCAAAGTCATCAAGTTTATGAAGAAGAGCTAGACTAGGACATCGAACCTAAAGTCGAAGAGACTAAAGGAGAAAGTAATAATCATTTCTTTGAGTACCGTTCAAAAGAAGAAGACGAATACGAAGAAATTGTGGAAGATATGAATAGTCAATCCTTCGCAGTCTTCACACTCTTAGAAAAAGGATAAAATTACCACTAAGGTGGAAGATAAAAAGAGCTCCAAACAAGTTCCTAAAGAATCTAAAACTAAAGAAACTTGCAAATAATCCAAAACAAATGTGACTCTTAAAGAGTCCAAAATGGAGGTTCCCAAGGTCAAAATTATCTTAAAGAAAGGAGGATCTTTGTCAAGTCAATCAGTTGATAAATAAGCTATGAAGAAATTTTCTTCTTCCACATCAGTATCAACCAAGCTCGAATCAAAGGTCAAAAGTGAGCCATCATCAAGTTTGAAAGAAATAGTATCTGAGACATCAAGTACGATCATTTTTCCCAAATTTGATATCATTGATCATATCAACAAAACAAAAATTTCCATGTCAGGAGCAGAGTACTTAAAGTCCAATAAGGATAAACTTGAGAAATTGGTCCAATTTATCAAAGGCAACTCTACTATTCATTCCTCTAAAGGAATCCTGAAAACTCCCAAAGATAGGAAGACTCAAAATATTGTGGTGGCCACTACACCTTCAAATGAAAAGATTGAACCTTTCTTTGTGTCCTTTCTAATCAATGGATGCAAATTAAGTAATTGCATTATAGATTTTGGAGCCTTGGATAATGTGATGCCTGCAAAAGTAGCACATGCTCTTGGGTTGACTTATACAAGAACATTCAGATCTTGTTACTCCATGGAGACAAGACAAGTTCCTCTGATTGGGTAGATTAAAGACACTCAAATGGTTTTAGCTCAATTTCCTCAAAAGTGAGTCAAGGTAACCATTCTAGTTTACAATATTCCCGCTTCATATGGTATGTTGTTAAGTAAGAAATTTTGCAGAGACTTGGGTGGAGAGATTCAAATGGATTGGTCTCATGCTATGATCCCTATAAAGGGAGAGATGAAGAAGTTAATACTAGAAGCTTAGGCCAAGTTCACGGTGAAAAAAGCTGAATATCCTTGTGCACTGAGATCCTATTTCAAAGCTCAAGTATGGGTAATTATATGATGAATGCAGAGGTTCATACCCCTGAGATCACTTGTCAAGATTCCAATGAGATCTGGACTCTTGAGTTCGATGGAAGTTATTACTCAACAGGTTCCGGCATAGGAGTGGTGCTCATATCTCCGAATGGTAAAATATTTCCTTTTGTTACAAATTTGAATTTTCAAATAATAACAATATCTTGAAAAATACAAGGCATTAATACTTGACCTCCAAGTTACAAAAGAGAAAGGGATCAAAAATTTGAAAGTTTTTAGAGATGCGAGTTGATTGTGAAATAAGTTTCAAGTAAAGAATCATCATTTGAGACACTACGAAATAAAGTGTGGGACATGATAGAAACCTTCGATGATTTTTCCATAGGATCTGTCCCTCATGAAAATAATGAAAAATCATATTCTCTAGCAGTCTCAACTTCATTTATGATCCCTCATTCAGAGTTTGATCAAGAAAAATACACCATTGAAATGGTTTTTAGGCCAAGTGTTCTAGAAAATGCGAGAAAATTGGCAAGTCTTGATGACGATCAACAAATTATTACCTTCTTGGAAAAGAGGGATAATTTTGAATTGTTGTAATTTGAAGGAAGTGATTACGCATTTTGTGAATCGGCGACCTCGCCCATTAAGAAGGAATTGAGAATGAGGATTCTTCTATGTTTGGAGTTATGAAAGTGAAACTCCTAGGTCATATTTTTTCTAAAGAAGGAACTAAGGTCGATCCTGAGTGCGTTCAAGCTATCAAGAATCTTTCCTTACCCACAAGTAAACCTGGAGTTCACTCATTCTTTGGAAAGGTGAATTTTTGAGAAGGTTTGTGCCATATTTTTCTGAGCTAACCAAAGAAATCACTGACATGATGAAAGGAAAAGAATCCTTCAAATGGTCAAAGGAAGGTAAAGAAGCATTTGAACAAATCAAGGATGTTATTGCGAAATCTCCTACGTTGGTATGTCCCGATTTTAAGAAGGATTTCATAATCTATTGCTATGCTTCCCCACACACGATCTTTGCCATCTTGACTCAACACAATCAAGAGGGAATTGAATCCCTAATTGCATTCATGAGTTTGATTCAAGAAACACGAGCTGAATTACACTCCTCTTGAGAGGAATGCGTATGCGAAGGTTAGAGATTTGAAAATTTCAACTAGTATGTATTGAATTCTAACACCAAAGTCCTAGTACCGGATCACATGATTAAATCAATGTTGACACAACATGAACCAAGATCTAAAAGAGGTAGCTGGATCTCCAAGATTTAGGAATATGACTTGGACATCAAGCCTACTAAGTTAGTTTGAGGAAGAGGACTCGCCAACTCATCACGAGAGAATGAGCCATGAGATGACTCGAAGAAGAACCGATTGAAGAAAGTTTACCACTGGTAGTTTTCATAAGTACCACAGATGAATGGTATTTAAATATAACCTACTTTCTCAAATATGGTGAATTTCCTGAGAATATGAAAGCTAAGGAAAAAAGAGCTATAAAATTAAGAGTTGTTAGGTACATCATTTGGGGCACCACTTTGTTGAATAAAGGAATTGATGGCATGTTCCTCAAATGTGTCGATAAAGAACAACAACCCAAGTTGTTTGAAGCTTTTCACAATCATTCTTGCGGTGTTCATTTCTCTGGATTAGTAACAACTCATAAAATTTTGCGAGCACATTATTACTGGCCCACTATGTTTTTCGATGCCCAAAAATGGGTAGCAAAATGTGAAGCTTGTCAACAATTTATGAGAAGACCTAAATTGGCAGCTTTGCCTTTAAATTAAGTCGTCATTGAAGAACCCTTTCAACAATGGGGGTTGGATTTTATCGGGGTTCTAAATCCAAATTCCAATGCTGGTTATACTCACGTGCTTATGACAACTAAATTTTTTCCAAAGTGGGTAGAAATAATTCGGTGAAACAAACATCTCCTGTGGTAATCTGCAACTTCATCAAAGAGAATATATTGGTTCATTACAAAATTCCACACAAGATCGTGATGGACAATGCTCCATTTTTCTTCGTAGAGATGATAGGTTTTTGTATTGGATATGGGATATATTTATCTCGTTCATCAGATTACTACCCACAGGGAAATGATCAAGCAAAATCTAGTAACAAAAACATCATTACCATCGTGCACAAGTTAGTAGAAGAAAATCAAAGAACTTGGCACAAAAATTTATATGATGCATTGTGCATATGGAACCGATGCTTAAATTCCCATCACTTTGGAGTCATCGACATTACAATTGGCTCAAGTAGTTGATCTTTGAATGCTTCGCCAATGAATTGGATAAAAGGTTCATGTTCCTAAGAAATCTTGAAGAGAAGAGAAGTCAAGTGACAAACAAGATTGAGGAACACCAATCCAAAGTGAAGAAATTATTCGACATGAAAACTATGGAGAGACAATTTCAAATCAATGACATAGTTATTCTTTGGGATAAGAGACGTGAACCGAAAGGAAAATGCAAGAAGTTTGATTCACATGGCTAAGCCCTTTCAAGATCAGAAATTTCTATGGAGATAACACCTATTACTTGGCGTATCTCGATGGAAATCATTTGCCTCTACCCTACAACGGGAATATCTCAAGCAGTATCAAAATTTAAAAACAGGTTGTCCCTTGCATGTATATAGGTAATTAGGATTTTGGTTTGTTTCATTTCCCTATTTTTCAATTTCCTCTCTTTTATCATCCCATTTTTGTGCTCCGTTATTATTGGGATCATGTTCATTAAATTATTGGAGTCCGGGTCCGTTGTTGCATCTGTGAAGTCCTTGTCCCCAATTAGAGCCAACTTTTATTAGCTAATTTTAACTTCACAAAATCAATAAACGTAAAAAAATAAATTTTTTCGAAAGTGTTCTTTCACGTGATTTATCACCTTTGTCATAATCGTTTTATTCTTTTGATCATTTTGGTCTTCGGTTCATCCATTTCGGGTGAGTACTCCTCCCATTAGTCGCATATTTGCATTAATAATTAATTAATTTCTTACCCATTTATTTAATAAAATTATTTTTATTAATTTTTGGGGTTTTTAATTAAATAAATATTTATTTAATATTTATTAAAAATCAATCAACAAGTTTTATTTTTAATTGTCGGAGGAAAATAAAATTTCACTTCCAATTGCCGGGGATGCCAAATTGGCTCTCCGCACCAGGATTTCCCCTTTCCTGGCAATTTTTTTTTCTGCTTGTGGGATTTCTTCTGTTGATTGCCAACCCAACCAGATCGAAGCGGCAAAAATCTCCCAATCTCCCACATGGGGAAATAAGATGGGAATTATCAGCCTGCTTTGCCGTTGCCATGGGCAAATGATTAAGATATTTCCCATCTTTCCATGGCAATTAATGCCCACTCTCGGAGAAGAGGAAATTGGTTATTTTAACGGGAGGAAAGATGTTGTTATGGGGAAGTTTATTTAATTCCCGTGATTTTTCCTCGGTAAAAGACTATTGGAAAAAGTCATGCAAGCAACTTTGAAGATATTTTATTTCTAACTTCTTCTTATTCCCCCGTAGAAGAATTTTCGAGAAATATTTTATTTGCAAGAGTTTTCCGAGTTCAACGTTTGAGATAAAAATACCAATGCAGGTTTGAAAGGAGCTCCATGTCTAGCCAACAAGTATTCCATGCATCTCATCGAGAGGAAGGAGAAAACTACATAGAGG
Source organism: Taxus wallichiana var. yunnanensis (assembly GCA_018340775.1). Taxonomy (NCBI): domain Eukaryota; kingdom Viridiplantae; phylum Streptophyta; class Pinopsida; order Cupressales; family Taxaceae; genus Taxus; species Taxus wallichiana. Next base: position 359,168,792 of record CM031234.1, on the reverse strand, counting down.
GAGGAGCTGTTAGAAGTTTATGAGGAAGAAATTTAATCCATACAAGCCAAAGAAGGAACAACGGTTTCAAATGCCTAAAGAAAGAATAAAACTCCATGAAGGAAGGAATCCATGTACAAGGAAACAATTGGTAATCTCCACATTGTAGGCCACATTGAACAAAGCTCCACATTCCATGTCCAAGAGAAATAACAACAAGATAAATTCAACACCTATGTTAAAGCCAAAATAGGCCACGCGTGTGAGGAAAGATTAAAACCCATGCATGAGCCGCTTTTTCAACGCAAGAGGTTTGATAGAAGTTCAACGCCTTGCAGAGAGAAGAAGACAAGGAAAGGAGTTTAAAATGCAATGCATTCTCTAAAGTAATAACAGTCCAAATCACCACACATTTGTAAATTGAGCAGAAAAAGGAGTTTCCATGTTGGTTTTGAAGGAAGTGAATTAGTTATCCATTCACTTACCAAAGAGTAAAAGTCCATGCGTGAATAAAACAAAATATTAAAACCCATGCATTTTGGAGGAGCAAGACTATAAAATCCCAAAGCATCTCCACTCCAAGAAAGAAAAGCAAAGAGAAAGAATCCATGTCTTCACCAAGAGTTCTCCAGGCATCGTAGGCCACACAAATAAAACAAATCATTTCCACACGTGCAACAAGCAAGATTAATTCACTTGAGAGAAAGAGAAATAATTATTCACACATTTAAATGCCAGTAAAAATAAAAATAAAAATTACGAGTTCAAAGTATTGCTGGAAAATCAAAGCAATTCTTCATGCTGAAGCAACCAAAATCAGGAAAGATGGAGAAATAGTGAATTAAAAAGATTAAAGTTGATCCTATGCAAAGCCATTACGATCGGGAGAATTTTTATAAAAAAATATTATTATTGTTGCCCGATTTGGTGAGCTTAGTCTTGATATTTTTGTTTGTATTGATTTTTTTAAAAAAATTATAATTCGGGATGAATAATAATAATAATAATAATTTTTAAAAATAATTATAATAAGAATTATAAATTAAATGAGCCATATTTTTCTTGTGATAATGGTGGTTCGAGACTAAGACCCGACACCATTTACATTGTTTTGTGTGCCTAAGTCATTTTTCTATAAAATTCATAATGGCTGAAAAATCCAATAAATCTGCAGGAAAATCGAGGAAGCTAGTGGAGAAATCAAATAAGTCTGCGCTCAAGTACAAATTCCAAGGAATCATCCTCCCAGTTCCATCAAGTCTACATATGACAATATCACCGATACAAATCTTGGCCACATCAACGTGCAAAAATTTTGTGATCGGGTGAAAGATGAAGGCAAAACCATATTCTTGGATAGGCTCTACCATAGTGGTCTACCCCAAACAATGACATTTCCAGTCTCTCGATGCAATGCTCGAAGTTGGTTATCACTTGCACAGAGCATTATGATCCCGAGAGATGAGGAATTTATAAAGATAATCATGAGCCTTTCCTCTTAATCACACCAAAGAACATTGAGGAATTGCTCAACATACCTGACTTCCCTGAGAATGCTGACATCACTCGAAAGTCAAAGCACAAGAATTTTGGGATGAAGAACCCCTTAGGTGGAGCAAGATGGTTAATAACAATTGGTTAGTGACCAAGAGGCCTTGAGTTGACCAAATTCCTAAGGAACTATACCGCATTGAGTTCATGGAGGAAATCGGTGACATGATCACTCTCCGAGTGAGTCTTCGGTCTACCCTTTGCTAGGATTTTCCACCCATGGATGTATAAGTTTATCTATATCATCCTTGCCAAGAGATATTTTGTGGATTGGGCCACTATCATCAAGTGATACTCTTCACAAACAATTGATCGAAGTGAAGATGACTGGATGTTTCTACATGACATCATACCTGACTTATGCAATGGCTAGAAGAAAGCTATTTTCGGGGCTAGAAACGAAAGGAGTCATGGGTCCATCAAATAATGTCTTCCATTATTATCCATAATTAAGTTTCAAAAATAGCTCTCATCATTTTAGGAGAGTTAACGATGCATTCACCTTCCACGTGATTCGAAACTTGAATCGGAATACAAAGGAAAGATTCTCCAAAGAGGCCATGGATGTCATTTCCCAATGGGGAACATGGTTTATTCAATTTTCATCATTTTCCTACATTTGCGTGAGTGGCTTTGCAGGTACTCCATGGAAGCTTCCTAAGTATGTCAGTGACAAATGGGCATTAATGGAGCTTACGCAACAACTATTCCAAGTTCATTGTCTCCTCAGTGAAAAACATCATTCAGGAATTCATTTCCCAATCCAAATTGGGGAATACCAATGTCCAAATATTTTTAGTGCACAACTCATGGAGAAAGAGTTTTCCCTCATCACTATTCATCCATATGTGAAGAAATTCCAGTTTAATGTCAATGGATATATACAGAAGATTCTTGGAGAAAAGTATCAACATGTTGAGCAGACATATTATTCTAAGGAGAAGGCACACATAAGATTCACATGCGGGAATAAGGTGCATTTGAAGGCGCAGAAGGATAGGGAAGGAACGCGTGCGTCAAGACAAGTTGAGTCGGGACTTAGCCATTTCATTGGATGCGGGCTATTTTTGGAGATAACGTGTGGAGAACACATCAGGATGGAGACTTGCGTGACACACGACTACTATTTTGGGAATGAGCATTTGATAAACATCATGCATGAGTTGAAGATAATAATAGGATTACTACTTTTAGTTAACTATATGAGATCTATTATTAGCGCACTTGCATGTGTGCATGTTATTGTAAAGGCGCATGGCTATTTTTAGCAAGCGACCTATTTTAGGAAGTGCATAAGTGGTGAAGGGAAAGTACTCACCCCTATAAGTATGTAGTGAATCGTGTAGTTTAATAGAATCCGAGACACAATTATTGTCAGAGAGTTATGCTCATCTGGATATAATGCGAGCATAACTTATGGTAATATTTTGTAATGTAAGAAAATTCTATTTTTATAGTGGTTAATATAATGGAGTATATTGGATGGATAATGGTGTTAAATAGGACTTTTCGTTCTTGTATGGTTAATCTTATCATAATTATTGTTTAATTCATGATTATCTAAGATCTAGATCTGGTTATGCATGAGGAATGTTTATGTTTATTTATGGATCTGTATATGCTATATCTTCATCACACTAACATCCTACACAAGCAACTCTAAAGAGGTACTGGTGCCTTTGTGTGCTTTGGTGAGCACTCGGTTTAGGCTGGGTGATGTGCCAGCATGCCTAGGTTTTCATAGTGGGTTCTAGGTTACATCATTGGTTCCATTGTTGAGACCTCTTTTTCAGTTGTTTTCAGGATGGTTCGTGATGAAGACGTACTAGTTGACCTTATTAAGTGTTGAGGAGTGGATAAAATATCTAGAAGAAGAGTACACACGGAGGTTCAACACTGGATCTGAGTTTGACGCATGCACGTGGGTGGATCAGAATATGTATGACTTTTTGTATGAGAGCTTCTTTGCTATCGTTGCGGTAGAACTGTATGAGTGGATGGTTGCTTATGCATCTAAAAGGAATTGGAGGTATCGCACACTTGTCTGGACGTAGGAAGAATTTCAGGCCCTTTATAATGCTGATTTGATTTGGATGCGCATTGAGGATACTTAGTTCTGGGGTGTATTGAACAACTATATTTTGGAGTACTCAATTTCCACTTATTCTTGCTTGGAGGAAGCTGAGTTCCAGTTTTTACGTTATCCCAGGGATACTTACTTGCAAGGCACTCCACTGGCGATCAAGATCTTGATGGTAACCCTAAAATTCGAAGAAAAATTGATGGCTAGCTAAACCCCACCAAGCGCGGGGGAAGGATCAGGTTTGGTGAAGGATGGCAGACCTAGCGGTAGAAAGGAAGAGAGAAGAAAAATGACTTAAGTATAATGAGGCACACGAGAGGGAGATAGAGAAGCAACGTGATATTGCAGAGTGGATGGTGTTGAGAGAGAGATGGCTCGTGAAGGATTTGGAGCTCACGTAGAAGGCATGGAGCCAGAGCATCTAGAACTCCCCCATTTAGGCAAGCATGGTAGGGAACCCTCCTTGGCCTCATGTGGGAGCATGCCATCAGAGACGACATGGGCCATGGGTGTGCATCTCGAATCTACACGGAAACCAACCCTTACGCTTGTTTTTTACGGTATTTAGTACAACTAGTAGTCAACAAGCTAGTTTGGGCAATAGGAAAGCAGGAGTAAGTCAAATAGCAAGTACATCTATGGTAGGGAAAACGTCTTCATTGTTGTTTGGGGGTACCTTCTCAGTGCATCATCAACACAAAACTCAAGCGCGTAAAATTTTGGACTCACTTCTGGAAGTAGTACCACTTCACAGATTGTAGGAGTTCAGTTTAGTACTACTATTGGGACACATGGAAGTACATTTTCTGGTCCACTTCGGCCACTGGTGGAGGATTACGGGGTAAAGGTGGCTCTAGTTATGGTGGATCAAATGGTTTAGGAGGCGAGAGGTAACACATGAGGTTTTGGATTAGTTGGGGCGGGGTCCGCACCAACCCCAAAATATTTACATGGAGATATCTCTTCATCTTCCAGAGTATAGGGGCATAGAGGATGCTATTGAACACGTGCACATGTGTGAGATACTATGGCACACAAAGGGGATTATGACTTCGAGAGCAATGCCAATAAATTTTCCACTTTATTACATGGACGCGCATATGAAGTTTGACCCGATCGGACTTGCGTAGATTATGCAAAGCATTGAGGGATGCCTTAAGGAGTTTTATATACGAGTTTGAGAAGAAGAGTATAAGTGTGCTCAAGGAATTAAACAGGCACTACCGAGAGTGTTCGAGAGTATGATGCCCATTTCAAATCACTTTTGTCCAAGCTTTCTTATGATATTCATACAAGCCAACATGTCGATTGGTTTGTTGGGGTTTGATCACATCGTCTAGGAGGGTGTTGTCACATAAGACATATACGAGACCCACACAAATCACTTGAAGCAGCTTGTGCACCGAGGTAGTTGGCAAAGTATAGACACTGGAGTAAGCCCATTCCTGGAAGCACAAATTTTGGCTATGGAAAATCAGTTAGAGAAATTATTGGCAAATTCAGCACATGAGACGCACACTTGAATTTGGTGTACAAATTATGAAGTGGAAGGGCACACAAAGGATAGTTGTCCCCAGAGATCAGTGTGTTCATTATTTCTATACTTTGAGATGTCATTTGAACCATGATGCTAACCACTGCCCATTACTGCAATGCGTGATAAGGAAGAATGTATCTTGCTATTGTAAAATTTTCTGGTCCACGACTCACGATACAGAAGACTGCAGTTGATTGGTCAAATCCATGATGCTATAGATATTGGTGTGCGATAGACAGGAGTATCAGATAACTCTAAAGGTAAAGGTGAGCACCAGGATCATGATCACAATCAAGCGCGCTATGATCAAAATGAAGGGCTCTTTGAAGGAGGTCGTGAGAGAGGTCAAGGATACCATGGTGGATTCAAGGGCCGAGGCCATGGTGGTGGAAGAGGTGAGTTCCCTCATGGAACATGTTTTACATGCAGATCTCTTGACCACTACAGGCGTGAATGTCCTCAGAATATTACTTGTTCTTTTTGTGGGAAGAATCATAGCTACGAGGAATTCCCATATCTATATGAGCATCTTAGAAAGTAGCATAAGTAGGAGAATAAGGGCACAAGGATGGTTAGAATATAGCGTGCTTTATGGAAAATCAAAGTGGATGCCAAATTTGGCACCGGAAGCTAAAGTATTACTGTGAAAATTACTACATGCGCATTTGAAGCTGTGCACACCAAAGTGACACGTTACATCGAAGCCTACCATCACTAAGGAGGATGTTTTGTATGCAAGGTACCTAGATCCTGCGCATCAGAAGGAGGTTTATTAGGAAACCATGGAGGTACTCAGAAATCTTCAGGGTGAAATACAATGTTTAAAAGAGCAATCACGAAAGATGGAATAAAAGAAGGAAACAAAGATGGTCCAATCGGATATTGATGACTTGAAGGAGGTATACAAAATGTTGCGCTAGGAGAATATCATTCCATTACTAGGGAATTGGCTAAAGGAAACACTTCGCGTGTAGGTATTGAGAATGGATGACAGATCCTACATGCTAATCTCCCCCTCATAGCTTGGACTATGACAAGGAGATCACTCTGAATGCTATTGTGGATGGATGGCTCTTGAGTAATATATTGATTGACACATGTGTGGAAGTGAATGTGCTTACTTTAGATGCATGGGTACAAATGGGGAGACCTCCATTGCAACCATCTTCTAATGTGTTGTTTATGGCTAATCAAACTAAGGCCACTCCCATCGGAGTTTTAAAAGATCCATCCATTACTATACAATGGGCCAAGTTCACTAGGGACTTTTGAGGTTTTAGCACTTGCAGAAGCGGAAAACTTCCCAGCTCTACTTGAGCGCCCTTGGTGCTATGCAAATAATGTTGATATATGGTTCAAAAAGGGATATATAAGTTTTGAGAAGGAGGAAAGAGTTATTATCCCTTTAATAGATGGGAAATTTGCACCTTATGTTGAACCTTTGAGTGAGGAAGATCTGAATAGAATTTATGTGCGCACCATTTGGGACTCGGAGGTGCTTGAGCCATCTAAGGAAGGAATCCTTTAGTGGGAGGATGCACTATGTATTATTGATACTACAAGTACTATTTGTGAAAATTGGGCACATGTAACTTATGAGATGGTTGGGAATGAAGTAAGAAGTGCATTCGCGTGGAAAAACAAATATTGTTATATTCAAAGGATAGGTAACAAATATGTACCTCGGTACACTAGAGAAGGAGACCCTAAGGTATTCCTGTGCACCATGGAGGAACAATGGATATATCAAGTTGAAAGAAGGAATATGTTAGTGTATTCCTTACATGGGAAAACAACGCTACTGGGGTGGCAGTTCACATGGATAATCTTATAGAATGGAATGAAGTCAGAATTTCTCTAACTACTTGGTTTTTTAGGAGCAATGTGCCTACCCAAATTTGCATATATCATGGTAATCAACCTATTCAGCACCATGTTCAACAGTGTGAGAGACTCTGGACAGAGGGGCAGGAAGCTTTACCACCTTCACTATGGGTGCACAAACTTTATTCCACTTTACAAGGCTACACACGTGCTTGGTATGTTAATGCAGAGCTACATAAAGAGATTGAAAATTGGTAGGATTTGATTGCAAGAATGGTCCATACATTTGACTACTTCTATACTAAGCCTCATGTGGAAGAGGCATTAAGGGTAATAAAGCATTTAACTATGGGAGACCATGCAAAAGCCGAGGAACTTGTTCAGAGTTATTTGGTGAGGTAGACTCGGAGCACGTTGTGATGAAATAGAAGAGACAGATGCCACATTACTTGGTGTGCTTTCTTTGAAAAAGAAAAAGAAAAGATGGTATACATAGTGGATGATGAAGAAGTAGAAAATATGGATATAGATCATTCAGTAGGTACGCGTGCAAAGTGTTGGACAATGCTGATAAAAATGCACACACTTATCATGAACCTATGAAGACCAAGAAAGTGAACATTGGCACAAATGTTGAACCTAAGGAGGCCATCATTGGAGATTATTGGTCTGATTTTGAAGTGGAAAAAATCATTGAGTTACTACATGATTTTAGGACTTATTTCCTAGGGGCTACCATGAATTAAAAGGAGTGCATGAGTCATTGGGAGAGATGAAAATTAAACTAAAGGAAGGTGCACGCTCGGTCAGGAAGAGACCTTACAGGATGAACCCTAACTTGCGTGTCAAAGTTAAGGAAGAAATTGACAAAATGTTGAAATATGGCATCATCAAGCCTCTAGAAGAATCAAAGTGGGTTAACCCCATGATAATCAGTATAAAAATGATGGCCGGATTAGGATTTGTGTGGATTATAGGGAACTGAATGCTACATGCATGATTGATCCATTTCCTACACCTTTCACAGAGGAAATATTAGAAGGCGTTACAGGTGGGAAGTTTATTCTTTTACTAGATGGATTCTCTGGGTATCATCATGTTATAATTACACAGGAGGATCAAGAGAAAATGAATTTCACCATTGAATGGGGAAGTTTTGCATATATTGTGATGCCCTTTGGGTTAAAAAATGCACATGCTGTATTTTCATGCGTAGTTGTTCAAGTGTTCCAGGATTTTATTCAACTTCTTGCAGGTTTATTTGGATGATTGGATGGTGTATGGACTTGTTAAGGATCATTGTGACAACTTGCGCTTAATGTTTGAAAGATGTAGATAGTTAAACATCTCTTTGAACATCAAGAAGTGCATGTTTGCTACACCTTTTGGCACTTTGTTAGGGCACATCATCTGCAAGGAAGGTTTGTTAGTGGATCCAACTAAGGTTGCAGTTATTGTAGGCCTGGAAGAGCCTACCAGTCAAAGTGAGGTGTGCGGTTTTTTGGGTCACACAGGGTATTACAAATTTTTTATCAAAGGATATGCAAATATTTTCGCACCCTTGGAAGAGTTACTAAAGGGAAAAGGGACATTCTATTGGGGGAATCACATCAACGAACATTTGAGGCATTGAAGGGGAGACTTACTACAACACCTATTCTTTGTTTTCCTTCATGGAACCAACCGTTTCACGTACATGTGGATGCCTCTGGCACAACCATTGGCACAATGTTAGCTCAACTAGAGAAGGTATTATAGATCATCCTATCTGTTTTACTAGTAGAAATTTGACTCCTGCAGAATTAAATTATACAACAATAGAGTGCGAGGCCTTGTCAATGATCTACGCACTGCATAAATTCAGATAATACCTGTTAGCAACACCATTTGTATTTTATATCGACCACATGGCATTAAAATACTTGGTCAACAAGCCCATTTTACAGGGGCACATATGTTGATGGGTGCTCTTATTCCAAGAATTTGACTTCATAGTTGTGGTAAAACCAGGTAAAAGTAATTCGACCTAGACCACTTATCAAGGATTCAGTTAGGGGAGGATGCATAGACAATTGAAGATACAATGCTAGATGCATAGTTGTATAGGTTACAACATGTGCCTTTAGAATTGGAGGATATTGTTGTCTTTTTACGCAAAGGTATGAAACTAAAAGGAATGAAAACCTTTGAGAATAAATAACTTGCAATTCGCACGGCACCCTTTATGTTGATCAATAGTGATTTATACAAACTAGGCCGAGATGAAGTATTGCGCTGGTGTGTGCTGGAACATGAGTACACATATATCATAGAAGAGGCTCATGGTGGTATTACATGTGGGCACTATGCAGGTGATGCCACCATGTGTAATATTTTACTCATTGGATTATGGTGGGAGACCATGTACAAAGATTGTAAAGTGTATTATAAGGTGTGTGATCACTGTTAGTGCCTTGGCAAACCTGGGCAAAGAGATGAAATGTCTTTGAGGCCTATTCCTAGTGTAGAGCCATTTGAAAAATGGGTTATAGACTTTGTGGGTCCTATTTCGTGAGCTGCTCGTAGAACTAGGTCGTGCTATATCATCACTTGCACAAATTATCTTACAAGGTGGGCGTACAGCTCCTACAAAGGATGCACAATAACTACAACAACCAGGTTCTTATGGGAACATGTTCTTACTAGGTATGGATGTCCATTGAGCTTGACAAGTGATAAGGGTACACATTTGAATGAGACAATCAAGATACTATGGGATGAGTTTATGGTTGTGCACCACAAGACTACACCTTATCATCCTCAAGCAAATGGGACTCATTGAGGCCTTCAACAAGATATTGAACTAGACCTTGATAAAAATTTGTGATGTTGGAAGGAAGGATTGGGATGATAAAGTTTCTGTCGTGCTTTGGGCATATAGAACAACCTCTAAGAGGTTGAATAGGACCACACCCTTTTAGTTGGTGTTTTGCATGTAAGCTTCTTCTTATAGAATTCATGTTACCTTCTTTGCGTATTGCATGCACGGGAGGTCTAGTTGATGAGAAAGCATTGGAAGAAAGAATTGACAAGTTAATACAGTTGGATGAGAGATGTGCCATAGCACGTTGGAGTCAAAAGCAGGAAAAGGCTAGGTAGAAAGCATGACATGACAAACACATCAGGGACAAGAAGCTTGAGGTTAGAAAAATGGTACTTCTTTATGATTCTAAGTTTTTGTGGCATCTAGGCAAGCTTAAAGTGCATTGGTTGGGACCATATGTTATTACTCATATACTTGACTTAGGCACTTTCCAGTTAGAGGCGCTTAATGGAATACGGTTACCCGGTTACTTCAACGGGAGTAGGCTGAAGCCCTACTATAAATAAGTCTTCTCAGTGTTTGTAATAAGGCAATATTGCCATTTAGAATAGGTTTCCCTTTCTGTATTTCCTTTAATGTATTTCCTTCTTTGTTGTTATGATTTTTCAATTTAGTTTGGTGTTTTGTGTAATAAGCGCATTTGCACATTGGAAGCTAATTATAATCTGAAGTATTTTTATGTGCTAGAGGAATGCACATACCATTGGTGTGGGGTGGTTGTTATTTGCTATGCATAATTGGGTATACATGAGAACAAACTATTACATGTGTTATTCAAGTATGAAAATGAGTTGTTAGAAAGAAGATTGCTTCTAAAGATGACCATAGATGGAGATAAATGAAGGAACAATATAACGCGAGGTAAGCAACGATCGTGGAAACTACTAGGGGAAGGTGCAGTGGTGAGGTACTCGGCATATGGAAGCACGTGGAAGAGAATTTTGTAGCCATAAGGTAGGAAGGCAAAATAGAATGTTATAGCTAGGGCACGAAGATTTACCACACGAAAATTGTGAAAATGGTTAATTAATGAGAGGATTGTTGGTAGGTGAAGGAGCAATAAATGCACTAAATTTTTGAAAATCTATATAAGGACGTGATGCAGTTCATTTTTACCTTTGCAATCACAAGTATTCAAGTGAGATAAGAGTGACTGATCCAAGCGAATCATTTGGAGGTGTGGAGAGTTGTGAAACCAGACTATTGCGTGGAAGAGGCTTGCGTCCCCATTGGTGAAGGGTTTGAGTGAAGAAGAAGCATTGAGAAGGAGCTAGGGCACATAGTTTCAAGCTAGGGCATGTGGATTCAAGCTAGGGTTTGAGTTTACTTGATACAGAAGATAAAAGGTAGAATTTTGACAATGAAACCTAAGAAAGCACCTGCAATAAGCACAAAAGGAAAGAAAAAGGTAGAAGTGGAGGTTAAAATTACTCCCGAGAGTAATTTTTCAGAGATGCAATACCCAGAAGGAGTGATAGTTGGTCAAGATTAGGATTCACATGTTCGTAGATGCAAGATAAGTGATTAAAATCGTCACACCACCAACAATAGAAGAGAACTAGATGCGTTGTTGAACAAAAAGACCAATAAGCGCATGGTAGATGATATGCCAATGTATGATGATCGCTGGAGAGAAGTTATTGAAGAAGGTAGGAGTCTATCAGTTATATGAACTCCCTTATTTTGGAAAACTAGAGGCTTTATACCAATGGTTGATGAGTAGAGTCCATGAGGAATTTTTCTATTTTGCTAGTCGAGAGTAAGGATCACAAGAGCTCGATTGCCACACGATGTGAGGACCGAAAGGCACATGGACAGATATCCTAAGTGATCTAATTAATAAGGTAGCTATGATAGCCATCAGTAAGGAGTTAGGATACTCCAAAGGTCCGCATGGAATGGACATAAATAAATTAAAGAAGTTTCTGTAGTACAAGCAACCGCGCATCTACTCACAAAGTTAAATGATCAAGAGAGATGGTCGCAGGTAAACACAATGTGGCTACACATTACAAAGAAGATGACAAAGGGAGAGATATACAACTTGGTAGGTTATATTGCAGAAACTATCATTGAGGAAGTGCGCATAAGTGAAAAGATAAGTTTTGGTGCTATCCTACTCTCTCTTGTCTTTGTAGAAATTGGAGTGCCTAATGGGCCAAAGAACAAAGTTTGGGAATACCCCGTAGAGAAGAAGTCTCTCACAGAGAGGTTTGAGAAGTATTTGTGTGAAGGGTCAATGAGTGGTTCATTTAAATAGGGGGTCGAGAGATGTGGTATGACCGAATTTGCACACCATTTAAAGAGGAGTGGCACATTCCGAAGGAGTTGCCCTTGGTGGTAGGAAAGGTAGTATAGTTCACGGTGTATCAACATTTTTGCATTGTGCGGTTTTATATGAAGGATGGGACATGGAGCCCATAGTGAAAACTACCTTATGCCTTCATAAAGCATGCTACTTCAAGGTGTCGATTCACAGATTCACTGATGCGCACCGGCTAAACTTCGACGTGAAAAGGTAGACTGTGACTACTACACTCTCAGGAAGACATATGTATATCCAGGCCAGACTGCCTATATTGAGAGGCTCATTTCTGATGTCATAAATATCAAGCTAGTGAGTTTGGCTATTGGGGACAGTGGGGCCGCACTCATATATCTTCAGCTCAAGCCTAGGCTGGAGAATAATAAGTATGTGGAGAATGATTTTATGCTCCCAAGGCCGCCTAAGGGAAAACATACAATGGAGAATGTACCGACTCCAAATATTTTCGTGCCCATATAGATGGACAAGGAAGAAGAAGAACATGAAGATAGTGGGGGCTTAGATCATAGACAGAGTGGAGAATGAGCATGCTAATACTTCACCATAGGCATAAGAAGTAGAAGAGGACTTAGACGTAGAATCGGTCCATGAGGAGTGCCAATTTAGAAAATTATTTAGACAAACCGAGGACTCAAAGGTGCAGCACACCATACCCTGTAAGAAGATTGCCTAGAATCTCCCCAAAAAGAGGCACCTGCGAAGAAGAGGAGGATAAAGTTAAAGCTTAGTGAGGAGGCAAAGGAGTCAAAATAGAGTGTTCCTGGAACTCCGGTGCAACCAGAGGATATGGAGGAGACCAGAGATGTGGAGATGAGAGATGAAGAAGAAGGGGTGAAAGAAGTAGAAGAAACTATACATGAGAAAACCAAACAAGCACTGGGCCGATTCTGACTCGAGATAGGAGAAGGGCCAACTCTAAACCTTGGTGCTCATGTTCCAAAGGGAACAAGGATGAGAAGAAGTGAAGAGTATGTGGTGCCAACTATGGGCTATGCTGATGACACAAGAAAAATCATCCGCACCTAGTTTTAAAGCAAGTGGACCTGAAGGAGTTATATGGGTGGGAGCTCATGGACCCAGACATGGCCACTACACATGCAAGGAAACAACTATCTTGGTCCATGCATAATCACATGGACAAGCCGAATTTTGATGTATGTGAGGAGTCTTGTGTATCTAGGAGAGTGAAGAAGGCACCTAAAGTAGGTACATGACGATAAAACCCACTCACATGTCGATGAGTAGGTCAATAATGCCTTAGTAAAGGTATTTGTTGAGGTGGCGTGGAGGAATATTGATAAATACGCCACCATAAGAGCACCGATGGAGGATAAGAAGGATAAAAGCTGTGGAGATAGAGTACTTAAAAGCCGAGAAGGAAAGATAATGAATGAAGAACACGACCTTCATGAGCATGGCAGAGGATATTGGTGACTACATTATGAAGGCAAGGCCTCATCTGGAGCCAAAGGTACCTAAAAATTTCCCTTCTGCAATACATTATGTGCACACCTTAGTTGATCTGGTGCTAGAAAACGGGATGCTTAGAATGCCCACACCAAAGATGCGAACAAGAAGCAGAAATAGCAAGGGCCTCTCTGGTAAAAAAAAATTCAACTTACAAGGCACTACTCTAGACTTTAAAGGATGAGCTGAAGAAAGAAGACCAAGTTCTAAATATTTATGCAGCACCATAAGTGGTAATTAGAACCAGGACTATAATTGAAGATAACAAAGTTCTGAAGGCCATAAAGGATGAATCAATAGGGCACATAGGAATATTGGAACTATTAAAACAAAAGTGTGAAGCCCTTTCAGCAGCCCAAGATCCACATAAGGAAATAATAGATGCAATTAGAAGCGGATAACACGAGAAAATGGACCTTCTAGAAGGGATGATGTCTGCTATGGATAATGTTGTCCAGGTATTGCAGAATGAAAATGAAAATAATACTCAAGATGAGATGAATGCCATTGCCACAGACCTTCCAGAGAATATAATGACTGCGTTGGATGAATGACAAACATTGGAGGTGAAGATTAAAATAGAATATCTAGAGTTGATCCTCCTAGTTGCAAAGGAGAGTGTTGTAAAATAAAATTTTATTCTTTTGTACCATGATTCTTTGAATTCTTTCAAATTATTATTCTTTATTATTTGGGAGCATCAGAAAGAAACCCCATTTCCAGGACGACAATGTACTTTAGTGTGGGGTAATGTTGAGCAGACATATTGTTCTAAGGAGAAGGCACACAAAAGATTCACACACAGGAATAAGGCACATTTGAAGGCATAGAAGGATAGGGAAGGAAACACGCACCAAGACAAGTTGATTTAGGACTTAGCCATTTCTTTAGACATGGGCTATTTTGGAGATAGCGTGCAGAGCACACATCAGGATGGAGACTTTTGTGACACGTGACTACTATTTTGGGAATGAGCATTTGACAAACGCTATGCATGAGTTGAAGATAATAATAGGATTACTACTTCTAGTTAACTGTAGGAGATCTATTATTAGCGCACTTGCATGTGTGCATGTTATTGTAAAGGTGCATGGCTATTTTCAACATGCGACCTATTTTGGGAAGTGCGTAAGTGGTTAAGGGAAAGTCCCACCCTATAAGTATGTAGTGAAATGTGTAGTTTAAGAGAATGCTAAGACACACAATTATTGTAGAGTTATGCTATTGGATTTGATGCACACATAACTTATGGTAATATTTTGTAATGTAAGAAGCTTCTATTTTTTACAAGTGGTTAATATAATGGAGTATATTGGATGGATAATGGTGTTAAACATGACTGTAACTGGTTCTTGTATGGTTAATATTATCATATTTATTGTTTAATTCATGATTATCTAAGATCTAGATTTGGTTATGCATGAGGAATGTTTATGTTTATTTATGGATCTGTATATGCTCTATCTTCATCACACTAACATCGTGCACAAGCAAATCTAAAGAGGGACTTGGTGCCTTTGCACACTTTGGGTGAGTGCTTAGTTTAGGCTGGGTGATGTGCTAACACGCATGGGTTTTCATAGTGGATTCTAGGATGCATCACAACACAACCCTACCATGGAATATTTTTGGGCTACCTGTTCAGATGAACATGAAGTGAGAATGCGAGAGTTTTCCCACCTAACCCTTGCTCAAATCAAGGCCTTTCGCATTAGAAACCCTCCAGATTCATTGGTGGATGATGATGAAGATGTTATTGATCCTTCATATGGTGTTGTTGCCTTTACTCCATTACCCCAAATTGATTGGACCAAAAGATATGATTTTTATCTTGATAACAAGAATCAAACAATTCTCGAAAGAAGCATATCCTAGTATGAAAGAGAACTTGCAAAGTTACCATCAATTCAAGATCATACCTCAAGATTACAAAAATTGCCAACTTGAGGAGGTCTCTAGTTGACCAAAGCTTATTCTCAATCAACCTCTGTGCCATCTAGCCATACACATCAAGCAAGAAAGGAGTGGTTGCCAAAATCCACTTCACCAAAGAAGGTGTCGCAAGGTGAAACATCTAAGGGTCCTATCCCTAGTGAAGGAAGAGAGCGTGTATTGCAAATTTCCACTTCAAGTAGAGATTCTTCTACTCACATTGTTGATAGTTCGTAGAATCTCATAACAAACAATCCTCAATCGTGCCTTGCACAAGAGTCCACTCAAGTGCAAGTAGTCCAGATATCAAATACTTCTGAACCTATAGTTCACAAAGAGATTTCTCAAAATCTCCCTGATGTTCAAGAGGTAGATATTGAGGTTATTTCTCTAGAGATTGAGGTTATGGAAATGATTCTTGTAGAATATAATGATGTTGAGAACAATGGGAATGTTGCTTCGGACTCCAGGCTTTTGTATGCGGAAGTGGTGAAGGATACTCCTTTTGGATTAATTATGAGATCAAGAAAAGGAAGAGGGTTCTCAAACCAATCGATATTGACTTTGATGCACTTATCAAGCTTTTGAATGAAGTCAATCCTAAGAAGCCTAAAGTTTTCTCATGAATACTTGGTGGATGATGATAGGAACAAATTTGCGGATCTTACCATCTCACAAGTTGACAAGTAACGTTATTCCATGACATCTACTAATTATGAAGTTTCCAAATTTGGACTTGGGAAGTCCACATTGGAAAGTGACATGGCGATGACCTAAGATTCAATGGATATCGTGCTAAAGAGGCTTGAGAAATATAAATCTTAGAACTCTCAGCTCAAAACTGAAAAGAATCAATTGGTGGATTATGTTCAACATCTGATAAGTCCAATATCATCCACTTTCCCAAGCACGATGCGGTGGCTGCCCCCGATGAAGAAAATCTCAATTTTTCAAAAGAAATAAACACATTGGGCCATGTCACTAAATCTTGGCTTTTAGAGATTCTTGTTTTTGGTAAAGAGATGATCAAAATAACCGTTAAGCTCCATGAAGATATTAGTGCATATCTTGATCCAATTATTTATTTCAAGGAAACTTTTATTTCTAACATATCAAATTTGGATGAGATATTGCCTATTCTACAGGAGATGAAAAGTATGGAATCTTCAAATTTATCCATTAAAGGAATTCTCAAATTTGAATGTTGAGGGACACACTTTATTTGGTGTCTACATCTCAAATCAAGAAAGACACTTCTCGAGGATTCTATGATCCATTACAAGAGCGTATGCAATGAATCCTTCACTTCACTCACCTTGATTTAGGATTTCATAGCTAAGATCCCTTGTGATCTTGTAAATGAGAAAAATCAAAGGTATTCATCAGAACATGTGGAGGAGCAATTTTCACAATTGTTCAAAGACATGTATACTCCCACCATCAATTTCTCTTCAACTTCAATGGAACGTTGCATCAAATTAAAGAACTTGTTTGAGAATGTTCAATCAAATATGGTCAATCTGAATGATATGCCGGTAGGATCTTGGAATTGTAGGTGTTTTGTGAGGTTGTGCTTCAACCAAATGAACCTCTTGAGGAAGAAAAGATTTTGAATCACTAGGAAGGTTCAGATCCTTTCAATTCGGTGTAAGGCGGCGGATCATAATTTCACCGATGGGAAGAAGAGATAGTTTTCAAGTATCTAACGAAGTGGGAAGATTCCATTTCTCATATGTTTGAGATAGGAAGACCCCACACCAATGGATAAGGCATTGGTTTTGGTCATATGTTTAAATGGTATTTTAAGTGGGTTATTGTTAAACCTACTTTTGGAAAACTTTGGATAACTTAAGTTATTTCTATTTTTAGTTACTTTTAATAAAGTTGGTTGAAAAATTCAAAGTCACTTAAGATGCCCTATTTAATGTGCATGTAAACCCTAACTACTTTATAACCAACTTTTGGGTTATAAAAGGAAGTGAGAGGCTCATTTGTAAGGGTGACTTTGAGAGAGGAGAAGAAAATACTTTTTGTGCAAGATTTGTTTCAAGGAAAGAAAATTTGTGTTCTGTTGAGAAGACTTTTTAGAGTTATGAAATATGAAATTTGTGTCTCATTCATTGTCTCTTGTAACATTTGGTGTTCTTATGTTCATTAGATGTTATCATTTGAATCTTGCATGAAAATATTATCTTGGATAATAGGAAACTCTACTATTCATTCCTCTAAAGGAATCCTAAAAACTCCCAAAGATAGGATGACTCAAAATATTGTGGTGGCCACTACACCTTCAAATGAAAAGATTGAACCTTTATGTGTCCTTTCTAATCAACGGATGCAAGTTAAGTAATTGCATTATACATTTTGGAGGCTCGGATAATGTGATGCCTTCAAAAGTAATACATGCTCTTGAGTTGACTTGTATGAGAACATTCATATCTTATTACTCCATGGAGACAAGACAAGTTCCTCGATTGGGTATATTAAAGACACTAAAATGGTTTTAGCTCATTTTCCTCAAAACGAGTCAAGGTAACCATTCTAGTTTCCAATATTCCCGCTTCATATGATATGTTGTTAAGTAAGAAATTTTGCAGAGACTTGGGTGGAGAGATTCAAATGGATTGATCTCATGCTATGATCCCCATAAAGGAGAGATGAAGAAGTTAATACCGGAAGCTTAGGCCAAGTTCACGGTGAAAAAACTGAATATTCTTGTGCACATATCCTATTTCAAAGCTCAAGTATGGGTAATTATATGATGAATGTAGAGGTTCATACCCCTGAGATCACTTGTTAGGATTCTAATGAGATATGGACTCTTGAGTTCGATGGAAGCTATTGCTCAACAGGTTCAGGCATAGGAGTGGTGCTCATATCTCCGAATGGTAAAATATTTCCTTTTTGTTATAAATTTGAATTTTCAAATACTAAAAATACTGAAAAATACAAGGCATTAATCCTTGACCTCCAAGTTACAAAAGAGAAAGGAATAAAAAATTTGAAAGTTTTCAGAGATGCAGATTCGATCGTGAAATAAGTTAAAAATAGTTTCAAGTAAAGAATGATCATTTGAGACACTACAAAAATAAAGTGTGGGATGTGATAGAAACCTTAGATGCTTTTTCCATAGGATCCATCCCTTGTGAAAAGAATGATAAAGAAAATTCCCTAGTAGTCTCAGCTTCATTGATGATCCCTCATTCAAAGTTTGATGAATACAAATACACTATTGAAATTGTGTTTAGGCCAAGTGTTCCTGACAATGCAGAAAATTGGCAAGTCTTCAATGATGATCAAATTTTTTTTTGCCTTCTTGGAAAAGAGGGATAATTTTAAATAGTTGTAATTTGAAGGAAGTGATTATGAATTTCACAAATCGTCAACCTCGCCCATTCAAGAAAGTGTTGAGAACGAGGATCCTGGCGATGGAATCATTCAACTCAAAGGAAATAAAATTCCAAAAGGATTAGTTTCACTTGAAGAAATTTTTGATAAACATGACAGGTTTATCAAAGAGAATGAACATGAAGGACCTGGAAATTATACTTACTATGAGCAAGTTAACATTTTTACCAAGGAAAAACCTCGCTTGGTTAACATAGGTAAGTTTTGCTCACACGAGAAGTGTAAAAAATTTGTAAGCCTCCTTACCGAATATTATGACATCTTGGCTTACTCATATGAAGACTTGAAGTCTTTCCAACCTATAGAAATGGAGTATGCCATACCCTTGAAACATGGTGTAACTAAATTCAAGAAGAAACAAATATAATATAATCCTAAGATAATAGGGACAATATTATTTGAGATTCAAAAGATGTTAGACGTATGAATAGTCTTTCCTATTCCACATTAAGCTTGGATAGCTAATATTGTACCCGGTTCGTAAGAAAATGGATAAATTAGGATTTGAGTGGATTTTCGCAATCTTAATCAAGCATCCTTAAAGGATAACTACCCACTTCCACTCATGAACCATATTTTTTGCGGGCGGTGGCTGGATCGGAAATGCTATCTATGCTAGACAGTTTCTCTGGTTATAATCAGATCGAAGTTGCTAGAGAAGACCAACATAAAACATCATTCACAACCCCACAGGGTAATTTCTCATATAGAAGAATGACTTTTGGTTTGATACATGCCGACATGAATTTTCAAAGGGCCATGGATATGGAATTCACATATTATAAAGATAAGATCATCGTAATATACCTAGATGACTTGACAATTTTCTCAAAGAAGTGAGAAGATCACCTAAGAGATTTGGAGAAAATATTGCAAAGGTGTAGACTTCATAAAATCTCCCGAATCCAAAGAAGTTTGTGTTTGGAGTTATGAAAGGGAAACTCCTAGGTCATATTGTTTCTAAATAAGGAACTAAGATTGATCTTGAGCGTGTTCAAGCTATCAAGAATCTTTCCTTACCCAAAAGTAAACATGGAGTTCACTCATTCTTTGGGAAGGTGAACTTTTTGAGAAGGTTTGTGCCAGATTTTGCCAAGATAACCAAAGAAATCAATGCCATGATGAAAGGCAAGGAATCCTTCAAATGGTCAAAATAAGGTAGAGACACATTTGAAAAAATCAAGGATGCTATTATGAAATCCCCTACACTAGTGTGTCTCGATTTTAAGGACTTCATAATCTATTGCTACGCTTCCCCACACACGATCTCTACCATCCCGACTCAACACAATCAAGAGGGAATTGAATCCCTAATTGCATTCATGAGTTACGGATTCAAGAAACATGAACTAAATCACCCTTGAGAGGCATGCGTACACATTGGTTAGAGATTTGAAACATTTCAGGTACTATGTATTGAATTATCACACCAAAGTCATAATATTGGACACCACAGTTAAAAAAATGTTGACACAAAAGGAACTAGGATCTAAAAGAGGTAACTAGGTCTCAATATCTAGGAATATGACTTGGACATCAAGCCTACTAAGTTAGTTCGAGGAAGAGGACTCTGCGACTCATCGCGAGAGAATGAGCCACGAGATGACTCGAATAAGAACTGATCAAAGAAAGTTTACCACTAGTAGTTTTTGTCATTACCACATATGAATGGCATTTAAATATAGCCTACTTTATCACATATGGTGAATGTCCGAGAATTTGAAATGACCTAAGGAAAAGAGAGCTATCAAATTAAGAGTTGTCGGGTAGGTTATTTGGGACACCACTTTGTTCAAGAAAGGAATTGATGGCATGTTCCTCAGATGTGTTGATAAAGAACAACAACCCAGGTTGCTTGAAGCTTTTCACAATCATGCTTGTGGTGGTCATTTCTCTGGACCAATAACAACTCATAAAATTTTGTGAGCACATTATTACCAAGCTGCTTTATGTTTTTCGATGCCCAAAAATGGGTAGCAAAATGTGAAGCTTGTCAACAATTTGTTGGAAGACCTAAATTGGTAGCTTTGCCTTTAAAGTTAGTTGTCATTGAAGAACCCTTTCAAAAATGGGGGTTAGATTTCATTGGGGTTCTAAATTCAAATTCCAGTGCTGGTCATACTCATGCGCTCATGGAAAATGACTACTTTACAAAGTGAGTAGAAGCTATTTCGGTGAAACAAACATCTACTGTGGTAATCTATAACTTCATCAAAGAGAATATATTGGTTTGTTATAGAATTCCACACAAGATTGTGACGGAAAATGCCTCAAATTTTTCATCTGCAAAGATGATAAAGATGGGATATCTTTATCTCATTCATCGATTACTACCATAGGGAAACGATCAAGCATAATCCAGTTAAAAAAAATCATTACCATAGTGCGTAAGTTAGTAGAAGAAAATCAAAGAACTTGGCACAAAAAGTTATATGATGCATCATTGGTTGACCGCATAACTCCCAAAAGGGAAATCAGGATGTCTCCATTCCAACTCTTATATGGAACTGATGCTCAAATTCCCATCACTTTGGAGTTACTGACATTACGATTGGCTCAAGCAATTGACGATGAATGTTTCGCCAATGCATTGGATAAAAGGATCATGTTCCTAAGCAAGCTTGAAGAGAAGAGAAGTCAAGTGGAAAACAAGATTGAGGAACACCAATCCAAAGTGAAGAAATTTTTTGATAGGAAAACTAAGGAGAGATAATTTTAAATCAATGAATTAGTTCTTCTCTAGGAAAAGAGATGTGAACCGAAAGGAAAGCACGAGAAGTTTGATTTATTTGTGGTGAGACCTTTCAAGATAGGACATTTATGTGGAGATATCACCTATTACTTGGCGTATCTTGATGGAACTCATTTTCCTCTGCTCTACAATGGAAAATATCTCAAGAACTATCAAAATTAAAAATGGTTTGTCCCCGTATGTACATAGGTAATTAGGATTTTGGTTTGTTTCATTTCCCTGTTTTTCGGTTTCCTCTCTTTTGTCATCCCGTTTTTGTGCACCGTCATTTTTGGGATCATGTTCATTAAATTGTTGGGTCTGGGTCCGTTACTACGTCCATGAAGTCCTTGTCCCCCAATTAGAGCCAAATGTTATGATTATTTTGACTTCGTAAAATCAATAAACATAATTTTTAATTTTTTTTTCCAAAGTGTTCTTTCATGTGATTTATCACCCTCGTCATAATCATTTTATTCTTATGATCATTTTGGTCTTTGTTTTGTCCATTTTGGGTGAGAACTCCTCCCCAGGGTAGTAAGAACAACGTTAATAATTAATTAATTAATATTTAATTAATTTCTTACCCTTTTATTTAATAAAATTAATTTTATTAATTTTTGGGGTTTTTAATTAAATAAATATTAATTTAATATTTATTAAAAATCAATCGACAAGTTTTATTTTTAATTGTCGGAGGAAAATAAAATTTTGCTTCTAATTGTCGGGGATGCCAAATTGGATCTCCGCTTTTCGGATTCCCCTTTCCGGCAATTTTTTTCCGCTTGTGGGATTTCTTTTGCTGATTACCAACCCAAACAGATGGAAAACTAGAAAAAAATCCCAATCTCCCACATGGGGAAATAAGATGGGAATTTCCACTGATTTAGCCCATTACCATTAGAGTTAGCCCGTTTTGGAATCTCAAATTGCATCTATGCCAAAATAGTTCGAAAAGTTGTCGACTAATTCAACTCATGAGACACAGTGGTATTTGGTGCATAGATTGTGAATTAGAAGGACATACTAAGGATAGTTTCCCTCGTAAGTCGGTGCGTACCATGTTCTTTGGACTACGAGCTCTGTCACTGGATCATGATTCAAGTAGGTACCCCTCTTTGCAACACACGATAAGGAAGAACGTGTCTTTATTCTTGTAATATTTGTAAGTCTACCACTCATGATATAGATAATTGTAGATTGATTGATTAGATTCATGATGCCATTAAAACTGGTGTATGTCAAGCCGGTGTTGTAAAATTTTGAAAGGAACAAGTTGAGCATCATGATGATAGTCACAATGAAGGACACTCTAATGGAGGTGGTAGAGGTAGAGGTTATCGTGGAGGATTCGAGAAGTTGAGGACGCAACTTTGGAAGAGGCGCATTTCCACATGGGACATGTTATATATATGGGTTCCCGATCATTATAAGTGTGAGTGCCCTCACATGATATTATTTACTCCAGTGCAGAAAGAACCACAATTATGAAGAAAGCCTAGATTTATATGAGAACTTAAACAAGAAGCAAAAACATGATAGAGGTTTGGGAATGGTTAGAGTAAAACGTTGTGGAAGATCAGTGGATGTCAAAGTTAGCTCGACCCGAAGTAATACGGCGAAGAATTACTATGCGAAGTGAGGTTACGCGCACACGTGAGAGCCCACAACAATAATATGTTATTACAAAACATGAGGTATTAAAATAAAACTATCTAGATCCTGCCCATCTAAAGGAAGTCTATCAAGAGACTATGGAGGTCATTTAGAATTTTTAGGGTGGGATACAATGCTTGAAGGAGCAGTCGCGGAAGCTAGAACACGCAAAAGCAGTTGAGATTCCTTATAAAGATGTTGATGAATTGAAGGAGGTTTATAAGATGTTGCACCAAGAAAACATCTTTCCTTTATTGGGGAATGGTAAGGAGAAATATTCCGCACCTTTGGAGTTGAGATGAGAGACAACTTTTACATGCTAACTTACCTCCTCACAGTCTTGATTATGACAAAGAAATCACTCTGAATGTTGTTGTTGATGGATGGCTGCTAAGTAACATTTTGATTGATACAGGTGCAGAAGTGAATGTACTCATCTTGGACACGTGGAACCAGATGGGGAGGCCACCATTACAGCCATCTTCAAATGTTCTGTATATGACAAACAAAACTAAAGCCACGCCCATTGGATTTTTGAAGGATGCCAATATTATTACATAAGGGGCCAAGTTTACTGGGGACTTTGAAGTCTTGGTGCTTTCCAAAGTAGATAACTTTCTAGCATTGCTTGTGTGCCCGTGGTGTTATAAAAATAATGTTGATATGCACTTCAATAAGGGTTACATCAGTTTTGAGAATGAAACAAAATGCGTGATCATTCCTTTGACAGACGAAAAAGATGCACCCTATGTATAACCTTTGAGTGAAGAGGATTTGAACATAATTTATGTGTGGACCATTAGAGATCTGAAGTGCTTGAGACATTAAAGGAAGGATTTATTCAATGGGATGATGCATAGTCTATGAGTGATACAACTAGCATTGCTTATAACAACAGAGCGCATGCGACTGATGAAATGATTGGGAAAGAGATGATGAGTGTAGTTATGCGCATAAGTAGGACGTGTTGTGTTAGGTGTTTAGGTAGTAACCAAGTACCAAGGTACATTGGCGAAGGAAATCTTGAAGTATTTATGCACGCTATGGAAGCCCAATGGACAAACCAAGTGGAAAGAAGGAATATGTTGGTGTATACCTTGTGTGGGACAACAACGTGCGTTGGTGGATGGTACACAGAGATGGTATTTTAGAGTGGCAAGAAGTGAGAATCACCTTCTCTGCTAGATTTCTTCAGAGAAATGTGCCTACCAAGACATGTGAATTTCATGGGAAGGATTATACTTTACACCATGTTCAAAAGTGTGAGAGACTCTGGATATAGGGGTAGGAGGCCTTACCACCTTCATTATGGGTGCACAAGTTCTACTTCACCTTACGAGGCTACACACGTGCATGGTATGTTTATGTGGAGTTGAATAGAGAAACAAGGAATTGACAAGAACTGACTGTAGGTATGATTCAAACCTTTGACTATTTTTCTACTAAACCTCTAGTGAATGAGGCATTACAGTTATGAAGTGCTTGAATATGGGAGATAGTGCAAAGGTTGAGGAGCTTATTTCGGGAGTTACTTAGGTGAGTGAGATCTAAAGGTGCATTTTGATGAAGAGGAAATAGCTGAAGAACATTTTGGGTTCGCATGCCTAGAAAAAGAAAAAGGTAAGATGGTCTACATGATTGATGATGAAGAAGTGGAGAATCTGGATGTTGATCATATTGAGGGTACGCGTGAGGTCTTAGACAATGCAAATGAGAAGGCACACATGTATCATGAGCATATGAAAATGAGTAAGGTTAAAATTGGGACAGATGCAAAACCTAAGGAGGACATCATTGGTGACTATTGGTTTGACTTAGAGGTTGTAAAAATCATTTAGCTTCTACGCATGACTTCTAAGACTTATTTCCTAGAGGCTATCACGAGTTGAAAGGAGTACATAACTCTTTGGGTGAGATGAGGATCAAACTAAAGGTAGGTGCACACCCGAGTTAGGAAGAGACCTTATAAAATGAATCCTAATTTGTGCGCGCCAAGGTAAATGAAGATATTGATAAGATGTTGAAATTTGGAATCATTGAGCCCATTTAGGAGTCGAGAATGGGTTAGTGCTATGGTGACAAGTATAAAGAAAGATGGAAGGATAAGAATTTGTGTGGATTATAGGAGTTGAATGCTGCGTGTGTAATAGATCCTTTTCTTACCCTTTTTACTAAAGAAATTTTGGAAGGCGTTGCAAGGCGCAAGATCTACTCCTTCACCGATGGATTTTCTAGATATCATCAGATGAGGATTGCTAAAGACGATCAAGAGAAGAAAAATTTCACCACTGAGTGGGGAAGTTTTGCATACATAGTTATGCCTTTTGGATTGAAGAATGCACCTACAGTCTTTTTGCACATTGTTATGTAAGTATTCTAGGACTTCATTCACAAGTTTTTACAGATTGACTTGGATGATTGGATAGTTTATGGGCTAATGAAAGATCATTGTGATAGTTTAAGAATTATGTTTGAGATGTGCCAATAGTTGAGCATCTCCTTAAACATTAAGAAGTGTGTTATTGTAATACCCTTTGGGACTTTGTTGGGACATTATTTGTAAAGATGGTTTGTTGGTCGAACATGTTAAGGTTGTTATTATTTTGGGCTTAGAGGAACCTCCTAACCAGAGTGAAGTACATGGATTCTTGGGGCACACAGGTTATTACGAGAAAATTTATCTAAGGTTATGCTAAGATTTACGTGCCCTTGGAGGAATTGATGAAGAGTAAGGGAAAGTTCCATTGGGTTGAAGTGCAACATCGCACTTTTGAAACATTGAAGGAAAGGCTTACTACTTTGCCTACTACTGTGATTTCCTTCATGACATAATCATTCCATGAAAATGTGGATGCCTCTGACGTGGCCATTTGTGCAAAGATTAGCCTGCCTGAGAGAAGGTATTGTTGATCATCCTATTTGGTTTGTAAAGGGAAGTTGACCCCAACAGAACATAATTATATAGCTACAAAGCATGATGCCTTTTCCATGATTTACGTATTTGCATAAGTTTAGACAATACTACTTAGCTACCCCTTTTATATTCTATACAGATCACATGGCATTGAAGTACTTAGTGAACAAGCCCGTCTTAAAAGGGTGCATATGCCATTGGAATCTGTTCTTTTAGGAATTTGAATTTATAGTGGTGGTTAAGCCTAGGCAAGAGTAATTCTAGAACATATCATTTATCAAGGATTAATTTAGGTGAGGACACACAGAGATTTGAGGATACACTACGGATGTAAAACTATTCAGATTAAAGCTGTGTGCCCTTTGACTTAGAATATATTTCTATATTTTTATGTCGGTGTGGCACCTAAAGGGATGAAGAGTTTAGAGAAGAAACAACTTTCCATATGGGCTGCATCTTTTATGTTGATTAGTGGAGACTTAGATAAATTAGGATGGGATGAAGTTTCATGTTGGTGTGTGCTTGAGCATGAGCATTCTTCCAATATGGAGGAAGCTCATGGTGGGATTGCATGAGGACATTATGTTGGGGGTGTTACCGCATGCAATATTTTTTGGATGGCTTGTGGTGGGAAACACGTATAAGGATTGTAAAGAGTATGCCAAGGTGTGTGATCATCGCAATCACCTTGGAAAGCCCGGGCATAGAGATGAAATGCCTTTGAGTCCTATGGCTAGTGCATAACCTTTTAAAAAGTGGACAATTGAATTTGTGGGTCGTATTTCCCCACCCGTGTGCGAGGATTGGATCCCACTACATTATAACTTGTACATATTATCTTACAAGGTGGGTAGAAGAGGCACATATAAAATATTGCTCGATAGTTACATCAACAAGGTTTATGTGGGAGAACATTATTTGTAGGTATGAATGCCCATTGAAGTTGGATAAATGGTTCTTCTATATGATTCAAAATTTTGTGCCACCCTGGAAAGTTCCAAGTGCATTAGTTGGGACCTGTATGTTGTGACTTACATACTTGATTCAGGCACTTTCTAGTTATAAGCGCTAGATGGGACATGGTTACCCAGTTACTTCAATGGGAGTAGGCTGAAGCCCTACTATAAATAAGTCTTCTTGGTGTTTGTAATAAGGAAATATTTCCATTTAGATTAGGTTTCCCTTTAATGCATTTCCTTTATATGTGTTTCCTTTCATTGTTGTTATGCTTTGTCAATTTAGTTCAGTGTTTTTGTGTAATAAGCGCACTTGTGTGCTAGAAGTTGATTAATATCTATTGAATTCATGTGCAGAGGACCACACATAATTTTAGTGTGGGTGGAGTATATACAAGATAAATGGATTGAGTTTGAACGTTCTCTTAAATATGGGTATGCATAGGGAGATATTATGCAGGTGCTTGAAGTAAAGGTGTGGATACAAAAAAATTGCTCTTAAACAAAAACCACGTGTGGATGAATAGATGCACAATGTAACACAAGGTAGGATGCAACATGGGAAACTACTTGGTGAAAGGTGCAGTGGATAGGTACTTTGACGCATGAAGGCATGTGAAATGAGGTCTATTTGAGAAGTAGTGGGCATGACAAAATTTTATGACTGGGGCATGGAAAAATTAGCGTGGGACAAGGAAAGAAACATCATTCAATGCTGAGTATGGTGATAAGTGGAGAGTAATAAATGTAGAAACGTTTACAAACATTATAAAAGGAAGTGTAATGAAATCATTTTTACAGTATGATTGTGAAAAAGAATCATTCAAGTGAGTTGTGTGAGAAGTACGAAGAGCTATGATCTGGAAACCAGAACTAGATGTATTTGTGCATGGGATTGGTTGGCACTCCATTGGAGAAAGTTTTGAGAGAAAAAGGTGTGCGGGGAGGAAAATCGGTAGTTAGGGTTCAAGTTTGAAGCTAGGGCACATAAGTGAGCACCTGGAGTGACTACAAGGGGTAGAAAGTAGAAGGAAGTAGAAATAGAAGTGAAGACACCCCCAAAAGTTGATTTTTCAGAGATGCAGTATCTAGAAGGGGTATTCATGGGTCATGATTGGGAGTCACACACACTTGATGTCCGGTGTTGCAAAGTAAGTGACTACAACCACAAAACCAAGGATAATAAAGATGAATTGGACAAGCTATTGGTGGTAAAAATAACTATGTGAATAAAGAATGATATGGCCATGTATGATGACATAGGAGAAAAATTGTTGTCAAATATGGGAGTTTTGCAGCTTTATGAACTCCCCTAATTTGGAAACCTAGAGAAGCTTTATCAGTGATTGATGATTCGATTCCATGAGGACTTATTTTACTTTTATAGATGGAAAATGAGGCTTACAAAGTGCCCCCGATTGGGAGATTGATAGGGTTAAGAAGCTCAGGCACCAAAGCCAATAGTGACTTCACCGATAAGGAGGGCATAGAGGTGACAAAGAAATCATTGGCTTACGTTAAGGGTGGGTGTGGAATGGATATCTCTAAGTTGCGAAGTACCATTTTATTCAGGTGGTGGTGCACCTCCTCACCAATTTGAACAATAAAGAGCGTTGGTCACAAGTAAACAAAGCATGGTTGCACATTCTTTGAGAAGATGACAAAAGGTATCGTGTACATTTTGGCTAATTTCATTCTGAGATCATCATCATAGAGATGCACCAAGGAGATAAGATAAGTTTTGGCATGATCCTTCTGTGTATTGTGTTTGTAGAGATTGGAGTGCTTGACAGGCCAAAAGATAAAATTTAGCAATACCTTGAAGAAAAGAAGTCCCAGATAAAATTTAGCAATACCTTGAAGAAAATAAGTCCCTTGCTGAGAGATTTGGAAAATATACATGTGATGGATCCATGAGCGGACCCTACAAGAAATGGATAGAACTATAGTATGAGCGCCTGTGTGCTACATTTGAAGAAGAATATAGAATACTTAAGGATATTCCTTGATATTAGACAAGCAAAATTAATTTTCTATTTACCAGTATTTTTGCATAGGGTGCTTTAGAATGAAGGATGGGAATTAGAGTCCATGGTGCAAACTACCATATGCCTTGACTACATGCTATTTTCAAGCATCTATACATAGGTTTTCCAACACGCACATGTTTATTTTCAATGTAGAAAAAGTAGACTGTGACTACCATACACTCAGGAAGACATATGTCTATCCAAGTAAGTCTGCTTATATTGAGAAGTTGATTTTAGATGATATTAATATTAATTCCATGAGCTTGGAAATTGGGAAGACTGGAGTGGCTAAGGTATACATCTACCTTAAGCCCAAACTGGAGAATGGAAAATATGTTGAGAATGAATTTAAGCTCCCCGAATTTCCTAAGGGAAAACATATTGTGGGCACCCTGCAGGATGAGGAGACTACTTTGCCCCATGGTGATGAAGAGGAAGAAGAGAATGAAGAATTAAAGGAAGATAGTGGTGGCTTGGAGCAAGGTATTAGAAGAAAACCCACCATAGGAGAGAAAATAGTGTGCGGAAAATGCATCCATTTCGGAAGGAAGATGACTAAGTGGAGATGGAGAGGCAGTGCAGTAGAGATAGGTTCAAGAGAAGGTGCTAGGGACCAACAATATAAGAGAGTCTCAATGAAAACAAGAACTAAGGGCATGGGGAAATCACAACCCCAAAGAGGTCACCTAGGACTTATCCTATCAAGGTAAAGCTAGTAAAGAAAAGGTGCAGGTACATCCCTACTCAGGATGACGAGGGTGAGAAATTAGAGGATAGTGCGGCTGAAGACTACGGTTAACACCGATGATGTAGGGGAATATCAAGAGGAGGAAGTAAAACATGATAAAGAGGAGTTGAAAGAGTGGGAGATAGATAATGACACCATTGATACAAAGATAGATGCATATAAGGGTGAACCGTCTGGTGAGCATATTGATAAACAAATAGGTGAAGGACCAGTGCTGGATGTGGGCATGCACATTCCTAGAGGTAAGCACTGGAAAGGATGAAGGAGTGTATGAAACTCCTATAGTTGGGTATGTCAATGACCCAACCAAAATCATACGCGCTAGGTTCTAAAGTACTTTGGAACCCAAGGACCTTTATGGCTGGGAGTTAATGGATTTAGAAATGGTGACCATGCACACACGTAAGCAACTATCATGGAGTATGCAGAATCACATGGATGAGCCTGATTTTGATGTGTGTGAAGAATTGTGTGTCTCACAAAGAATGAAGAAATTGCCACATTCATGCCATGTGACAGTTAAACCGACTTAGATGTCGGATGAGCAAGTGAGTAATGCATTAACAAAGGTATATGTAGAGGTTACATGCGAAACATAGATAAAGAGGCAACTATTCAGGATTTGTTGGAAGATAGGAAAGATAAAGACATTGAGATCAAGTGTCTGATAGATGAAAAGGAGACAAATAAGATGAAGGCATGTACGGTGGTGAGTATGGCGAACAAATTGGTGATGAAAATTTGAAGACAAGGCCGGATCTGGAAGAGAAAGTGGCATAGATATTTCCATTTGCAATGCATTACTTGCACACATTGGTCCACACGGTGTTAGATGAGAGATCAATTCAGATGTTAAAGCGAAGGATGCTACAACAAGGGTAGAAAAGGAAAAGGCAAGTATATCACGTAAGATCACTTTGGGTATGAGTCATGTACTATAGACAATGAAAGATGAAATGAAAAAGGAAGACTTGAGGTGAACATGTGCGTAGATCCTGAAAAAATAATAAAGACAAGGAATTTGGTAGAGGAGAATGGGGTCCTTAGTGCAATGAAGAAAGATACATTTGGGCATGAGGAGAGGTTGACCGTAAGTCATAGTAGAGAAGCGCGCCATGCTTGTAACAATCTGTGATCCTTATAAGGAGCAAATCAAAGATATAGGAAAAATTATAACGCGAAGAATGGATGTAATGGACAAGATGGTCTCAAGTATGGAAAACGTCCTTAGGATAATGTAGAATGAGGGCTAAAATATGACTATAGATGAAATGGAAGTAGTACTTGTAGACATCCCTGACAATAAAAATAAGGCACTTGGTGCTTGGAATGAGTTAGAAGCAGAGATAAAGAGTGAATATCCATAGTTAATTCTACATGTAGAGGGATAGAGTGCCCAAGTATTCTTTCATTCTTTGTGTACAATTATTATTTCATTCCTTATTATTTATTCATGGAAAGATAAATCATGGTTACCCATTTCGGGGACAACAATGAAGTAAGTGTGGGGTAATGTTGGGCTGATGAATTACAACCTAAGTATTGAAGGTGCATAAGGATTGGGTACCTTTGAGCACTTTGGTTGAGTGTATAGTTCTGGTTGAGTGATGTGCCATCGTGCTTTGGGATATTTAGTAAAATAAAAGACTACACAGAGGGTAGGGGATGTGCATGGTAGAAACAAAGGCACATGAGAAAAATGTAGGCTAAAAACAAGTGTTGGTGTAAAAGAGCTAACATCAATATAATACAATGTAACAAAAAAATGTGAACATAAGAGATGCCATAAAAGAATATTACATGTATAGGACATCAATCAAAATTTCACAAGGTATTCATGGTCGATGAACCAATAACAAACAATCATCAAACAAGGCATAGGGCATAGCCGTAAACAACGACAAATAATAACAAGCAAAAAAGTAATATATAACCATGCGTAGAGTCTTGTAAGTCAAATGTTACACATGAAGCACCTATTAGCATGTTAGAAATATAAGTATTATGTCAAAGCATGTTTAGATCGGTGAAAAGGAAGTGACAATAACTAAAAGTAGTAAATATTACACTAATAGGACTTGTGAATGTGGAGTATGAGAGTTGTAAAGGTAATGTTATTAAATTTTTACCCCTGAGACAAAAATTGGACAATGTGGGTCAATCATACCGTAAGAACATGGAACCCTTTTAGGAAACATTCAGGACATTATAGGCAAAATTTGGTATTGAAGGCACATCTGTGGCGTTATGAGAAATATCAATAACTTCATAATGTTCTCCTATTTTGGGTCTTAGAGGTTAATGAGTTTTCTCGTATTCTGAGGTTGGCCTCTATCGGCCCACTTTCCACCAAGGAGTGCAAGAAATACATTAAAATTAAGAAATCATGTTTTAAATATCCTATTGTGCTCCCATTACCTCCTTAATTTCAATAAAACATAATGAAGTTAAAACAAAGAACAAAGTCCAATCCAGTGAGCTAGGGAGGTATCAAGCTTAAAACAACTCACCGAGTAACTCGGTGAGCTACTCGGTGAGTCGACCTAATAAGTAGTGAGTTGGCATCAAAAGATAACAAGCTCAATGAAAATATTGGATGAGCTCGATCGAGAGGTAAAGGAGCGATGGTCAATTAATTGAAGGGACCAAGTAACTCATTAATCATCTACTTAAGTAAGAGCTCAAGCGATCTATGGAGACACGAGACGCGCTTAATGCACAACTCAACTTACCTCATCGAGCTAGAATGTCTTCACGAAATAATTACACAAGTTGGCATGGTGATGAGATTGAGTTTGAGTGTGGGAATCAATGTCGAGCTAGTAAATTTACTTGCAGATAACTAATTTGAGATGGTTGATGGAGAAAGCCTAGCTCGTGGGTTGACCCATTGCCAAGTGGAAAAGTGAGCATCAAAATCCATCTGTGGGAAAATTGGATGCCAGAGTCCAAGAGTCTCTCATGAAAAATTTGTGGAGTTTGTGGGTCAATGAGGCAAGACATGCCCAATGAGGGAGGAAAGGATGCATAAACATTGCGCTAAAGAATGAATAGGGGAATTTGGGGAACACATTGCCAAGTGGAAATGTTGGGACGGAAAGCCAAGCTAATCTCCCCGTACTCGGAGCATTGATGTGGGAATAATGAGTTTGTTTTTGAATCGTCGGGCGATATCTTGACCGAGTCACAACATGGGCAGTTGGTTGTGCACCAAGTTGAGGGGAAGAGCCCAAGTCTGTTGGCTAAGGAATCGGGAGACCTAGTCTAAGCATCAAACTCTTAATGCATTGAAAGATGGGAATTTTGGTGGCTATAATATAGGCACTCGACGTAAAGGCCCCTCGGTGATGTGAAAATGGATACGATCGGTTGGTTCAAGCTCACAATGCTCACACAAAAAGAGAAAACGTAACTAAAGAAGGATTCATGGGTGACTTAGAAGTCATAGTACATATGCCGAGCTATGAACGAGCTTAACAATAGAAGAGGAGGATACGAGATGGCGAGTTAAAAGGAGAACTTGATAGCTTAGCTCGGTGACTAAATCATTTGAATGGGTCAAATTGATGTTACGAGAGGCTTATGTATCGTCAAACTTGACCTACACGTGAACGTTGTCGAGGCATGGTGAAAGATCTCTTTATGTGTAAGGACAAGTAGGATGAAATCACACTCAGAGTGGAATTGGCGAACCTTTCAAATTACATAGAGATGGAAAATTACACGGAGATGGCTCGACAAGCTAAAAATGAGTCGGTGAATAAAGTTGGTCCTTGGAGGTCGACTCGGCACGAGTTCACGAGAGATTGAATTGTGTTAGTAGACTTACAAAGCATAGGGAGCTTGAATTGTGAGGATCATGATTAAGAATGAAAAGGTCATGTTTGAGTGACTTGGAGCTCATTGAGGCATTTTTAAATACATAAACTAATGAAGGGAGTATTGGGTCACGTTTAGGCTCATTAGATCTCTACTCGTGACTCAACACAATGGAAAAGATGAGTTGGCTCGATAGACTAGCTCATTTTGAGGAAGCTTGGAGCTTGGATTTGGCCTGATAGTTCAACATATTAAAGCGGACCTTGGGGAATACAATCGATTGCTAGAGAACTAGTTAGTAGATTCAATGTAGGGACCCATGGGTGAATATGGTCAAGCTGATTTGAGGAGTTTTTGAAGACTTGCGATTGATGGCGGTGTTGGTGCTTAGATCCATCTCGCCCCATTTGCCATTATTTTCCTACGATCTGTGTATTGTGAAATTTTCTATCTCTCACTGTGGGTTTTCTGAAAGCTTTTATTTCCATTTGAGATCTTTGCGAGTTGTTTGCAAAATCCATTGTCATGTCCCTTATTGAAGAAGTCTCCGAGTCTGCCCTGTTTTTGCCCCAATTTCTTCAAGGTCCATGAGCTCTACTGATTTTCCTATTTTTCCTCAACCATGGAGGCTCGAGAATGGTTGATTTATATTTGTATGCCTTTGAAAATCCAAATCCATGGTTGAAAAGATGCTCAGAATCATGATTCACTTGTTTTTGTTTCAAAAGAATTTTTCATCCTTAGCAAAAAATTGGGTTCTGGGTGTGAATGGTGATTTTCTGTACTTTGACGGTTTGACGGGTGTCTTTTTCTTGTCAATTTTAGTCCTCAGCATTTGGCAGTCACGTGGCTTCTTTTGGTTGGTCAGGGGATGGCGTGTAAATGTTGTAACTTATCGCTTTTTACTTTTTTGGCAAAAAGGCAAATTTGGTCCGTAGCCCCGCTCAAATCTAATTGGTTCTTTTGGTGCTTACGTGGCTTCTTCTAATTGGATGGGGCACGATGGGTCTATTTTTGAACTTGTTCTTTTTGGCTACTTTGGCAAAAAGTTTGAACCCGCCCCACACCCGTCGGATCTGATTGGAGCAAATTTAAGAGGTAGGGAAAAAGTCTCACTTTGACCTCATAGGAGGACACATGGCAAAGCTAATGGCAGAGATGTAGGCCTTCAGAGGTAAGTTGGATGTTTTCCCCTTTGGAAAAATGGAGTAAAATTCTAAAATGGAAGCGTGCCCCGCCAAATCATTCTAGAAGCCTTAAGGTTTTTGAATTTGCGCCATAACGACACATGGTGAGCCCGTGATCGTCCAAGGTCTGAACTTTTGGGGATCATCTCAAGATGCGCCATTTTTACACGTGGCAGTTTGAAAAATCAAAGAGACGGGGAAGTGGACCATCAGAGGCAAATTGGATTTTGCCTCTTGACATCAAAAGGATTAAAATCTCAAAATGGCCCGCAAACCCGATAAGGGAAAAGTCAAAGCTTTCTCCAGTCAACGGTGGAGGTGTGAACTCTCGGGGAAATTTAGAAAAATTTCCTTTTGAGAGAAAAAGGTTAAAAATAAAAAAGGAAGCACACAGTTTTGCTAGGACCCACATTGGGACATGTGTCAGGCTCATTCCCCAAGGGCGGAGCTACGGGAAAACTTGGAAAATTTTCCCTTTTCCAAAAAGGGGGTGAAATGGTAGAATTTGGCCGTGGTTCCACTGGGACCCACCTTAGGACATGTGTCAGGCTCATTTCCCAAGGGCGGAGGTGTGGAGCAAAATGGAATTTTTTTCCATTTTTTCAAAAGGTTGTAAAAAGTCAAAGGAAACCCCCGAGCCTGTTTTAAAGTTGAATCTTCCACGTGGACGACCCAAATTCAAAGTAAAGATCAACAGAAACTGTGAGTCTAAATATGATTTTCCCCCCATTTTTACTGAAACATGCCTGGAAGTGCGAGTCTTCATGATTTCTTGGTATTTCCTACACACCAAATAGAGAGGGGAGTTAATTTTGATATCTAAGTTTGGTGGGAGAGATATGGAGACATCTTTCGCCATTAAAATGGTCTGACTATCGGGCTTGATCTGATTTTCCATTTTTCTTCTCCCAAGCACGCAAGGAACCAGATTTGACAGATTAGGGGCGAAGTGGTTGGCGAGTTGAAGGAGGAGTGTTCTACCAGATGAAGGAGTTGAATGCTGAGATTTTTGAAGAGATCTACCCCATGAGCACTGACAAATTTTTACAGATCTGATTTTGGGAATCACGATTGAGATCATGGCGAGCACTGGTACATTAAATGTTTTTGTCTTTTGGGGAAGAAGGGGCTCTGTTGTAAATGTTATAAATGGCACAAATTTTTCGTGTAAATGGTTGGAGTGTTAGAGGTTGAAGAAAATTCCCAAGAGGAAAATTTGACAAAGCTTGTCTCTTGAGAAGCCGTCTAAGAAGCCTGTATATCTCTTTTGTATTAAGTTTGATTGTGTCAAGGTGGTTACAAGTGTACAACCATTGACAAGCTCTGAGATTGTTCTAGAAACTTTCCCCTGCTGATAAATTTAATCAAACTCGAGTTATTCTAGGTTGATCTTGAGCAAAATGTGTTTGTTTCATTTATGAATGTCTGCAAATAGTTTTACTTGTTCTTGTTGCAATCTTGTATCAAAATATGTCTTAATCACACAAGTCTCAATACTTGTGACAGTTTAGTGGCATTTGTAATCTCATTTCTCAGAAGAGCTTTCATCTGGGGGTGAAATAAATGATTTAAAATCACTTTTCTTTCATTTGTTGACAGAGATTGTTTGTAAGCCTTTGGGTGTACCTCAGGCGTGATTAATCTTAGATCTTGATGGTTTATTGAGTCTTATAACTCGAGCCTTTGTGTTAAAATCTCATAGATTGTGTGAAAAGTGTAAATTTGGGCCTCTATTGAAGCATATATTCTAGTTAAAGGAACAATTTAGCTATTATGAAGTATTCTATTGTCTAGACTTTCCATTTTGTAAGAGTTCTCAGAGATTTGGCAAATCAAGTTCATTATGCCTCACCTCCCACCAAAATTTATTTAAAAAAACCAACCCTACCCATATTACCCCTGTTTGTCATGTGTGTATACAAATGCATAAATTTTACTACCAAAACATGTAGAAACAATCAGGATTCCAAATGTCTTTAGTAGCTTGAACCTTGTCTAGAGAATATCTCCACTATCTAGAGTGAAAACTTGTGAGAGTTAGATTTTGTTGCATTGATCATATTTTCTTCAAGGTCTCCTTAAAAACTTCATTAGGAAGGATATCACCATCTCCTCCATAAACAACAAGCTACAAAAGGGTTCTCTTACCTTGGTTGAAAGGCACAACCTAAAATAGTGAGGATAGATCAAATCCTCTTGAGGGTGCTATCCATTTCTCCACATTTGAGTGACTAAGGGCCAATTAGATCCCATCCCCAGCTACAAAATGAATCATCATGATCTATCTGTCTCTAATATTCCTAATAAACCTGTGATGCTGCTCAGACTTTGAAGGAGAATCAATTTGGGTACCAACAAAGGGACGAGCCATAGGAACTCAGTGGGCTCATGAAGCTGGGATGAGCTAGAGGATGAAATAGGCTCATGGTAAGAGCTGAGGTAATGGCCTCATGAGTCATCATTTGAAAACCTAGTTGAGCTTGTTATAGGGAGTTTACCTCGAATCGGGAGTACCTAAGCTAATGGAGAAGTTCATAGTATAAGGTATGAGCTCGAATAAGTCGAGCGAGTTGTGATAGTTGATGTATGGCTTGTGCAAAAGTTCAAAAAGATGAGCGAGAGCTTGGTATAGAAATCAAGTGATGCATTAAGTGGCCAATCAACTCACCATGTCAACGGTCAAGTTCACAAGGAAAGGAGGAGCTCATTGATTGATGCAGCGTAAGGATCTCGATGTGGTGGAATGCGAGGGGAACAACTCACCGACCAACTCGGTGAGTTGGCAGGTGAGCCAACCACCGAGTTGGTCCATTTTAGCAAATTAAGCCCCTTCAAATGTAAATCGACCCTAAGGGGGTCCCACCTAAAATTATTAAATTAATATTTTTATTAAAATATTTTAATAAAATGATATTTTTATTATTAAAATATTTTATTTAAAATATTTTTAATTAAATAAATGGATAAGTCAAATCCTTGCATTAATGAGACATGATGGAATGTTCCTAAGTGGTGCAACTAATTCTGTAATTAATATAGGCCATCATGTGCCTTCATTTTAGGCCAAGAATTTATGATTTCTCCTCTCTTCTCTCACAAAGATTTTCTATAAATGTAAGTTGGAAGCTCATTCCAAAGGGTTACACTGGTGATGAGAAGTTAGGCACAAGTGTGAGAAGTTACACAAGTTACAAGAATTAGAAATCTTAGACAAGTGGATATTTTTCAAGAATCCTCTCTCTCGCAAGTTAGCCTTGTGGATTGGGAACTTTTAAGCCTCTTTTCCAAGACTATAATGAAAACCGTTGATTCTTCTAAATGTAATGATGCATTATGCACAATGTTGAAGTAATAAAAGTAGTGTTTTGTGATACTATTATCAGTCCTTTCATTATCCCATATACTTCTTTGTTTCTTTCTCATGCTTGCAGGTACTTGTGCAAGTAAGTTTTTCATTAGGAGGTTCTTGGAGTTTTGTGCTTATCAAGTGGTGGAGTTTTTCATGCAGTTGAGTTGTGGTGTTTGTTCACCCTTCTCAAGTTTCATTCTTCTTCACTGGAAGACTGAAATATTGTTTTTCTAGTTGAGTTTAATAAAGGGAATGCATGCTTCTTAGTCTGTGGTATTTGTTTACCCTCTCTAAGTTGTAAGTAGGTGAAGTTGGCTTGTGGTGCACAACACCCTCTTCAAATCAACCCTTCTCAAAGTATAGTAACACCCTTTATTTGGTGCATCACCATCCCTAGTATAGTTTTATTTCTTGCAAATCTCTTTCCCTAAACCCATGAAAATGTTAACATAGGTCTAGATAACCATTTTATTGCATTATGAGTAGTACAACACTTAGTTTAGGAAGAGGAAGTCTGACATTCTTCGGAGGTTCACCTCGAGCCCAAGTCCCACAACTTGAGAGGTGATCCCATGTTACCCAATCACACCGAACGTCTTGTTCACATTCTGGCCATTTGGAGGGTGTAATGATTTGGCGATAATAGTTTTTGGCACACCGATGGGGACAAGAGTTGGTACTTCTCTTCTCACTTGCACAAATCAAAGTACTGGTGACTCTATATCTTTGGATTTCAAATCTTAGTGTGTGTTAATTATGTGAAGAATTTAGACAAGAGCTTCTTCAAAGAAAGGAAATTATCAACATATCGAACTATCCTTATCTCCTCCAAGGAGAAGGAGAAGAGGCATCTCAACATCACTGTTCAACATCACCTCATAGGGTCATTCAAATCCTCCTTACGGAAGGTTTCCTCCACCTAGGAACAATCAACCTCTCATTGGTATGGCAGCCCTTGCAAGGAACCAAGTTTTTCCTCCTTTCAATATAAGCAGTCCTCTTCAGTTGGCTCAATGTGATCCTATACCTGGTGAAACACTCAAAATTTTTCCCTTTTACATAGGGGAAACTCATATTACTCAGTGGAACATATTATTGATGTAGGCCAGCATTTGTGTAGTACATAATATTACAAAAGAAAATGTTGTGGTTAGACTCTTTGGCACTTCCTTCAAGGGAAAAGCACTTCAGTGGTTTCGTGGGTTAGAAGCTAGTACTATAACCACTTGGGACATGTTGGGAGAAAAGATCTATAAATAGTTTGAAGACAAGAGTGACCACCTGTCACTCTTGGAACAACTCACTACCATAAAGAGAGCTCCCCAAGAATACATGAGTGATTTCAACTTCGATTCCAAAGACTTGGAATAGGATTTCGACACTCATAAAGCCTTCTCCAAATAATGCATTCTTGTACTATTTTTGAGCCTTGAATAATGATGTAGCAAGTTATGATCTAATCCATGGGAGGGACTACACTACCTGATGCCTATGAAGTTTCCATAAGAGTAGAGAATTCCTTGATTTAGGCTGGAAAGATAGCTCCATGAATGCCAATGTCATTGTCTCTGGATCTTACAAACACTCAGCCTACCATTTCTCATATTCCAACAACTTCCAAGAAACCAGTTCAATATACCCCACCCCTTCAAATGATCTATTTGAAGTCAAGTCATTGCTGCAAACTTTTGGGAACAAGCTCGTTGCACTCAAGAGGAAAAATTTCAATATAATCATCCATACCAGCCACAAAATCAGCGTAGTATCAGGCTAACCATCCTCCTTTTCAAGGGAACAATCAGCCTCAAAATCAAACTGTAAGTCAAGATGCAAATGTCAAGCCTTTGAAACTTTAGGAACCCTCTTGTTGTTATAGCTCATCTAGAGCCATAGTATATATCAGAATAATCTAGTTCAAGACTATGAATGGTGTTATCCTTGCTCAACCTCACAACCAAAATATTTTCCCTAATGGAGTTCTTATCTAGGCCCTTATGGTTCAAAGTGTATCTACCCCTCTAGAGCCAATAGAAAATTCATCTACGTAGGAAATAGCAGATCAACCGTAAGCACTTGAAGAAACCACTTTGCTAAATTGGCAAGCAGAAGATTTTTGTGGGTTGAATATAGATTCTTCATCAGTGGTGGAAAATACTCATTCTAAAAAGAGAGAAATGGAATCTCAAACTTCCAAACCTCATCAAACATCCACTTCAAAACCTCGGCCTCAAGTGGTGGTTGATAAATATGTGGGAAAGAAGCCACCATAAACACATGCTAGCCAAGCTACAAGGAAAGAAGGTTCTTTAGGCATCACAATACCCAACAAGCACTTTCCAAAAGAGGATTCTAATGCCCAAATAAATGTCAAAAAGTAAGAGAATTCCCTTCAATCATTGTAGAAAAAATGAAGAAGACCAACCGAGTGTTATGATGTGGGAGGCACTTTAATTCCTTCTCAAAGAAATTTGTTGCAAGAGGCTCTGAAAAGTTTTGGTACAACTGATGGACGGATCATCATGGGGTCGTGGGGAAATAAGCTGCTATGATTTTTGTCAACTGGAAGGGAAAATTATTCCTAAGGAAAAAAACCACCACCATTCTATATTTCCTGATCATTGGTGATCATTTGGTACATAATTTCATGATCGATTATGGTGCCAATAGCTCAGTTATGCCTAAGAAAATTAGCAAACGTGTTAGGAATACAATATAAACTAGTCTCTAGAGGAGTTTTTCAATTGGATGGTATATAGTTTAAAAATTATAGGAGTCATCAAAGGACTCCAACTTACTATCCATGCATGTCCTAATTTTTTCA
Source organism: Taxus wallichiana var. yunnanensis (assembly GCA_018340775.1). Lineage (NCBI taxonomy): Eukaryota > Viridiplantae > Streptophyta > Pinopsida > Cupressales > Taxaceae > Taxus > Taxus wallichiana. The sequence continues at coordinate 359,127,611 of CM031234.1, read as the reverse complement.
TTCACACAAGACATATCGGTCATCAATCTTCCTCCTCTCTTTTCCATTTTCCTATCATGAGATTTCACTGCCAAGATGGGTGGTTATATCTTAGTTGATTGGTCACATATGATCCTTAGGAATCGATACAAAACTAAAGTGACTATAAGGGAAAACCAATTTTCATAATCATGTGGAGCCCTATACCGTTAGTCCTATAAATGGGAATTATACCATCCATGATCGAGAGGAAGAAGTTGTTGATCACGAACCAACCACTCTTATGGAAGAAGTCCCTGATACTGTGTTGGATGAGGTAAGTGTAGATCATTAGTATGATCCCTATGCTGAGGCATTAGTAGAAGAAGAATTTGGTTTTTTTTTTTTAGAAGAGATGGGATTGGGTACATACTACATTCATGAAGAAGGTATGATCATACCATAACTTTCAAAACACAAAGCAATCTGAAGGACTGTGGAAATTGTTCTTCGATGGCTCGAGGAGTAAGAATGGATCTGGTGTTGGTGTCATGTTAATTTCCCTAGAAGGAGATAATTAATTCTCATATTTCTGGTTGCAATTCATTTGCACTAATAATGTTGTTGAATACGAGGCCCTTGTGTAAGGAATTAGGTAGCTCAAAAGAAGGGAATCAAATCCTTGACTATTTTTGGAGATAATGAGTTAGTTTTTCATCAAGTGATGACATACTAGTGCATCCAAAAATGATCTTTTAAGATCATATAAGAATCAAATTTGGGATTTGATTGAATATTTTGAGGCTTTTGGGATTCATGCTATTCCTAGAAATCAAAATCAAGATGCCGATAGGCTTGCTACAATTGGATTGTAATATGACATACATGTTGATATCATGAAAGAAGGGCAGAAATATTTTCAAAATGGTGGTTCAACCTGTAGTTCTTGATAATGTGAGTAGTGGAAAGTGTTTGATAGTGACAAATAAATTGTTCTTTTCCTACAAGAAGAGGCAAAGTTTTCTATGAAAAATCAAGATAAGTTGCAAGAAGCATATGGTGATCAAATCATACAATTGAAAAGCAAAAAGCTACCAAAAGGCTTAGTTACTCTGGAATCCATTTTCAATTCAGATGATCAAGCCAAAAGACAAAGCTCTAACATGGTGGTCAAAGAAGAATATTTTGAGGAAGTCGAGGTAGCAAATGAAAAGTTTTAAAGATCGGAAAAGTATGTACTCTCAAAGAAAAATAAGCTTTCATCAAAATTTGTCAAGAGTATATCAACATTTTTGCATGGAGCTACAAATACCTACATGGTTTTGATCTAGGTCTAGCACAACATACCATCGAATTGGATCCTAATGCCAAGCCAGTTCATCAAAAACAAAGGCCAATTAATCCCAAAATTGAGCCACTAATGAGAAAGGAGATAACCAAACTCATCGAGGCTGTATAATTTTCCTATCAAGCATTCCTCTTGGGTAGCCAATCTGGTCCCTGTAAGGAAGAAGAATGGAGAAATTTGGCTATGCGTGGACTTCAGGGATTTGAACCACGTGCCTTATTGAAAGATCATTATCCTCTTTCATTGATGGAGAAAATCCTTCAAATGGTGGCAAGAGCTCAAATATTTTATTTTCTCGATGGATATTGGGTTACAATCAAATTCTAGTCCAAGAATCTAATCAATTCAAAATGGTTTCACTACCAAGTGGGGCATGTATGCTTACAAAAAAATTCCATTGGATTGTCCAATGTCGGGGCTACTTTCCAAAGAGCCATGGACATGGAATTTAAGGGACTAATCAACAACATCATCCTAGTGTACCTTGATGATATAACTGTATACTCTAAGCATGTAGAGACCACATCACACATCTAAGGAAGGTTTTCCAAAGATGTAGAGAATTTGGGGTTTCACTTAACCCCAAGAAATGTATTTTTTGCAAAGTGGGTGAAAGAAAGTTATTGGGGCATGTTGTTTCAGTGGAAGGACTTTCTATCAATTGATCTTCCAAGATTTTTGATTATGTCCTTATCTCTCCCAAGTCACAAGAAGGGTCTCTAGAGTTTTCTGGGAACCATAAACTTTGTGTGGAGATTCATCCCTCAATTCACAACATTGGCTAAACCATTGACAACCATGCTAAAGAAGAATATGCCATTCTCATGGACAAAGGAAGGAAGGGAGATTTGAAGCCATCAAAACAACCATTTCTCAAGCTCCCATGTTGGTGAACCCTAGGTTTGATAAATATTTTATTCTTTATGATTTTGTAGGTCAAGAGAGCATTTTAGGTATCCTCACCCAACAAAATGATGATCTGATGGAGCAACCAATTGCTTTCTTTAGTCAATCCCTCAAATACTATGAGCTCAAATATTCATTCATTGAAAAACAAGTCTTTTGCGATTATTTGAGCTTTGAAGAAATTCAAGCACATGTTGTCCAACAACAAAATTCATTGATGGTGTCTCATCTAGGTGTCAAGGAATTTTTTGCTAAACAAAGAGATGAACGAAAAGTGTTTGGATGGATCACGAAGGTGATGGAGTATGACATACATATCAAAGTTACCAAACTTGTCAGAGGTAAAGGTTTGTGTCAACAACTTGCTGCAGACCTAGAATCAAAAGGTGATGAGGACGTGACACTCCTAAACACTGATGAAGGTGATGATCAAGTTGACTAGTTATCTAAAATGAAGAGTTTCCTTTTCTCATGAGCATATCCTATTGAACATGGATAAAACTCAAAGATGCAAAATTTCCATCTTTAGTCTATTCCATATGTTTTAGTAGATAATGTTCTCTTTTGAAGGGATTTGAACGGTGTTCTCCTTCGGTGTATGGGACCGAACATGGAAGTAAGATACTAGAAGAGTTTCATAATGGCATATCTGGAGGACATTATTCTGCATGATGAATAACTACTCGCTACCAAGATCATGTGAGCTAGTTACTATTGGCTGGATTTTTCAAAGATGCCCATCTCTGGGTAAGGAAGTGCAAAGAATGTTCCTTTTTCACCTGGAAAGTAGAAGTTGGAAGCTCTTCCACTACATCCAATTCAAGTGGATCAACCCTTTATTCAATGGGGGTTGGATTTCATTAGAATGATTAATCCTCCATCCAGTGATGGACATAAATGGGTCCTTACTACAATGGACTATTTTACTCGATGGATAGAGAGGTAGTAGCATTGAAAGAGAATAATGAGAAGGTAATTCTTGATTTCTTAGAAGGTATAATGACAAGGTTGGTGTTCCATTTACAGTCATTTCAGAAAACACAATGGATTTTCTTAGTCTACGAAGTTGAGTGAATGGGATGTTAAGAATGGATTTTATCTCAAAACTTCATCCAATTACTATCCACAAGGAAATAGATTGGTTGAGTCTAGCAACAAAAACCTCACAAGGATTATCAAACACACTATGGAAACCAACAGAGGACTTGGCACACACAACTTAAGACTACTTTATGGGTAGATCGGATCACACCTAAAGGGCCATCAAAAATTATCCTTTCATGCTTATATATGGAAGAGAAGAAAAAATTCCACTCTCCTTGGAGTTACCTTCTTTAGAGTTAGCTCATCAGCTTGAGGTTATGGAGAGTGATCCTCTGAAAGTTAGGTTTTCGAGCTCATAGAGTTAGAAGAAGTACAGAACAAGGCTATGAAGACTTTGGAGCAATATTAGGTTGAGGTTAAGAAATATTTTGACAAGGTGTCCAACATGAATTTTCAAGAGGGAGATTTAGTTTTCAAATGGGATGAAGATAGAGCCAAACCAGGAAAGCACACCAAGTTTGATGCTCTCTGGAGCGATCCATACATCATCAAAATTTGCAAGGAGGAAAATTTGTTTCATCTATTTAGGATCAATGAAGAAGAGCTGCCTATTTATGTGAATGAGATACATCTCAAAGCTTCCTTTTGAGATCATTCCATCCCTTTTACAATTTAGTTAGGTGTTTTCCTCCAAGTGCTTTTGCACATTGTTGTGTGTTGTTGTTTGTTTTGCTTTCCTTGTTGTTGTGTTTTGTGTTGTTCTTGCACATTGTATCATCATTGGAGGTTTTCAAGGAGAAAGAAGGTTCAAAGTTTCAAAAGAGTTTCAGGATTTCCCAACTCCTCAAATGCTTCATTCAAAATTCCACAGTGCTCTGTAAGTGTCAAGCATTCGTCGGTGTCAATATATTTTTCCTACCTATCATTACTGGAGAGTTTAAGATCTTGTATAAGAAAATATCAGATCATATTCGGGATTCCAATATTGAATCCATGCCTAATGGATGACTTAAGGCTACTAGAATCTTGCTTAGCAGACAATCATCCCTGAGAGGTCGGCAAAATGTTATCAAAATTTTACCCCTGAGACAAAAATTGGAAAATTTTGATCGAGACAAGAGTATGACACTAAGGAAAGAACACACAAAATATTTGTGCACAAGAGCAAGGCACATTTAAAGGCACGAGAAGAATAGGGAAGGAAACACATGTGAAAGACAAGGATTGATTAAGGACTTAGCCATTTTCATGATTATGGGCTATTTTTGGAGATAGCGTGCGGAGCACACAACCAGATGAAGACTTGCGCGACACATAAATGCTATTTTGGGAAGAGCATCTACTAAGCACCTTGCATGAGTTTGAGTTAATAATATAATTAATACGCCGATAAACCGTAAGAGATATATTATTATCGCACTTGCATGTGTGCATATTATTGTAAATGTGCATGGCTATTTTCAGCATGCAACCTATTTTGGGAATTGCATAAGTGGTGAAGGGAAAGTCCCCACCCTTATAAATATGGATTGTACTTGTGTAGTTTGGTATAGGATTAGAGAGAGAGAGAGAGAGAGAGAGAGAGAGAGAGAGAGAGAGAGAGAGAGAGAGCGAGTATGACGTGGAGTTATGCTACCAGGATGTGATGCGCGCATAAACTTATGATACTATTTATTGTAAGAAGCTTCTGTATTTATTGTGTTTAATATAATGGAGTGTATTGGATGAATAATGGTGTTAAACATGACTATAATTGGTTATTGCATGGTTAATTTCATTATGTTAATTGTTTAGTTCATGATTCTTTAAGATCTAGATATGGAGTATATTATGAAATGTTTATGCTATTTATGTATCTTAATACATTATATCTTCATCATGTTCACATCCTGTACAAACAAATCTAAGAAGGGGCCTGGTACCTTTGTGCACTTCGGGTGAGTGCTTAGTCTAGGCTAAGTGATGTGCCAACGTGCCTAGGTTATTCATGGTAAATTCTAGGTTGCATCATTGGTTCCATTGTTGGGACCTCTTTTTTAGTTATTTTCAGGATGGTTCGTGATGAAGACATACTAGTTGACCCTAGCAAGTGTTGAGGAGTGGATAAAATATTTGGAAGAAGAGTACACATGGAGGTCAACACTAGATCTAAGTTTAGACGCACACACGTGGGTGAATAGAATTTGTATGATTGTTTGTATGAGAGATTATTTATTATCTTTCCCATAGAATTGTACAAGTGGTTGGTTGGTTATGTGTCTAAACAAAGCTGGAGGTATCACACAATTTTCGGACACAAGAATAATTTTAGGGACTCTATGATGCTGATTTGATTTGGATGCATGCTATGGATACTTGGTTCCCTGGTGTCTTGAATAGCTATATTATGGAGTACTCAATTTTCACTTACTCTTGCCTGAAGGTAGCTGAGTTTTAGTTTTTACGTTATCCTAGGGGAACCTACTTGCAAGGCTTTCCACTGGTAATCAAGACCTTGATGGTAACCCTGAACTTGGAAGAGAAACCAATGGCTAGCTAAAACTCACCACATGTGGGGGGGAGCATGATTGGTGAAAGATGGTAGACTTAGAGGAAACAAGGAGGAGAGAAGAAAGGTGTCTTAAGTACAATGAGGCATGCGAGAGGGAGATAGAGAAGCAACGTGACATTACAGGGAAGATGACATTAAGGAGAGAGATGGCTCATGAAGGATTTGGAGCTCACACAAGAGGTGTGGTGATAGAGCATCAAGAACTCCTCCGGTTGGGCAAGAATGATAGGGAACCCTCCTCAGACTTACAAGGAAGTGTGCTAGTAGAGATGACTTGGGCCGCGGGTGCGCATCTGAACCTACCTAGTAACCTCGCCCTTACGCTTGATTTTCGAGTATCTCATACAACAAGTAGTCAACAAGCTAATTTAGGTAGTAGGAAAACATGAGTAAGTCATATAGAAAGCACATTGATGGCAAGGAAAACATCTTTGTTGTTGTTTAGAGGTACTTTTTCCGGCACATCATCCACCAGAATATGAGTGCGCATAATTTGGGACTCACTTCTGGGAGTAGTACCACCATGTAGACTATAGGTGTTCGATTCGAAGTACTCTTTGTTGGGACACAAGGAAGTACATCTTTTGGTCCACTTCCAACTACAGGTGGAGGATTAGGAGGTATAAGTGGCTCTAGTTCTTGTGGATTTGGTGGTTTTGGAGGTATAGACAATGTAGGAGGTTCTGGAGCGGGTGGGAAGGGTCCACACCAACCCAAAAATATTTACATGGAGATGTCTCTCCATCTTCTAGAGTATAGGGGCATAGAAGATGCTACTAAACATGTACACATGTGTGAGATCTTTTGTGGCGTGTGAAAGGAATTATGACTTCGAGTGCGGGGCAAGTCAATTTACAACTACATTGCATAGACGCACAAACGGTTGGTACATGAAGTTTGACTCTAATCAAACGTGCATAGATTATGTAGCATTCACGGATGCCTTCCTTAAAAGTTCTATATCCTTGAGTTTGAGTAGAAGAGTATAAGTGCACTCAAGGATATTAAACAAGACACTACTGAGAGTTTCTGGGAGTATGACGCCTGATTCAAAACACTTTTATCTAAGCTTTCTTATGATATTCACGCAAGCCAACATGCACAATGGTTCATTGGAGGTATGATCACACCTTTTAGAAGGGCATTGTCACATAAGACATACACTGATCCACATGAAGCACTTGAAGCAGCTTTGCGTGCTGAGGTAGTCGAAAGTATAGACACTAGAGTAAGCCCATTCTTGGAAGCACAAATTGTAGCTATGAAAAAGTAGTTAAAGAAACTATCGATAAATTCAACACATGAGACGTGCACTGGGATTTGGTGTACAAATTGTGAAGTGGAAGGGCACACCAAGGATAGTTGTCCCCATAGATCAGTGCGTTCATTACTATTGCTAGACTATGAAATATGTCATTTGAACCATGATGCTAAGCTGCTGCCCATTATTACAATGTGTGATAAGGAAGAATGTATCCTGTTATTGTAATATTTTCCAGTCCATGACTCATGATACAGAGGAATGTAGGTTGATTGGTCAGATCCATGATGATATAGATATTAATGTGTGATAGATAGGTGTATCGAGATAAATCTAAAGGTAAGGGTGAGCACCGGGATTAGGATCACAATTAAGCATGCTATGATCGGAATGAGGGAGCTTTGAAGGAGGTCATGGCAGAGGTCACGTATACCATGGTGGTGGATGAGGTGAGTTTTCTCATAGGACATGATTTATATGCGAGATCTCCTGACCACTACAGGCGTGAATGTCCCCAAAATATTACATGTTCTTTTTGTGGGAAGAATCATAGCTATGAGGAATGCCCAGAATTATATGAGCATATTAATAAGCAACATAAATAGGAGAAAAAAGGCACATGGATGGTTAGAATACAATGTCTTTGTGGAAAATCAGTGGATGCCAAAGTTGACATCGGGACACTGAAGTATTTCCTATAAATATTACTACACGCGCCAAGTAACACGCACCAAAGAAGCATTACAGCAGAAGCCTACCATCACTAAGGAGGAGGTTCTACATGTGTGATACCCAGATCTTGCCCATTAGAAGGAGGTTTATCAAGAGACCATGGAGGTACTCAGAAATCTTCAGGGTGAAATACAATGTTTAAAAGAGTAATCATGGAAGATGGAATAAAAGAAGGCAACAAAGATAGTCCAATATGATATTGATGACTTGAAAGAGGTGTGTAAAATTTTACACCAAGAGAATATCATTCCATTGTTAGGGAATTGGATAAAGGAAACACTTCGTGCGTAGGTATTGAGAATGGATGGTAGACCCGCATGTAAATCTTCCCCGATATCTTAGACTACGACAAGGAGATCACTCTGAATGTTGTTGTGGATGGATGGATTTTGAGAAATATATTGATTGACACAAATGTGGAAGTTAATGTTCTTACTTTAGATGCATGGGTACAGATGGGGAGACCCCCATTACAACCATCTTCTAATGTGCGGTTTATGGCTAACCTGGACTAAGGCCATTCCTATAAGAGTTTTAAAAGATGCATTCATCACTATACAATGGGCCAAGTTCACTGGGGATTTTGAGGTTTTAGCACTTGCAGAAGTAGACAATTTCCCAACTCTACTTGGGCACCCTTGGTGTTATGCAAATAATGTTGATTTACGGTTCAATAAGGGATATATAAGTTTTGAGAAAAAGGAGGAAAGAGCCATTATCCCTTTAATGATTTGAAATCTATGCCTTATGTTGAGCCTTTGAGTGAGGAAGATTTGAACAAGATTTATGTGCGCATCATTCAAGACCTAGAGGTCCTTGAGCCATCTAAGGAAGGCATCCTTCAGTGGGAAGATGCACAGTCTATTAGTGACACTACGTGTATTGCTTATAATAATTGGGCTCATGGCACTTATGAGTTGGTATGGTACAAAGTAAGAAGCCCATTTACACGGAGAAGTAGACCTTACTCTATTAGGAGGATAGGAAACAACCCTGTACCTTGGTATAATGGAGAAGAAGACCCTATGGTATTCCTGTGCACCATGGAGGAATAATGGACATACCAAGTTGAGAGAAGAAATATGTTAGCATATACCCTATGTGGGACAACAACGCGCTGGTGGGTGGTTCACATGGATAATCTTGTAGAATGGAATGATGTCGGGATTTCTCTTTCTACTTTTTTTTTTTCAGGAGAAATGCACCTACCCAAATCTACACCTATCATGGTAGTCAACCTATTCAACACCACATTCAGCAGTGTGAGAGACTCTAGACAGAGGGGCAGGAAGCTTTACCACCTTCACTTTGGGTGTACAATTTTATTCCACTTTACAAGGCTACGCATGCACTTGGTATGTATATGCAGAGCTACATAGAGAGATTGGAAATTGGTAGGATTTGATTGTAGGAATGGTCCATAATTTTGACTACTTCTCTACTAAACCTCTAGTAGAAGAGGCATTAAGGGTTATAAAGTGCTTAACTATGAGAGATAGTGAAAAGGTGGAAGAAATCATTCAAGATTTATTTGGTGAGACAAGATTAGGAGCATGCTTTGATGAAGAGGAAGAGACAAATACGATGTTACTTCAACGTGCTTGTTTTGAGAAAGAAAAAGGAAAGATGGTCTACATAATGGATGATAAAGAAGTAGAAAATATGGATATAGATAATTTAGTAGGGACACGTGAGGTTTTGGATAATACAAATAAGAACATGAGTGCATATTATGAACCTATGAAGATAAATAAAGTGAATATTGACACAGATGCTCAACCAAAGGAGGCCATAATTAGGGATTATTGGTCTAACTTTGAAGTGGCAAAAATCATTGAGTTACTACGAGATTTTTAGGACTTATTTCCTAGGAGATACCATGAATTAAAATGTGTGCATGAATCATTAGGAGAGATGAAGATCAAGCTTAAGGAAGGTATGCGCCCGGTCAAGAAGAGACCCTACAGGATGAACCCTAACATGTGCATAAAAGTTAAGGAAGAAATTAACAAGATGTTGAAATATGACATCATCAAGCCCCTAGAAGAATTGGAGTGGGTTAGCCCCATGGTTATCAGTATAAAGAAAGATGGTCGGATTAGGATTTGTGTGGATTACAGAGAACTGAATGCTGCATGTGTGATTGATCCCTTTCCTACACCTTTCATAGAGGAGATATTAGAAGGCATTGTAGGGCATGAAATCTATTCTTTTACAGATGGATTCTCTAGGTATCATCAGGTCAGGATTGCAGGAGGATCAAGAGAAAACAACCTTCACCACTGAATGGGGAAGTTTTGCATATACTTATGATGCCGTTTAGTTTGAAAAATGCACCTGTTGTATTTTTGCGCATAGTTGTTCAAGCATTCTAGGATTTCATCCACAAATTTTTACAGGTTTACTTGGATGATTGGACGGTGTATGGACTTGTTAAGGATCATTGTGACAATTTGTGCTTAATGTTTGAAAGATGTAGATAGTTAAACATCTCTTTAAACATCAAGAAGTACATATTTGCTACACCTTTTGGCACTTATTAGGGCGCATCATCCGTAAGGAAGGCTTGTTAGTGGATCCAAACTAAGGTTGCGTAGTTATTATAGGCCTGAAAGAGCCTACCGAAGTGAGTGAGTGCATGGATTTTTGGATCATAGGGTATTATAGAAAATTTATCAAAGGATATGCTAAGGTTTTCGCACCCTTGGAAGAGTTACTAAAAGGAAAAGGGACATTTTATTGGGGAGAACCGCAACAACGCACATTTGAGACATTGAAGGAGAGACTTACTATAACACCTATTCTACATTTTCCCTCATGGGACCAACCATTTCATGTACATGTGGATGCTTCTGGCATGGCCATTAGCATGGTTTTAGCTCAGCCTGGAGAAGGTATTATAGATCATCCTATCTATTTTGCAAGTAGAAATTTGACCCATGAAAATTAGAATTATACAACTACTGAGCGTGAAGCCTTGTCAATGATTTATGTGCTACATTAATTTAGACAATACCTGCTAGCAACACCATTTGTATTTTATACCGATCCCATGGCATTGAAATACTTGGTAAACAAGCCCATTTTATAGGGGCACATATGTCGTTGGGTGCTCTTATTCCAAGAGTTTGATTTCACAGTTGTGGTAAAACCAGGGAAAAGTAATTCTAGCCTAGACCACTTATCACAGATTGATCGGGGAGGGCCTTACAGAGACAATTGAAGATACAATGCCGAGATGTATAGCTATACAAGTTAAATCATTTACCTTCGAGACTTGGAGGATATTTTTGTCTTTTTATGCATGGGTATGATGCCGAGGAGAATTAAATCCTTATAGAAGAAGACAACTTGCAATTCATGTGACACCTTTTATGTTGAGCAGTGGTGACCTATAAAAATTAGGCTAAGATGATGTATTGCGCCAATGTGTCTTTGGAGCATGAGCGCATATATATCATGGAAGAGGCTCATGGTGATATTACAGGTGGGCACTATGCAGGTGACGTCACTACACGTAAAATTCTACTCATTGGATTATGGTGGGAGACCCTATATAAAGATTGTAAGGTGTATTGTAAGGCGTGTGATCACTATCAGCGCCTTGGAAAACCTAGGCAAAGAGATGAAATGCCTTTAAGACCTATTCCTAGCATAGAGCCATTTGAAAAATGGGCTATAGAATTTGTGGGTCCTATTTTTCCAACTGTGCGTAGGACTGGATCGCGCTACACCATCACTTGCATAGATTATCTCACAAGGTGGACATAAGCAACACCTACCAAGGATTTTACATCAGTTACAACAACCAAGTTTTTATGGGAAAATATTCTTACAAGGTATGGATGCTGCGTTGAGTTTGAAAAGTGATAGGGGCACACACTTTTTGAATGAGACAATCAAGATACTATTGGATAAATTTATGATTACGCACCATAAGACTACACCCTATCATCCTTAGGAAAATGGGACTACTGAGGCCTTCAACAAAATTTTGAGCCAGATATTTAAAAAAATTTGTAATGTTGGAAGGAAAGATTGGGATGATAAAGTTTCTGCCGTGATTTGGACATATAGAAAAACATATAAGAGGTTAAACAAGGCCATACCCTTTTAGTTAGTGTTTGGCGCAGAAGTAATTCTACCAATGGAGTTCATGTTACCTTCTTTGCATATTGCACATCTTTGGAGGTCTAGTTGATGAGAAAGCATTAGAAGAATGAATTGAAAAGTTGATAATGTTGGATGAGCGGCGAGAAATAGCACGTTGGATTCCTAACAGAAATGGCCGGGAAGAAAGCATGGCATGCAGGCACATCGGGGACAAAAGTTTGAGATTGGACAGATGGTGCTTCTTTATGATTCTAAGTTTCTGTGCCATCCAAGAAAGCTTAAAGTGCATTGGTTGGGACCGTATGTTATCACTCACATACTTGAAACATGCACTTGCTAGTTAGAGGCACTTGATGGAATATGGTTACCCGATTACTTCAACGGGAGTAGGCTGAAGCCCTACTATAAATAAGTCTTCTTGGTGCTTGTAATAAGGCAATATTGCCATTTAGACTAGGTTTTCATTTTCGTATTTCCTTAATGTATTTCCTTCTTCGTCACTATGCTTTTTCAATTTAGTTGGTGTTTTGTGTAATAAGCGCGTTTGCACGCTGGAAGCTAATTCCCATTTGAATAATTTTTATGCACATAGGACTGCACATACCATTTGTGTGGGGTGACTATTTACAATCTGGTACAAATAAAGGAATAAACTACTATAGGTGCTATTTAAGTTTGGAGAGGAGTTGGTAGAAATAATATTGCTTCTAAACGATGACCATAGATGGAGATAAATGAAGGAACAATATAACATGAGGTAAGAAGTAGCCATGGAGACTACCATGGGAAGGACTTAGTGGTGAGGTACTCAAGTGCATGGAAGTCTTACGTTGCGAAGAGAAGTATGTAGCCAGAAGGTAGGAAGGCATGCTATAAGGTTATAGCTGGGGCACGAAGATGTACCACACATAAATTGTGAAAATGGTCAATTAATGAGAGGATTGGTGATAGGTGAAGGAGCAATAAATGCACTAACTTTTTTAAAATCTATATAACAACGTGATGTGGGTTCATTTTTACCTTTGTGATCATAAGTATTTGAGCGAGCTAAGTGCAACCGAGCCAAGTGAAGTGTATTGAGGTGCGAGAGAGTGTGAAATAAGACGTGGAGAGCATATTTGTGCATAGGAGAGGCTTGCTTACCCATTAGTGAAGGGTTTGAGCAAAGCATATGCATTGCAAAGAGCTAGGCACATGGTTTTAAACTAGGGCACGTGGTTTTAAACTAGGGCACACAGATTCAAGCTATGGTTTGGAATTTCTTACTACATAAGACAAAAGGTGAGATATTTCTCGCTCGAGAAGACAAAAGGTGATATTTTCGGATGGCACCAAAGAAAGCACCTGCCGCAAATGCTAAAGGAAAGAACAAAGTAGAAGCAAAAGTTGAAATTTCTCTCGAGAGTAATTTCTCAGAGATGCAGTACCTAGAAAATCTGATAATTAGACAAGAATGGTATTCCCACATCCACAACTGTAAAATAAGTTATTACAACCACCGCACTTCTGACAACAAGAAAGAGTTGGATGCATTGTTGAGTACAAAGACCAAAAAGTGCATGGTGGAGGATATGCCAGTGTATGATGACGTTGAGGAAAATTGTTAAAACAGGTAGGAGTCTATCAGTTGTATGAGATATCATATTTTGGAAAGTATGAAACTTTATACCAGTGGCTAATGAGCAGAGTCCATGAGGAATTCTTCTATTTCGTTGGATGAAGGGTAAGGATTACAACAACCCTAGTTTCGACGCTAATAGGTTTGAAGGGCATAAGGATAGACCTTGTTAGCGACTTGAATGATAAAGCAATAGTCATAGAGATTAGAAAGGAGTTGGGGTACACTAAGGGTCCGCATGAAATGGATATTGATAAACTAAAGAAGTTCCCAGTAGTGCGGTAGCCGCACATTTACTCATTAAGCTGATTGACCAAGAAAGATGGTCGCAGTGAACACTATGTGGCTTTATATTGTGAAGAAGATGTCTCGAGGGGAGTAGTCTATAACATAACAGCTACATCATGGAGACAATTATCAAGGAAACACACACAAGTGATAAAATTAGTTTTGGTGCTATCTTATTGTCTCTTGTATTTGTAGAAATTGGAGTGCCCAATGGGCCGAAGAACAAGATTTGGGAGTACCCCATAGAAAAGAAGTCCCTCACGGAGAGGTTTAAAAGTATCAATACAAAGGATCAATGGGTGGGCCATTCAAGCAGAGGGTAGAAATGTGGTATGACTAGCTCCCTGTGACATTTGAAGAGGAGTGGTGTATCCCCAATGAGCTACCTTCGGTGGCGGGAAAGGCGGTGTGGTTCACGATGTACCAGCTCTTCTTGAATCACACCTTTTCCATGAGAGATAAGACATGGAGCCCATGGTGCAAATTTTCGTATGCCTTCATCCGCACTACTTTCTAGGCATCACCCACCGATTTACTAATGCACACCACCTAAATTTTAATGTAGACAAGGTAGATTATGACTACCACACTCTAAGAAAGACATATGTGCATCTAGGTTGGACTTCCTATATTGAGAGGCTCATTTTAGACATTATAAACATGAAGCTTGTAAGCTTGGCTATTGGGGATAGTGGAGCCACACTCGTATACCTTCAACTTAAGCCTAAGTTGGAGAATAACAAGTATGTAGAAAACGAGTTTGCACTCCCAGTCTTAGGTTGTGGAGCCTGTTTTAATGTGTGAAAGTGTTGAAGAATATACGGTGAAAGTCTTGTACACTTTTTACGCTTGTCTTGCTGGGGTTCACTTTCAAAAAATGTGTCCGATATACCGAGAAATGTGCTTTTCTCATATGGGCAGGATTTTTGACCCATAGGTTTATGGGACGGTTTTCGCCCATGGTTTTAATACCCATGGTTTTTGTTGTCAATTTTCACCCTTTTGGATAAAATTAGACAACGGGAGCCTATTATGTCCTAAGACTTAAAATAAATAAATCCTTTATGAGGTATTCTAGGATATTCCCGGTCAAAATTTTACATTTAGGAAACCTTTATTCTATTCTAGGTGGTCTCGAGAGTCATCTCAAGCTATAGTTTGAAACTAGTTTGAGTGATTGATGGCCCAAGTTAGCAGTGCATGATCGGGAAGAAATAGGTCAATCATGGGATCTCAGAGCATCCCGGTGAGTCATGAAATTTTCAAAGGGCTTGAGCCAATAAGAAATTTGTTGCAACAAAGATCTACTTTGGTGACATGGATCGGTTGGTCGTGGTGGCAAACTTGGTTTGAGCCGAGTTAATGGCTTAAAAGAATGAATACTTGGAATTAGTCGACTTGGATTCAATTTTTGATTCGGTGGTAGAATGAGGACCTAGGGTATTCATAGAAGTCATGCACTTAGAGAATTGAAATATAGGAGAGCTGATGCATAGTAAGACGATGTAACTCATTAGTTCATATGCAAAGCCATGAAGGAATTTTGAAAGGACACAAGGATTATAGAGGTAAATGATTGACAATGCGTCTCGTGCGAAATCCGAGCCATATGTAAAGAGAGGGTTCATCGAGTTTAGCGATCTCAAATTTTTATCGAGCCATAGCCAAGATATTATAGAAAAAATGCTTGGGGAAGGTAAGTAACTCGACATGGAGCTTGTGTAGTTGAGTTTGAGAAAGAAATGAGGGTACATGATTGAGACATGATGCATAGAGGAACTCATCCCTTAGGATGAATGCATAGGTGAAGGTGAAATTAACCACAACATTGACTTTGAGAACATGGAAAAAATAGCTCGCTATTGAGCTCAGTAGAAAGCAAAATGAAATTTTGAAGGGCTGACATGTATTGGAAGAAGGATCTCGGTGGATGATTGGACTGAGACACAAGTGAGGGGCTCATGAGAGAGTCGACCGATGTCAATAAATTTTGTTTGCAAATGATGGATGGTGGACAAGTTTTGGGCTTCCGGTAGTGAGCTCATGGAAATGTGGTAAACGAACTCAGATTAAACATAGAGACCTTGGGCAATGCTAGTTGTAAATCAGTTGACAAGGCACGATTAGCTCAAATTCACATGAAATGGCAATACAAAAGTGATAAGATCTTGGGCCAAGTTGTGTTACCATATCATAATGGAAAAGATGTAGAGTTCAATGAATTATGATAGAAGGCGAGCATGTTGGAGAAGATGATTTCAGGTGGGACGTCGCCATGAAGTCATGTCAAGGCTTGGAAAAACATTACATGGATAAGCTAAGTTGATATTTGTGCATAGTTTGGCTAATGGAGACGTAGTGTTTAAGTTGCTCGCATAGGGTAAAAATCAACATAGGATCGAACATGGGTCTTTACATAAGTATGCTAAGTTAAACGACTCACAGGAACCAACTTACCATCGAGTGACTCTAGAGTATTCAAGTTGTCTCATGAATGGAGTAAGGCCGAACCTGGGAAACGAGTAATGAGAAACCCATTGTGACATGGAGGTTTGAGGCATCAATAACACATTTACAGGTAATAACAAAGAGAACTCGGGCTTACTAAGCCAAGTCAAATTTTAAGACCAAAGGAGTGCCTGTAGGGTTTAATGTCTTAAATTCAGGTGACACTACAGTAAGAAGCTCGATCACGACCAGGTACATGCAAGCATGGGAGCCATTCGGGTAAAGCTCGCCAATGAAATAAGAAAAGATGAGGCTAATTTGGTGTTATGGGGTGGTGATGTGGTTCATCAAATGCTTGATAAAGAACTCGCTGTAGCAAGTGTAGTTTGATAGAGTAATGGTGGAATAATATTGGCAACAACTCAGAATCACATTGGAAATTCATAGAGAATGCTTTGAATATTACGTAGATGTAACAAGATCTTCTCCAGTTTGGTGAGTTTGCATCGTGAACCAAGTCGACTCAGTGATGGGAGATGACGACGAGCCCAGTGCCTACCTCACGGTTACTTTGATGGATAGGATCCCAAGCCAAGTCGACATCATTAGAATGAAATGTGAGATCCGAACTCAGAATGAAAGCTCATTTTAGAAGTAGTCTGTTTTCAGGATTTCAGAATGTTTTGATTTGGAACTTGCATCAGGTGAGTCGATAAAATTTGAGGGAAAGTACGAAGCCTGAAACTTTGAAATTTGGAGTTTTGGATTTTCGGGATTCAGAAATTCAAGCCATTTTAGAGTATAGAGAGTCAATCGCCAGAGAAAAAGAGATTCAGTGGGTGTGGCTCGGTCAATGAAATACATGGAATTCAGATAGGTGAATACCGAATCAATAGGTTGAATGATGGGACAATACATGGAAAAGTACTCATTAATGAATGGTTGGTGTATTTTAAATCTCACCTGTCTAGTGATTGCATAAGATGATAAACATAGATAACTTGATTAAGGAAAAGTGGAGATAATTAAGATATTTCCATATAAAGGTTGGCAAGGTAAATGGAGAACCTGCTGGTAATGACTCGCCAACCAATGTAATGATAAGACTATCACGGGAGATGTGGAGTGGTTCTCCAAAGTGTGTCGAGGTGGTGGCATGGAATGTTGCATACCAACATAATTCCGAGTGGCCAACCAAATAAAAAGGAGTTGAATAGAGCAGCTCAGCCGTGAAAATAGTGAATAAATCTCTAGAACTAAGTAGTCGAGATGGAGGTTTCAATGCAAAATGATGGCCAATTAAAAACAAAGCTCTCACTAATAAAAGTGGTGATCGGTATAGTTAAGTCGAATGACCAACGCAATTAAGTGAAGTGGCTTGGTATGCAATGAGTGGGAAGTGTCACATGGAGGAAATTTCCCACCGAGCTAACAAGATAGAGTTGATACCGGGATGCCAAAACAAACAAGTTTCACTCAGGAGACCACAACATTCTCCCCAGTTGCCCATTTTTCACAAAAGTACAGATCGATGGAATTAAGAGAATGAGAGCTATGTCATGAAACCATCAAAATATGAATTTTTGGAAGTTTTTATTTCCAAAATTATAGGTTTTCTTAGTTCCTGGATGGTGCCTCGAAAGGTGGAGTTGCGAGTTAATAACGAAAACATGGTTGACATGTTATGCTACATTCTGGCCTAGATTCTAGGGTTTCTTCCTTCTTTCTCTCAACAACTTGGGTTTTTCTATAAATGTAAAAGGTGTGCTTATTCCAAAGGAATTAGACACTTTCAAGCTTCCCCTCTCTTCACAAGCTGAGTGTTGTGAATTTGTAGACTCTCAAGCCTTTCTTATAAAATTGTAATGATAGCCTATGCCTTTTACCCACTTGTATTGATGCACCTTTGTGCAAGTGCTTAAAGTAATGAAAATTATGTTTTGTGATTAGTTATATGTCATTTCATGATTTTTCTGCTTCTATTTTCCTCTCTCATGTTTGCAGGTGAACTGTGTAACCAGGGTTTCTTTTACAAGTTTTGGAGGTCATTGTGCTTATCAAGGAGTGAAGTACTATATGTAAATTGGGTTTGTAATGCATGTTCATTCTTCCTCATGATCATATCTCTTCATTAGAAAGCTGAAATTTTTTCTAACACAACCCTTTCTTGGTGCATCACCACTTCTAGTATAGGTTTTATTTCCTTGCAAATATCTCTCCCTAATCCCTTGAAATGTTAGCATAGGTCTAGTTAGCCATTTTTCTTGCATTAGGAGTAGTGTAGTGCTTAGTTTAGGAAGAGGAAGCTGGCCTTCTCAGAGGTTCACCTCAAGCCCAAGTCCCACAGCTTGAGAGGTGATCCCATGTTACCCAATCACACCGAATTTTTGTTCACCTTCAGGCCATTCAGGGGGTGTAGCGATTTGGCAATAAACATTTTGTAAAACTACTTAAACATTTTACTACTTATGTAGTTTTGTGCATATGGTAGGGTTTGATGTAACATTGCAGATGTGTTTGAATTCGGGTGTGAATTATGTAGAGTTTTTTGAGCATAGATCCAAACAGATCTGGGTATTGTATTGAGAGAGCGGTGGCTTGTAATAAAATCTTAGCAAGTGATTCTTAGTGGACGTAGCCCAATTTGGGTGGATGATGTTAAATATTGTCTCTTTTTGTTGTGTTATTTTATTCTGCACTTTTATTTGAGATCTGTAATATTTTCTGCATATTAGTTTCTACTATTGTGATTTTGTGAGGGATTATTCTGCATATTTTATCCCTTATTTCCTAACAATTGGTATCAGAGCCTGGTTTGGTTTGCTGAAGTGTTGAATCGCAGGGAAAGTTTTAGCTTGAGTGGGAGATATGGAAGATGATGGAAGATCAAGGGTTGATAAATTCAATGGGCATAATTTCAGTCTTTGGAAGATGTAGATGGAAGATTACTTTTATTAGAAGGATCTTTATATTCCATTTTCTGAGAAGGTGAAAAAACCCTTGAGCATGACGAATTCTGAATGTGATTTGTTGGATAGGAAGGCACTTGGGACAATCTGGCGTGTCTTGCATCTTCGATATTATTTAATGTTGCAAAGGAAAAGACTACAAAATAATTGGTGGATGCATTAGGGAAGTTTTTATGAAAAACTCTCTACCTCTAAAGAAGATATTTTTAATGAAAAAGTTGTTTAATATGAATATGTCTAAGAATGGTTTAGTAGCGAGATAATTAAAATGATTTTAATATGGTTGTAAACAAGCTAGCTGCGATTCTGATAGAATTTGATGAAGAAGTTAGGTCTTTATTAATTATTTCTTTGGCATTGTGGAAAGTCAAAATCCAAAATCCAAAAGCAAGATAGTATGTTGACATTGTGGAAATTACGGGCATGCAAAGAATGACTATTGGAAGCTTTGAGACAAGAAGAAACAATGGGAAGAAAACAAGGAGGAAAATGTGGCAAAGGGTAATGTATGTCAGGATGCTTTGATTCTTTCTTTGCACAATATTCTTGAATCTTGGGTTTTAGTTACGGGGTTTCTTTCCATACTACTCCACATAGGCATTATTTTGTTGATTATATTTAAGGAGATTTTGGGCATGTTTTTCTTGGTGATGATGAGCCTTGCAACATAGTTAGAAAAGGTTATGTTCGGGTTAAGATGCAGAATGGGAATACTTGGCTATTGAAGGATGTCAGACATGTGCCTACATTAAGATGAAATTTGATATCGGTAGGGCAATTGGGAAGTGATGGTTGTACTGTGATATTTACAATGGACTCTTGGAAGGTTACTAAGGGTGCTCTTGTGATGGTAAGAGGTAAGAAGTTTGGAACCTTGTATTTAACCACTTATAACACTAATTTTTGTAATCTTGTGGTTTTAGAAGTAGATACACCATTGTGGCACTATAGGCTCGTTCATATTAGCCATAAGGGTATGGAGATCATAAAGAAGGATTTTCCTAGATCTCTACGAAACAAGTTTGGAGTTATGTGAAGACTACATATATGGGAAGCGAGAAGTGAGTAAGGTTTCTCAAGGTTGGACATACAAATAAAGAGAGTGAGTTAGAGTTGGTGCATTTTGATGCGTGGGGATGACTTAGGTATCATCTCTTGGGGTTTAAGTTATTACGCTACTTTTATTGATGATGCAACAAGGAAAGTTTGAGTTTATTGTATTAGAAACAAATTTTATGTATTTGACACTTTTGTAAAATGGAAAGCCTTGGTAGAGAATGAAATATGTCTTAAGCTAAAATGTCTCGGAGTCGAGATAATAGAGGGAGTATTGCAACAAGGAATTTGATGGTTATTATTCTAAGAATGAAATCCGTAGGCAAAAGATGGTTCTAAGAACTCCCATGCAGAATGGGGTGTTAGAAAGGATGAACAAAACAATAATGGAACGTTTAGGAACATGGGGTTACATGCAGGATCTGCCTCTTTCTTTTTGGGCATAAGCGGTGAGCACATCTCGTGTACTTGATAAACAAAGGACCCTCACGTGCCTTTGATGGAGGGATACCCGAGGAGACTTGGTATCGTAAGAAAGTTGATTATTCATTTCTTAGAGTCTTTAGATGTGAAGTGTTTGTCCATATAGACAAGGATGATAGGACCAAGATAGATGATAAATCATAAAAATGTACTTTCATTGGTTATGGTGGTGATAAATTTGGATATAAATGTTGGACTATTAAGGACAAGAAAATCATTCAATCTAGGGATGTGGTCTTTAATGAGAAAGTCATGTATGAGCAGCAGTTGCAGGAAAACAGGGAAGATTCCAAGAAAGAATATGTAGTGATAGAGGATCTTCTAGATGGGAAAGTGACTCATGAATCAGTTCAAGAACCTCCTCAACAAGAACCCCAAACTCCTATATTGAGGAGGTCTTCTAGGGTAAGAAGAGAACTGAATGTTTTTCTCCTTCTCTTTATTATATTTTACTCACTGACAGTGGAGAGCCAAAGATATTTGATGAAGCAATGTAGGTAGATGCTAGGAAGAAGTGGGAGCAAGCCATGAATGAGGAGCATCGGCTCTCATGGAGAACCAAACATGGGATTTGGTGAAGCTACCCAAAGGAAAAAGAGCATTAAAAACAAGTGGGTGTACAAAGTCAAAGAGGAAGAAGGAGGAAAGAAAAGATACAAGGCCCGGTTGGTGGTCAAGGGGTTTGCAAAAGAAAAAGGTATAGATTTTGATGAGATTTTTTCTCCTGTAGTAAAAATGACTTCTATTAGAACTGCATTCTTGGAATAGTTACAGTAGAAGACTTGCACTTAGAGCAATTTGATGTAAAGACTACATTTCTCCATGGTGATTTGGAGGAGGATCTTTATATGAAGTAGCCGAGAGAGGGCTATGAGGTCAAAGGTAAAGAGGAGATGGTGTGTAAGGCGAAGAAGAACTTGTATGGCTTGAAACAAGCTCCATGTCAATGGTATAAGAAATTTGATAGCTTCATGATGGAGCAAGGTTATATTAGATGCCATTCGAGACCATTTTGTGTATACAAAGAAATTTGAGGATGGCAATTATCGTATCCCATGTCCTGTATGTGCATGACATGTTAGTTTGCAAGTAAAAAGATGCAGAAATAAAATTACTCAAGAAGTAGCTAAGTGCATCCTTTACTATGAAGGATTTGGGGAAGCTAAACAAATCCTTGGTATGAGGATATCTCGGGATAGGAAGGAATGGAAGTTGAATTTATCTCAAGAAGAGTACATTAAGGTGGTCTTGGAGATGTTTAATATGCAATATGTTAAACCGGTTGGGACTCCTTTGGCGAGGCCATTTCAAGTTATCAAAGGAGTAGTGTCCCAAGACAAAGCAAGAGAGAACCCGATGTCAAGGTACCTTACTCATCAACGATTGAAATTTTGATGTATGCCATGGTGTGCACAGGCTTGATATTTCCCATGCAGTGGGAGCGGTGAGTAGATTTATGAGTGATCTAGGAAGAGATCATTGGTAGGTAGTAAAGTGGATCCTTTGGTATTTGAGAGGGACCACGGGGACATTTTTTTGCTACATTGGATCGAGACACCACTTTGCGTGGTTATGTAGATTCGAGATATGGCTAGAGATGTAGACATCATGAGGAGCACGACATGTTATATTTAGAGTGTAGATGGGACAATAGTGAGCTGGATTTCATGACTACAGAAGCTAGTGGCTTTGTCAACCACGGAGGAGTGAGTATGTAGCATCCACATAGGCAAGAAAAGAAATTATTTGGTTACAGCAATTGCTTGAGGAGTCAGGAGACCCGGTCTAAGCATCGAGCTCTCAATGCAATGCAAGATGAGAATTTTGGTGGCTAGAATATACAAGCTTGATGTAAAGGCCCCTCGGACGATGCGAAAATGGATCTCGCTTAGTTGATTCAATCTCACAATGCTCACATTGAAGAGATCAAAAGGAACTAAAAAAGGATTCATGGGTGACTTAGAAGTCATAGTGCATCCGCTGATCTATGAATGAGCTTGACAATAGAAGAGGAAAATCGAGATGGCGAGTTAAAAGGCGAACTTGATAGCTTGGCTCAGTGAATGAATCATTCGAATGGGTCAAATTGATGTTGCAGAGGCTTATGTATTGTCCCAACTTGACCTACACATGAACGTAGTTGAGGCATGGTGAAAGATCTCTTTATGTGGAAGGAAAAGTAGGACAAACTCACACTCAGAGTGGAATTGGTGAGCCTTTCAAATTACGTGGAGATGGAAAATTGCATGGAGATGGCTCGACGAGCTAAAAATGAGTTGGTGAAAAATTTTGGTCCATGGAGGTCAACTAGGCATGAGTCCACCAGAGATTGACTTCGGAAATGAGCTATGTTGGTGGAGTTTCAAAGTGTAGGGAGTTCAAACTGTGAGGATCATGGATAAGAATGAAAAGGTCATGCTCAAGTCACTTGGAGCTCACCGAGGCATATTTTAATCCAAAACCAATGAAGGGAGTATCAAGTCATGTTCAAGACCATTGAAGCTCTACTCGTGACTCAACACAATGGAGAAGCCGGGTTGGATTGATAGACTAGATCATTTCAAGGAAACACAAAACTCACATTTGGCCACATTAGTTCAATGTGTTAAAGTGGGCCTCGGGAATACAATCCAATTTCTAGAGAACTAGTCAATATATTCGATGAAGGGACCCGTGGGTTAATATGGTCAAGCGAGTTGAGGAGTTTTTGAATAATTACGGTCGATGGAGGGACGAACCATAAGAACTCGGTGAGCTCATGAAGCTAGGATGAGCTAGAGGATGAAATAGGATCGTGGTAAGAGCCGAGGCAATGAGCTCATGATTCATCAATTCAAAACCTAGTTGATCTCATTATGGAGAGCTCACCCTGAGTCGGCAAAGTACATAAGCTAATGGAGAAGTTCATAGTATAAGGTATGAGCTTAAAGAAGTTGAGAAAGTTGTGATAGTTGATGTATGGCTTGTGTAAAATTTTAGAAAATATGAGCAAGAGATTAAATGAAATCAAGCGATGCATTAAGCGCTAATCAACTCACCTGTCAACATCAATTTCACAATGAAAGGAGGAGCTCGTTGATTGATGCAATGTAAGGAGCTTGATGTGGTGGAATGTGAGGGAACAACTGCGTTGACCAACTCGGTGAGTTGGGGAAATCCAACCACAAAGATGGTCCATTTAGGAAAATTAAGCCCCTTCAAATACATATCGAACCTAAGGGGGTCCCACCTAAAATTATTATTATTATTATTTTATATTTTATATTTTTGGTAACCAGTGTCCTGCATGACCTAACCCAACACACAGCCTACACACAGATGAGCTAGGTTGAGACTAATCCTGGGCCCCAAGCAATTGCCCGTAAACCACGTGTGCGGTAAGTTCGGGAAGCGGTTTCAAACACAGGACCTTGGGGAGAAAACCCAAAGCCCAAGACGTTTTGCCACCCATTCGGGCTCCCACCTAAAATTATTAAATTAATATTTTTATTAAAATATTTTAATAAAATGATATTTTTATTATTAAAATATTTTATTTAAAATATTCTTTTAATTAAATAAATGGATAAGTCAAATTCTTGCATTAATGAGACATGATGGAATGTTCCTAAGTGGTGCAACTAATTTTGTAATTAATGTAGGTCATCACGTGCCTTAATTTTAGGACAAGAATTTATGATTTCTCCTCTCTTCTCTCACAGAGTTTTTCTATAAATGTAAGTTGGAAGCTCATTCCAAAGGGTTACAGATGCATTGTGAAGTTAGACAAAAGTGTGGCAGAAGTTGTACAAGAAATTACAAGAGTTAGATATCTTAGACAAGTGCATATTTTTCAAGAATCCTCTCTTCTGCAAGTTAGCTTTGTGGATTGGGGAAATTTCAAGCCTCTTTTCCAAGAATGTAATGGCAACCATTTGCCTCTTCTAAATATAATGATGCATTGTGCACAATGTTGAAGTAATATATGTAGTGTTTTGTGACTACTATCGGTCCTTTCGTTATCCTATATAATTCTTTGTGCCTTTCTCATGCTTCCAAGTACATTGTGCAGTTTAAGTTTACAATTTAGGTTAAGGAGTTATGTGCTTATCAAGTGGTGGATTTTTTCTTGCAGTTGAGTTGTGATTCTTGTTCACCCTTCTCGAGTTTCACTCTTCTTCATTGGAAGACTGAAATATTGTTTGTCTAGTTGAGTTTAACAAAGGAATGCATGCTTCTTAGTTTTTGGTATTTTGTTTACCCTCTCTAAGTTGTAGTAGGTGAAGTTGGCTTGTGGTGCACAACACCATCTTCAAATAAACCCTTCTCAAATTCTAGTAACACCCTTTATTTGGTGCATCACCATCCCTAGTATAGTTTTATTTCTTGCAAATCTCTTTCCCTAAACCCATGAAAATGTTAGCATAGGTCTAGATAACCATTTTATCACACTAGGAGTAGTACAACACTTAGTTTAGGAAGAGGAATTTGACCTTCTCTGGAGGTTCACCTCAAGCCCAAGTCCCACAGATTTAGAGGTGATCCCATGTTACCCAATCACACTGAACATCTTGTTCACATTTTGGCTATTCGAGAGGGTGCGGTGATTTGGAAATAGTAGGTAGATGCCCCCGGGATCCTCGCAGGAGCTAGTAAAGAGTGGCATTGAGCATCATGTATCATGTAAGAGTATATGAAAGTCCTATATTCACCTCAAGATACCATGTAAAAGTGCATGTGTTTATAGAAAAAGATAGTGACATACTAAGTATCCATCTAACATGGGAAACAAAGTATAACATGTACTAGTATAAGCTAACAAGAGTAAAAACAACTAAGATGCAAATATTGTGTGAAAGTGATGGTGTGCTACGATATGCAAGATGTGTAGATAAGAAGAGCCATGTTTCCCCTAGCGGATGTGTGTGAGATGAGGTTCATTTAGGAATGCTCCTTAAGAGTCAAGTATGAACCGTAGAACAAGAGTACGTCATCGGGTAATGAGGCATGTGTACTAGAGATGTGGTAGCTTTGGGAAAGATAGTCGTGAAGCACGAAGCATGAGATATGGAGAGAGAGTATTCATGATGTGACAAGTGAGGTTCACTTATGAATTATGCCATCAATAGTCAAGTATCAACCATATAACAAGAGTGCGTCATCGGGTAATGAGTGTATTGTATGTGATTGAGATCAGATGCTAGGAAAGATGTAATATGAAGTACAAAGTATAAAATGTAGTGAATAAGCTAAGAGTAGAGAATAGAGACAACCAATAGTGATGTAGGGGGGGGTAAAGTAAGATTCCCCCAATTGTGCAAGTGATGGAAATATATCCCATGATAGCGAAGAGAGAGGGCTTTCTAGCTGGTATCCAAGAAAGAGAATCCATGTGACCATGGTCTAGGATAGATGGTGTAGGAAAATATATATGTATATGTGAGGGAGAAATATGTGGTGAAGGAGGTGGAGAAAACCTATAGGAATGGGCTACCCGGGTAGGGGACTCAGAGTCGATGGGTGGACTCATGAAACAGTGAGGAAAATGAGGTCGTGATGTAAGTCATGTACGAATGATAGATTTAGGTGTAGAAATATATTTAGACTTGAGAGGTATATGAGGTATGGATGTCATGAATGGTGCTGAAATATACGTAAGAGTGGGCTGAGGTAATGGTGTATGTGGTGGAATACCTTTGATGGTGACAACTTTCTTGTTATGAATGAACTTAAGACATAAGTGAAGCATGAAAGGGATAGCCTGGGTAGCTTGGAGCTAAGGGAGACCTAAGACCATGTCACAACCCTTGATTTCAGATGTAATAAGGAATGGTGTAGGTATGGTAAGGGACCCAACAATAATGGGAAGGATGACACATTCGTAAGAATTAGGGACTGGAAATGTGATTTGAGAGGTTAAAAAGTTGATAGCTAGTAGGAGTGCCATAGACCATGCATTGGAAAGGGCCGAGGGATGGACCATAGTATTGTTGACTATATGAGCACCAATAGAAACATTAATATGCAATGAATTAGAGGAAAATGTAGCATGGTAATCATGATCTAAGAATGTAATAACTGGTGGTGGCATGTTAATAGTAACAATGAGAAATTCAAGTGGTGTGGATGAAAGAGGAGGCACAACATGATATGCATGATTTTTAGAGGAATCAGTAGTTGTCTTGTCATGTTTTGGTAATGGTTCATTGAATATTTTAAGCTTTTGATTATCATTGACTAGTTTAGAAGTAGAGGGCTCTGGGAGCTCGATTGCATTGTTATCGATGAGATCTTGAATGAGATGTTTGAGCTTAAAACATCGATTAATAGAATTCCGTTGCATTGGTGATAATCACAGTGTGCATTTTCATCATAATTATGGCCACGTGGTTGAGAAGGATCTAGATTGAGTGGTGGAGGGAGAGTAATTAGATTACTTTCAATGAGTTGTGGTAATAGGAATCGAGGTGTGCAAGGTAGCTTAGTAAAAGTGTGTCTCGTGGATTGCAATTAGAGCTTGGTTGGTGGAGAAACAATGTTGTGATGGCTTTAACGTCAGTAGGATTATGAGATGGTTTGAATGTGGATTTATCTTGAAACTTATTAGAGGATGAGGTGGAAGAAGTATCATAATACTTCAATTTTCCCATAGATAGTAGTTTGCTTTCACGCAATTTGAGTGTGTGACATAATTAATCAAAGGAAGGAGAAGTCTCAAAAATGAAACTCTCTTGGAGTGGAGGAAAAATACTTTAAATGAGCAGGTATTGCATTCTGAATCGAGATAGAAGATTGGTCATCTTAGCAAGGTTGTTCTTATACGCAAAGAAGACACACAGATCCACAAGATGTTCATTAGATCCTTATTTAATTTTAGGTAGTTGTGCGTAATATATCTTAGTGCTGATATTTATAGAAAAAGGAACAAGCAATACATTGGCTGAAGTTGTAAAAGATGTTACCGAATGGACAAGAAGATCATATAACCATCGCATAACATAGCCATTTAAGCTTCGAGGAATCAATTTAGCTAACAATGTAGACACCAATTTTTGGTATCCCTTATCCCTCAACCTGCATTTGTTCCCCTTCATCATCATTCCTCACACACATATCTCTCTTCCCATTTTGAATTTTCCCTTTCCTCCCAAATCCCATTTATTGAATTTTCCATTTTCCTATCGTACCCCATCATTTATTTTATTTCCCCTAATTCATCCTTAAAATCATCTAATTAATCCCTAACCATCCGTAATCATCCCTAAACCTATTTATTAACCCTTTGTATCCTCCCTAAACACCCTATTTACCATCCGTAGGTTCTCATCTACCTTTATTTAATGCTTTCTTATCTCCTAACCTTTTTTATCCTTCCAAAGAACCCCTAACCTGTATTAATCACTCAAAACCCTAATCTTACCATATAAGGGCTCTTTGCATGGAGCTAATCACATTTCCAATGAGAAAATCAATAGGCCACAACAGTCACCGAAACCTTACAAATACTACTATACCCATCCTCTCTTTAGGATATAATTTTTGAGACTTCGAGATTTCTTGTGATCTTGGCTTTGTTTCTTTCTCTTCTTTGCAACTATTACCACCACCTTAGAGCTACTTTGGAAATCTTGTGCATCACATTTGGATATTTTAAGTTCTCTCTTTGCTTGGTATCATTATTTTCCATGTTTGGATTCCCCATTGTCATCCTATCATGATTGTGCATCAGTCTTATAGGTTCATTTTCCATCTCAGAGTTCTTCCCCTACATTAGTCATCATCTATCTCTCTTTTCAGATCATCATTTACATCTCTTTTCATCCCTTAAACATCATATCCCTCCCCATATCCTCATCAACTCGTAGTAAGCTAGGAAAAATACACTACTAACAAGGAAGTAAAATACCAATAATCATACCTCCTCCTTCACGTTCTATAGAAAACCTCAGAATGGGCTAGGAAACTTGGATTGAGCCCGGATTTTGTGATATGTAGGTGCTTTTCTTCAAGACGGAGCAAGACCTTCCTGCAACAATGATCCTCTTACTTTTCACTAGATGGAAATAAGGATTATGGGGCTATTTTGGCATTAGGACGAGGCAAAAAGGATGTTCTTTGCTCAAAGGATGCAAGAACTTAGATATGGTATGCAAGCTTATTCTCCGTGTGTTTAGAGGGAGGGGTAAGGTTGTATTTATAGCCAGAGGAGTGATTAACTTAGATTAATTTAAGTAATCATGGTTTGAAAATGTGGGCAAGATTAAGTGAGTGGTTTGAAAATGTGGGCAAGATTAGGTGAGTGGTTTGAAAATGTGGGCAAGATTAGGTGAGTGGTTTGAAAATGTGGGCAAGATTAGATGAGTGGGGGCCACGAAGAATGGGTGAAGATTTGAATTATATTTTTAATTCATAAGTGGAGGATTTTAGGTGAGTGGGGACCATGAAGGGTGGGTGAGGATTTGAATTTGAATTTTTAATTCAATAGTGGAAAAACATGGAGAATAATGACATGTGATGAGGATTGAGTTATTTTTTAGATTTTTGAAATGGATAATTAATCAAATTATATTTGATTAATTCGAAGTGTATTTTTGTGGGAAATGAGGAAGGGGAATTAATTGATTTAAGATAGATGTGAAATTGGGGTGTCTACATTTTCCCCTCTTTGGAAGGGTACTATGAAAGTAGTGTCCTTTCAAAGAAAGTAGACGGTATGGGGAACGAATTCAATCTACTTTTTAAAAGGTAGAGGGAATGTTTGTTGGGGAGAATAGAAAGTGGTGAGTGACGGATGTCATAGTATCCTCCAAGACAAAAATTTCATGAGAATATGTGATTATGGATAGATGTGGTGATGCCCCCTCGAGAGGACTCGACGAATGGGATATACGACAAAACTCTTGAAAAGAAGGGAAATGGAGTCGGTGGGGAAGATGACGATAATGGAGTGGAAGAGACTGGAATGACCGCACGACACAAATGGAGGAAGGATTCAATCGACCTTGAATGCTAGGTGTGAGGGTGTGTGGGAAAGACAAAAGGGAATGGATAGGATTGGGGGTTGATTATGAGAAGAGTAAGGGAAATAGGGGAGGGGAACAAAATGAATGAAAGAAGTAGAAATAAGAGAGAGGGATGATAGGGGAAGAAGGGAATGATGAAGGACAAACAAGGAAAAAAAAAAAAAATGACAGAGTAGAGGGTGAAAGGGGATAAAATGGAGAGAGGTGCAAAATGAAGGAAGCAACAGAGATAGTAAAGAGGGATGCGTGAAAGTGAAAAATTATGAAACGGGAAAGGATAAATAAGAAGGAGAAAATGAGGTGGGAGTAGGGGTGAAATGGAGGAAAATAAAAAGAGGACAAAAAAGAAGTAGAACGGAGAAAAAAGAAACTATGAGGGGTGAGGAAAGTGTGAAAAAGAGGAGAGAAAGGAAGAGAAACATATACGAGAATGAATGAAAAGGTAGGGGTGGTAGAGAAAAGAGAAAGTGGTCAAGAAACGTGAAAAGGAGGGGAGAGGAAAGGAAGATAGAATGAATACAAGGAGAAGATTGAAGGAAGTGTGTCATTGCAAGGAAGACCAAGGAAAAGAATATGGAGCAGGACCAGTATGGAGATGCATGTGGAGGGTGGTATGATAAAAAAGACAGGACAACGCTGAACAACTAGGTTATCTATGGGGAAGTAAGGAGGAAATGTGATGGAAAAAGGGGAAGAAGATGATACGGGGAAGGGAAATAAGACGAGGGGTGGGAGAAAAAGAGGAGACCAAAGAAAATGATGTAGAAGGAAGGTAATACGAAAGGGGGTAATAAGTGGAAAGGGAATGGTAGAAGGAATGTTTAAAGAAGAAAGAGGGGAGGAATGACATCGATTGGAAAAGAGGTGGAGATGCATGAAATGAGGATATTAGGATGACGTGAAAATAGAAAAAGATGTATGATGAAGACAAGTAAAGATATTCAAGAGGGCAAAAAGGAGATGGAGAGATGGTAAAAGTGACAAGAAAGGGTGGGAGTGAGGGAAAAGAATAGGAGAGAAAAGAGAATGGGGGATAGAAGAGGCAATGCCAATGAGGGGACGTTAGGGAAATCCCCTTGACAATGAGTGGTGGGGAAGGGTGAGAGAAAAAATGAAGAAAAGGAGAAAGCGAATGAGGACTGGAAAGGGTAACGCCAACAAAGGGACGTTAGGGAAAACCCTTTGACAATGAGTGGTGGGCTTAGAGGAGGGAAGGAATGAAGGGAAACTCTAGAAGGTCCAAGGGAGTGAATGAGGTCGTGCGGAATGAGGATTGATAATTTTTAGGGAAAACCCGTTGACAATTATTAGCGGGAAGAGAAGATGATGATGAAAGAATGATATAGGAGTGTTAACAATAATGGCAAATGTGTATATGGGTAGAAATGTGGGGGGAATTTGAGAAGATGAAGTGGAAAGAGTGAAGAGGATGGGAAGGATGAGTTGGGACTAAGTGAAAGAGAGGAGAGGATGCGGGTGATGAGGATGAGCGAGGTAAGGATGAAGAACCAAGACATGAAAATAATGGGAAGAAAGCGGTATGAAGGGCGATGGATCAAGAAGGGGAAAATGGGGGAAAAGAATGTGATTGTAGGTAGAAGAGAGTAGTTGTATGTTGTAAGAGGATATGTGGAGAAAGGATAATGGTAGGAGGAAAAAGTTGGTAGTAGGAGATACAAGGTGGAATAAGTGATCAACAAAGTGAGACGAAGAATGAGGCGGGGGAGAAGTTCACAATGACAAGTTAAGTGTAGGGAGGACCCTAACATAAGATTTTCATGTGACGGAAGTGGTTAAGTAAGATTGCCATGTGAGAAAAACTGGAGATGACAAATGGTCAAGCGAGAAGTGGTGTTTGTGAAAATCGAAAAGGAGGTGAAAGGATGTGATAATGGGGAATGCCAAGAAAAATGAAGGGTGAAGGGTTGGTAGTGATGGGGAAAGGAAAGGAGACATATCATCCTTAAGATGGACTCTTAAGTGAGATTGCCATGCCGGGTGAGTGGTTAAGTAGGATTGCCAGCGAGAGGAGGGTGATAGTGGTGGTAAGAAGATGTGATGATGGGGAATGAAGAGGAAAGATGGATGGTGAGATTGTAGAGTGACGGGCGAGTGTAAGATGACATGTCATGCTTAAGAGAATCTCTTAAGTAAGATCGTCATGTTGCTGGAGAGGTTTCGTAGGATCACCCAACCGACAGGGATGATATGCAAGGAGAAAGACAAGATGATATTGGGGACAGGGGTGGAATGGTAGGTTGAAGAAGATGATCGTGACGAGAGGTGGGAGAAATAAGATGGGGGAAATATGATGGGATGGGGGAAGGCCATAGGGCAGATCAACCTTAAGTGGAAGTCTTAAGTAAGATTGCCATGCGGCCAGAATGGTTAAGTAAGATCGCCAAGCTGAGGAAGAAGATGGATGATGTTAGAGTTGGTGGGAATAGGGTATGACAAAATGGACTGAAGGGGAACCCTCAAGTGAATTTTCCATACTACGAAAGCGTGTAAGTAGGATGACCAGGTATAAGATGGATTTGGGGAAGGATGAGAAAAGAGTGAGTGGGGTATGCCTGAGTGGTATATGATATGAGATGAGGTGATAATAAGAAAAAAAGAAAACAAAGAAGTGTAACATGAATGGATGAAGGAATATATGCGGTGAAGGGTGGAGAGTGTGAGGAAATTCTTAATTGGGATGCCCGTGTGGTGAGAGTAATGATGAGGAATGGGAAGCGAGAAGAGGTGGAATGAAAAGATGTGTTTGGTGGTGATTGTTGTTTGATGAGAGGGGAGGTGGTGAAAAAGCTTCTACAGCGGGAAGATCTTAGGGAGAGAGTAAACCTCCACCGAGGATCCCATATAGAAGGGGTTATTAAGTAAGATTGTCAGCGGGAAGCGAGAAGGGGAAAGAAAAGAATACAAATGGGTGAGAGGGACGGGAATGGTGAGAAGGGTAATATGGGTATAAGTGGCAGAGGAGTAAAAATGAGGAGTGAGAATGAATGGATCAAATACATGGTGATCATGGTGGGGGAGAGGGAGCTCTTTGGATAGTGAATGCTACTTGAGAAAGATCGTTAAGTAGGATTCCCAAAATGGAGAATGCATTAGTATGGGTGAATGGATGGGGTGCAAAGTAAGATGTTGATCATGAAGGAAGATACTCACGTGACGAAAAGCATCTTAATTTTAATATAGCACATAACATGATGCATCGTGATATAAAAGATCAAGATGACTAGGCGTAATATGCGTGATAGCATAGACCGGGGCCATCAAAAAGGTTTGATGCCCCAGTACGATATGAAAATGGAAGAGAGCATAGACAGAGGCCATCAAGAAATTATGATGCCCCAAAGATCGACATGCAATCGGATAACATAAGAATATTACGAGAGAACACCGGGATACATAAAATCAAGATACCCCTATAATATATCAAGATGCAAGAAAGTAATTAGTAATTTACAACTAATAATGCAACATAATAACCAATAAATATCTCCCTAACGTGTTCCACAGTGAGTATTGATTGGATGTGCCCTTAAGAAGGAGTACGAGGACACAAAGTAAAGTATTGGGTCATTGTCCTCAAATAAGGAAACAATGAGAGCGGATTTTCCCCAAGCAAGGATTCATGCGAGGAGAGGTGGTTTGAATTTGGTAGTCATAAGGTGATTGGATCATTCGTTGGGGATAATAGTTCAAAGGTTAAATTGTATTGTTTTTTTTTGTTTAATTTTTATATCTAATGTTTTTAGATTTTTGATGATTTTCAAATGTTTTTGGATTTTTGACGTGTTTCTAATGTTTTTGGATTTTGGATTTTTACGCTTTTGATTTTTGGATTTTGGATTTTTACATTGTTTTTGGATTTTTGACAATTTTAAATGTTTTTAGATTTTTGATTTTACATTGTTTTTGGACTTTTTGACGATTTTCAAATGTTTTGACTTTTTTTTTTTACAATTTTCAAATGTTTTTGGATTTTTGACGTGTTTCTAATGTTTTTGGATTTTGACGAGTTTTAAATTTTTATTTTTTTGTTGGATTTTGGACGATTGTTTCTAATGTTTTTGGGTTTTTAATAATTTTCAAATATTTTTGGATTTTTGACGATTTTCAAATCTTTTTGGATTGTTGACGATTTTCAAATGTTTTTTAGATTTTGACGATTTTTAAATGTTTTTAGATCTTTACATTGTGATTGGCAATTTATGGACCGGTGCGAGACATATTTTGAGATGCGATGTGTCTGTGTTCTATGTTGTAACTTATGCTCGAGAATAACAAAAATTCACTTTCCATTGACAGGATATGGTGGTGATGATATGATGAAAAGAATTCTAACTCCATTCTTGACTCCAAACAACTAGTAAGATGTGTGGGCTCATCACCAAGAATCAAGAAGGACGCAGGAGGTAGATAATGAATATATAGACAAATGCTAAAAAAATCCCTTTGGGAAATTGTGACTCCATTCTTCATAATGGTACTGAACCAATTTCAAAAATGGCTTTCACTTTATGAGTCACATGCTAGACTTAGACAGTTATGTGGCCTACTGATTGATAAGATATGAGGTTAAGGGATAGTTCTCTCTTCACTTAGGCATCTAAATTACGTGTTTGGGGATTCTATAATTTGTAAGCACTTTGTAAGATTTTGTATTTGTGAAATGACTCCCTATGCCTTGCCCCATGCTACTAGTGAGAAGCAAGGGCTCATCACCGAAGGCAAAATATAGGCGAGTGAATTCCCTTTTTGTCTCTTTTTTTGTTTTGTTTTATTTTATTTTTTTGTTTTGTTTTATTTTTTTGAATATTTTGCAATGTTTTATGCTTTTATGAGAATGACCCTCTACGCTTTTCCCTTGCCACTTGGAAGAGGAAAGGGTTTATCACCGAAGACAAGACATAGATGAGTAAGGGCATCTTCCTCCATTCCCAGTCTCACACACTACCAGTAAGAAGCGTGGGATCAACACCAAAGACTATGAAGGACGAAAGATGTGACAATGAATTATTCATAAGTTATTGAATTGATGGATTTTTTTACAATAGTACTTTGTATTTGGGAAGAAACGTCTGCTCCCAATCTCAGCCCCACACGACTAGTAGGACGCGAGGGTTCAACATCGAAGACCGAGATTGAAAACCAAATGAAATGGGTAACGAAGTTTAGAGCTTTGTTATGAAAGAGAGAATGCATTTTAAGGGAATATATTACCATCAGTAAGCTTCTAGGAATGACCATAGAGGAAAGCGACTAAAAATGGAAGAAGTATGACGCTCACAAACTTAATAGGATTTATACTAGCACTTGTCTCATGATGATAAATATGAAGATGTGATTTTGATAATGAAAATGTTTGCCAATGGAAATGAATAAATTTATTCGGAGATAAGCAAGATAGAAGGAACAATGTACACGTTGTTGTTTCCCGAGAATAGAGAGTGCTTTCAAGAATAGAATTTCTTTAAATGGAATGCATTCATGGGTTTTTCAAGGACTTGGCCTATGTCAATGGCCAATTTATAAGCTCCAAACCCAAAATTATCTATGATTTCATTGGGCTCAAATTTTTCTTGTTTGTCTCGTTCTTTGGGTGTGTTCTTTCAATTTTCTTTGAGAATGAAATGATTGACCTTAAATTTTCTAGGTTTAAATTTTTATGGTAGCTATGCCGTAGCCGATTTTGATATACTTGAAGATGATCTAGGGCATTAAGTCATTTTTCATCAAGAATCTCGAGTTCATTAAGGCGTGAGTGTTGATAATAATCTTTATTGACTACATCTTTGAAGGATATTATGAAGGATGAAAATTTAACCTTGACATGTAAAATAACTTCCCAACCATAAATAAAATAGAAGGAGTGGCTCAATAAGTGTGTGATAAGATGTGCGGTAAGCCGTGAGAGAGTGGCATATATTTGGTTAAGCCAATAGCTTCCATGTGTGTTGACAATGATGGTTTGTGTTATTTGGTTTGTGGCTTCTATTTGTCCATTAATTGATTGTTTTGAGGATAGATTCACAATTAAAGATGGAAAAGGTTGTGTAAAGATATTCCTAGGTATAAGTACCTCGTAGAATGGATGCACATAGAAGTCTTGACAGGTGAGACTAATTAGTGATGAGATGCTTGCAAGATCGATAGTTGAAAGTATGATGGACACGACGGGTTGCATTGTCGCAAGTGTCTAAACTTGATGTGGTTGTGTTTGAAAAAAAAAAAAAAAGCTAGAGATGTTAGGCATAAGAGCCAATATCGGAAGAATAGAATCAAACTTAATGGTACCTATTGATGGAACCTCATTTGTAGTGTCTCTACAGATAATATCAAGGTTTGAAAGGAGTCTTGAAATGAGACTAAGGTCTCGTTAGATGTTGGAAGAATGTTGTCGCCCAAAATAGGTTCAATATATGTTTGGGCTGAAAGAGAGTCTTGAAATAAGTTCAAGTGCTTAGTAGATGTGGGAAGAATGTTGTTGTCCAAAACAGGTTCAATGTATGTTTGGGTTGAAAGAGTGTCTTGAAATAAGTTCAAGTGCTCAGTAGATGTTGGAAGAATGTTGTTGTCCAAAACAGGTTCAATGTATGGGTTGAAAGAGTGTCTTGAAATAAGTTCAAGTAATCGGTAGATGATGAAGAATGTTGTTGTCCAAAACATGTTCAATGTATGTTTGGGTTGAAAGAGAGTCTCGAAATAAGTTCAAGTGCTCAGTAGATGTTGGAAGAATGTTGTTGTCCAAAACAGGTTCAATGTATGTTTGAACTAATGGAAGGAAATTTGAAGAAGATATGGATTGGTTTGGAATTAGAGAGTCTTGACTGTTGTCATCATGATCTCGTAGAATTTCAGCATATATAGGAGTTTCGACAGTATTCAGCTCTTCATGGAAAGTTGTGGTATTGGATGTGTCGTTGGTTGCAAGAGCATTGTCATCAAGTTCTACAGAGATGACATCATCGTCAATTAAGTCTTGGACGTAATTCTTAAATCGTACACATTTATCTATGTGATGACCATCAATGCGATGAAAGTCACAGTATGTGTTAGGTTTGTACCAACATGGCTTAGCTTCCCCTTTGACAAAGGGTTTTGTAATTGGATATCTTATCAGTTTAGCCTCTTTTAGTTGATGAAAAACACTAGAGAGACTTTCTCCAAGGGGGGTAAACTGACGTTGGACTTTACTTGAAGTGATTTCTTCGTGAGGTTGTATGATCAACTTTTTGGGTGATTGCTCAGCTGATTTGGGTAGCCATATGAGAGAGTTGTGTTGTCATCTTATTAATTTTTTTAATAGCTCATTGTGTGATGTTTTTTGTGAGTTCATCATGTTTGAAAGAAAGGGAGAAAAAAGAAAGGTGCGATGAAGAAATTAACCTATTGATTGTGATCTTTGTTTTGGCTCAATCGAGTTTTAACAAGTAAGGGTATAAGGAGGAAGCTTAAAAAAAAGCTACTCGGGATAAATATGTGATAGCTTAAATAAGCTATAATGAAAATGGTTTAGATTTGGCTTAAACAAGCTCTGAATTGTTGACGTGGAGAGTAACCCAATCAGGTTAATCGTGATATGGTTGTGATATAACTCAAAATGAGTTATGAAAGGATTTGTGTTGGCTATGATTTGGATAAACATGATGGTGGACAGAATAATGAGTGAACTCAAACAAGTCACCCACTATTAGTTTGATATAGCTGGAAACAAGCTATGAAGGATGTTTTGACGATTGACGATTGACGATATGGGGAGTGAATGCTAGTCACTCAATATCAGTTGGATATAGCTGAAGATAAGCTATGGCAGATGTATTGTTAGCTGAAGCAAGCTA
The DNA here is from genome assembly GCA_018340775.1 of Taxus wallichiana var. yunnanensis. Lineage (NCBI taxonomy): Eukaryota > Viridiplantae > Streptophyta > Pinopsida > Cupressales > Taxaceae > Taxus > Taxus wallichiana. Next base: position 359,089,984 of record CM031234.1, on the reverse strand, counting down.
ATGAAATTAGTGTGATTTTTTGGTCTGTGTTGTTGGATTGTTTGGATGTTTTCGCTTGGTATTGAATTGGTCAAGGCTGATTTTTTTTGTGGAACACAACTAGGGTCTAAACTTTTATAATGAACACATTGGTATCAGCCAAGTTTTATGATAAAACAATGCTAAACTATTTTGTTTTCAAACAGCAAGTAATCATGTGGATTCAATTGTTTTGGCTTATGAGGTAACTTCTTCGGGAATGATCATTGTTTCATGTAATCATACAAGTATGCTGTGAAATGGTGGATGCAGGCTCTTATTACTCCAAGAAGATGCATCCTCTGATATGCCCTAGTCATGATATACCTAATTCTATACAGAGATAGAATTGGTACGGGGAACCCTTAGAGCACTGGAGGAGACTCACCAATTCTTACTTGCCTGTTTCGGAGTGAATCACCACGTCTAGAACAAGTTTTGTGAAAAGGTGGAAGGTGATGGAGGGATGAATGTGTATGGTGTCCTTATAACTCCCGAATATTTACAGGGACGATGCCCGTGCTTGGGCATCGTTGTTACTGACTATTTAGGTGTGACTCGCATGCACCTTGCACTGCAGCAGTATTACCTATAAGTGAAGAGCAACGGCGAGGTAAATACCGAATCGTTGTGATGAGACTAGGTCTCAAAGTGCAATGCATATGCAAATGTTGTTGGTGCGTGGTAGTCAAGTCCACGTCACCGGTGTAGCTTTGGTGGTGATGAAATCCACCTTGTCTACGTGCAAAAATAAAATGATAAAGTGATTAAATGTAGGGTTCTTTCCAACTTGAAATAAATCACTAGCAGAAAATAATTGCGTACCTGAGCGTACTTTTTATTTTTTAGGTTTCAGCAATTTTCTTTGAATGGTGGTATTTTGTGAGATTTTTGTTGTTTTTTGTTTTGTTTTTGACAATATTCCAGCAACGTGGTTCTACAGAAAACAACTTAGTAGTTATCCTACAAATGAAATGTTAGAAAAGTGATCGTGGCTATTTTTGATTTTCCAGATCGCTCGAAGGCACAGGAAAAGAGCATACACAACCAACAACCAAACAAATATTAATAATATGACAAAGGAAAATAATGATTGAAATGACAGTTGGAAAACAAAGCTAGAGGATCCTGTAATGTTAGAACAAGAAACTAAAAAAATTGTGACCGTTTCTGATTTTCCAGATCGCTCGAAGGCGCAAGAAAAGAGCATACACAGATACAATTGGAATAATTTTTTTATTTTTAAATGTTAATAATTATTGTAATTAATCATGATTGCAAAATAGCGATAATGATTATCTTCACAAAAAAGAAAAATGATGAAAGAAGAGTGTGAAAACGTTACCTAGAAGTGTTGTCGTGGAAAATTGAAATGTAAGGCAAAAAATTAAAAATTAAAAAAATAAAAAAATAATTTTCCAAAGCTCGAGTGGCCTCACGTTTCTGATTTCCAAGATCACTTTTGAAGTGCGAGGAAAGAGCATACGTGTGAGGTTGTTACGTGAAATAAAAATAAAAAAATAAAAAAAAACTATAATTTTGTTGTTTTTTTGTTAAAAGACAGGTGTTAGAAGAAATGAAACCAATTTTTTTGTAAATCTAAATCTAAAAATTATTTTTTCATTGCATATATCTTTTCGATACCTTTCCGTTAAAAAAATGAAGTCATTCCGAGTTCGGGAGCAAAAGTTATGGCTTCCGGAAGATGGGCTACGGTAGCACTCTGAATGAAAATTTTGAACGTGAGAAAAACGTCCCGGGAGCGTGTTTTTTAATTTTCTGACTTCTGTACTTCACCTGAGAAGCTAAAATTTTGACAAGGTTAAAAAGAACAATAAATAGAAAGAAAGAGTTAGATCACAAAATGATTGACTAAAATAAAAAAAAAAATGATTAACTTCCTACAAAGCAGTTATTTTAGCAAAAGTAAATAAATAAATACATTTTCCGGATTGGTTGTCCCATGACAGTAAGATGATAAACTAATGATTAGTTCATGTGTTTTTATAGATTATGAGTGAATAGAAAAATCAGAACTAGGAACTAAACACCAAGCACCGAGGAGATCAAAGACAGGATGAGCTTCATAGTTTCATTGTTGTTATAACCTGTAGATACACCACAAGACACCACACAACAAAAACACTACCCAAAGCGTGAAGGTTAACCAAAGAAGACCATAAGGAACAGAAAAGGAAATAATAACGAACAATAATAAACAAAGAATAGATAAAACCACTAATTGGGAAATTAATGGTAACAGATCGAAAGTAACCGGGCGTGCCAGAATGTAAGCTAGGAAAAATACACTACTAACAAGGAAGTAAAATACCAATAATCATACCTCCTCCTTCGCGTTCTGTAGCAAACCTTGGAATGGGCTAGGAAACTTGGATTGAGCCCAAATTTTGTGATATGTAGGTGCTTTTCTTCAAGACGGAGCAAGACCTTCCTGCAACAACGATCCTCTTACTTTGCACTAGATGGAAAAAAGGATTATGGGGCTATTTTGGCATTAGGACGAGGCAAAAAAGATGTTCTTTGCTCAAAGGATGCAAGAACTTAGACATGGCATGCAAACTTATTCTCTGTGTGTTTAGAGGGGAGGGGTAAGGTTGTATTTATAGCCAGAGGGAGTGATTAATTTAGATTAATTTAAGTAATCATGGTTTGAAAATGTGGGCAAGATTAAGTGAGTGGTTTGAAAATGTGGGCAAGATTAGGTGAGTGGTTTGAAAATGTGGGCAAGATTAGGTGAGTGGTTTGAAAATGTGGGCAAGATTAGATGAGTGGGGGCCATGAAGAATGGGTGAAGATTTGAATTATATTTTTAATTCATAAGTGGAGGATTTTAGGTGAGTGGGGACCACGAAGGGTGGGTGAGGATTTGAATTTGAATTTTTAATTCAATAGTGGAAAAACATGGAGAATAATGACATGTGATGAGGATTGGGTTATTTTTTAGATTTTTGAAATGGATAATTAATCAAATTATATTTGATTAATTCGAAGTGTATTTTTGTGGGAAATGAGGAAGGGGAATTAATTGATTTATGATAGATGTGAAATTGGGGTGTCTACAAACTCAACCAAGATTCCGTCAAACCAATCCACCTCTATTCTATTTCCTATCATTTTTCCTACCAATTATCTTATTTCGATCCCATAGTCCCTCGGATTTACCAATCTTTCCATTCTCGCACACCTGTTGCTTCACATATCACTTGCATCAAACCTAGTCACCGTTAACCTAAGAAGTAGTTATCACTTTTATCATCATATTTATCAATTTTCTTGCATCCTTTGTATCAATCAGATCCAAGATATTTGCATCATGTCAACATCATCGATAGTTCATGATCAAATTCAAAATATCTTCCTTGATTTGTCTTCTCTGTATTTTTATTAGTCTATATTACCCCATTCACCATCGATTTGTGTCTAATAGTCCTAGATCACCTTTATCAACTGATCGGGTTTGGTTAAGTTTTCATCATTTATTGTTATTAGATCTACATCTTGTCTTATCTAGCTCATCTCAAATTCCTGTTTGAGTTAAATTTCTGCTACATCATATCATTTATCCATCATTGTTTTATTTATTTTTAATCAAAAAGTGGGTTGACATCCATCCTAGGAAGTTTTCACTTCTCGGGACTATCATTATTGGGAAACCCACCCTCCTATCTACTAATCCATTTTCTTGTTGAGTTTTGTTTGATGTGTAGGTAATCCAGCTCTTTATGATGAGGATCTTTTATGCCCGTATCCATCATCATCTCATCTAGAGGAGTGATAATATTCGATCAACATTCTAGCATGTCGGTGGGACCACACTTCTTTGGAAAGTTCTTTCATTTATTTTTGTTGTCATTTCTATTTTCCTTTTTTCTCTTTTTACTAACCTCACGGATGGGAGCTTTGCTTACTTGCATACATGGTGGATTACTTGTTTAGATCAACAACACAATTACTTAAAATAAAATTAATTAAAAAGGAAAAATAACATTATCCAAGTATTATTCATTTTTCCTTTTTTCTCTTATTACATCCCTCTCCTTCTTTGTTTTCTTGATTTCATCAAATCTCAAATTTTGATTTTGGACTTAAAAATAACCTCTTCATACTTTCTTGACAACATAGTCTAATTAGGAGGTCAATTATTTGCATTCACTTCTTCCACACACATCCAAAATACACACATCAATTTACACATCTTAAACATCTTCTTCCGGTGGAACCATTGGGATTTCATCACGAAATTCATTGTGGTGTTTTTGCCGTGTTATAAATTTTTGACTATTGGTATATTTGTTAAGCTCGACACGCTTATCAACGTGGTGCGTGAAGTACGGGGGTAGGCCCCAATATCAGGCCTCATATCGGTAGTCATCACAGATTTGAGCCTCACATACCTTCGGGTATATCGAGGATGCCAACCAAAACAACCTGAAACCATCCATAGTTTGGCCATTTCTTAGGTTCCCATTTGAGCCCATTTTCTTTTCTTTCTCACATTCTTCTAATAAGAAAGATAATTAAAACTCTGTTGTGTGACTTGTTTGAAATATTAGAAAATCACATAGTTTCTTGTTTTATTGTTTCATGCCGTTATTACATGTTCTCAAGCAAGAAAAATGGAACAAACCATGTCATCCAACAACATTCCTACTTCCAACATTACTTCCCAACAAAATTCAACCCTTTCTATTATCTCTTCTACCCCCTTGGTCTCTTCTTCTACTGATTACCCAACCTACGGTTTCCATTCCTCCTCTTTATGAGTCCCAAGCTATCCAAAATAATCCCCATGTTGAGACTAACCCCTTTGTTTCCATTCCTTCTAGACCAGATACACCCCATCTATTGTTTCTTTAGAGACTTTTGGACCTCCTACCATCCCTCGTGGATGTGTGGAATTCAAGAGCTTCTTGATGCCAACCTAGTTACTCTCCATGATTATATTGTTTGCAAATCTACCAATCTCCCGTTAACGGACCCCATTTTCAAAAAAATTTACACCTATCATTCTCACCCCGAGTCCACCCAAGTCCTCACATCACAACTCGTTGTGTTATTCCCTAGAGTCATGAATAAACTTTCCATAGCGTAATGTAAACTTGGCTCCCATCAATCTTCCTCTACAATCCCCCAAACTCACCAATCCACTCAACTAGTGGTTCCCATTCCTCCTAATATTCCTCGTATCAATAGCACACCCAATTCCTCCATCACTATAACTTCCTCATCCACTATCATCATTACCGCACCTATCCAAACATTGCAAGATTCCCCTTTACTTATTCCACCACCCGAACAACATGATCAAACTTCGGTCCCCATCTCTACATCCCATGTCCACACAAACTTCATCACCTCACAACCTCATCCTTCGGAGTCTACCTAAACTCACCAACCTCCCATTCAAAGTAAATTTTGCTACATCTTCCCTACTCAATCTATTTAAGCATCTCAACCACCCCATACTTATATCTCCACTCACCCCATGCAAGGTCAATCCAATATCCTTGTCTCTCAAAAAACAAATATAAACTTATCCATATAATTACATCCCTACCTCTCAACAACATCTTATTTCCCAACCCATTTAATCAAAAACTTTAAAAATCTTCCCCCTTATCAACCACGCCATCAAACACCTACTTATACATGGAAATATCAATCTCAACCTCACCCTTCCAATTCTTATATCCCATAACCTCATCCATCTGTCTCTAATCCTCACACATCTACTGACCCTCTTCACACTTTACTAAGTAGAATGGCCAATCTTGAAGCCACTACTTTAGGGTCTAAAACCACCTTCTCTTATGAACAAATTTGCAATGAGCCCATCAATCCATTAGTTCACATAAAAATATATCTACGCCACGCTGCCTTTAGGCATGCATGTTACCTTATTTCTCATGACCAAGATCTTATGCTATGTGTATTCCATATGTCGTTGGCAGGCCCTACTTTAGACTGGTATAATGACATTCCTCAACATTATTTATTCTCCTTCACTCAACTCGCAAAACTATTCCTAAAGAAATTTTCTATTAACATTGTGCGTAAAATCACCATTACAAATCTCTATGCCATTAGACAATTTGATGATAAATCTATCATAGATTTCTTCACTAGATAATGTGGTATAATCAATCAATTATATTTCTCCCTTCCATAGACCAAACTAATCGAAATATTTTCATGATCTTGTGTGAAGCATATTTCCTCCACTCTTTAGATCCAATCCTTCCAAAATTTTGAAGAGGAATTCACCATGGCTTGTAAACTTGAACTTTGTGCCCTTAAGAAAGGCCATGTTAAACTTTGATCCAACAAACCAAAACCCAAATTCACTAAGTCATATACCCATGGTGACAAACCTAAAAACATAGCCAATGCCATTGTAGTCAAATCTTCTTCCACATCTACATCCTACACTGATTCTCTGCAAAGTGCTCATATACTAACCCCCAACTACACCCCTCTTGGGGAATCCTACAGTTCTATTTTCGACAAGTTAATAGTTGTGCATCTCATCCAACTTCCCTATCGACCTCCTAATGAATCACGAACCAAACCTACGTGGTAATGAGAGAATCACAATTTCAAATATCACCAAGTCCATGGGCATGACATTAAAAAGTGATGCACCTTTAAATATCTTGTAGAATGACTCATATATTGTGGTGACCTTCAATTAGATAACCGTAGCACACCTCCTAATCATCCTCTCAATGTATTCAAATAACCTTTCCCCAACCATCCACCAAATAAGAATAATCCTCCTACGTCTCAGGCACCCAATGCCCACACAATCAACACTCTAAGCCAAGAGTTAACATCATCACCTACACCTACCATTCCTTCATCTACTACACCCATGACTATTACTATCTCCCCTTACCCATCTACAATCTTACCTACATCTCTGTTATATCTACATATACTATACCCATGACTATTCCATGCATATCTACTCCAATCACGTTTATTCGCTCATCTATATCTACAACTACCACACCAACACCCATTACATCTAGCTCCTCACACATACCTATCCCAATAACTATCACAACATCCTCTTCACATAGCCCTCTATCTATGTCCTCTTCCATTCCTTTACCCATCACCACATATATGGCTATAACCACTCCCATATCAACATTCAAACTTACTAAGTATATATATTCCCCCCATACAATCATGAATAATATCCCTAGCTAATCCACATCACCCACATCAACACCACCCACGTTAACACCTACAAAATATACACAATCCATGACTTCTCCCCATCTAGGAAAACATCTTATCCAAACATCCCCTTCACCTTCAACCCCCATATCCAAAAAATCTACATCCAAATCATCCAACCCTATTTCTAAAGACCACCCCCTTATAGAGATCATTGTTATTCCCGCTAAGGGAAAACCTTCACAACAAAAACCTAAAATCCTTAACGTTCCTCCTCAAAAGTCTCTCACTCACCCACACAAAAATTTGGAGTTATCTCCTTCCAAACCCCATCACTCTAAGTCATCCAATGTCTTGTCATCAATCCCAGGAGTGCCTCCATTTATTTTGGAACCAGACCCTTAATCCAAATCCCTTATCATCAATAAATCTGAATCAAAGCCACCCTTTCTTCCTCCAAAACCTAAATCATAATCATGACCATCCATCCCTTCTTCCAAGACCAAATAAGAATCAAAGGCACCCACAAAGCCTCACAAAAGAAAAACACCACTCTTACCTTCATCTACCACTTCTAAACCCAATTCATATACAACCCACATAACCCCCTCATTAAAAAATCCCATCGATTCTATTTAGAAAATATTCAACACCTTATTCAAACATATTCCATCACTCTTCCTCCCATCAAATATTTTGATTCACATGGGAAGAAACCCACATGGTTTGATTCTAATGTCATTTACGCTTATCATCATACCCTCGGACATGATACTGAACATTGTAAGGCTCTCCAAACCATTATCCATAATCTTATAAAAGAGGATGACCTTCTCATTGAAGAATACCATCCCCTCCTATCTACTAGTGCATATGTATCCAATCACAACCCTCTAACGAAATATTCATCACCCAATGCTTCTAAATCATCTTCATCATCTAAAATATTTGTCACTATCCCTCCTCCAAATAACGCTTCTCTCAAATAAGGCCCCCCTTTATATATCAATGTCATTAATATTGCCACTCGTTGTTGCCCCCATGACTCTCAACCACCTATTCAATCTAAGACCAAAGTCTTCATCACCACCCCATATAGTGATCCCACTCCATCATCTCACTCAAAAAGTAAATTATCCATCTTAGTCACCCCACATTGGACCCAACAACCCGCTGCCATCAAAAAAAGTATTGAGAAACAACTCCATCAAACTCTTGTTAAGATGTCACCTTATGAGCTCATCCAAAGCTTTCTAATCACATGAAATCTCTCATCGATGCTCTGTAGTGCATCTCCATCACCAATGATGATACCCAGCCTTTTACATCCCTTGTTAGAGCACTCACATATTCGATTTCCATTTTGTTCAATGACTAAAAATTCACGATATCTCACCGAAGACCATGACATCCCACTTTTCGTCACTTGTTTGCATTAACAAGACATTAATATGTTGTTCAATGATAAATAATGGAGCCAACATAAACATAATATCATCCCATACCTTTGATGAACTCAAGCTTCCTAACTCCGTTGTCGCTAAATCACCCGCGGTCCTTCATGCTTTCAATGATGATGTGGCCCCTCCTTTAGGCATAATTATCCTTCCCATCCACATTGGTGAAAGAATCCTTCATGAGATCTTCTAAATTATTTAGGGGATTTGGAATATAATATCTTACTTAGATGACCATGGATCAACACCATGCATTGTGTTGCTTCCACTCTCCACTGCTGCATCAAATATGGGAATGAGAGGAAAATCCTGACACTCCCCATAGACATTTCACCCTTTAAAGCATGTCATATGAATTATCAACCAAATGATGTGCTTTTCCCTAAACAAGATTCATCTGAAGCATCTATTAGCTCATTTTTCCTTGCATTTAAGCTACCTAATAATAAATCTATCGATAATGTGATGTAATGCCTTTCATTGGGGGAATACCGCCTCCTCGCCCTCAATGCTCTTCCTATGCCTAATGGACTTGGTAGACCCGATAAAACACCAATGTACTAACCTAATGTCGGGATATCATCTCTTTTGGACCACCTCATCTTTAAACCAATCTCATCTATGGTGGTATCGACCACCCTTCTTCTCACATTGATGCTTAACCTCACACCAAGCCATACACCAATGGATTTGATTTCCTCTATAACAAATCCTTTTTGTACACTTACATACATTGTTACGCATGGAAAGGATTTGGTATGGGCATTATGAACAAGGAATGCATGATCTCATCATCGACCAATCTTGTAAGCCCCATGAGAAGTTTGAGTTAGGGTTTAAGGAGTAATCCACCGACTCTCTCTCACCTTCTCCATCTTTATCTCCTATGAACATTGAACCCTCATCCAAATATTCCCCATCCAAAAAGCCCATGGATACATATGATACCTTATCCATTTCTTCTAGCTTTGTTTTAATCTCCACGATCACTCTGGGACCACTCATTTATCAGTGTGAAGGTAAAATTAGGTCCATTCCTCTTCAATTTCCTGATATGGTAGAGGAAGATTCCCCTACCATTGACATTATTCAATGTATTGACGATGATTCCATTCTTTCTTATATGTGGGTAGAGGATTCCTATCTTCATAAATCCTTACCTTCGGACATATCAAATCTCCATAATGAATCCACCATCGACATTAACATTGGGACTCCACAAGATCCCCGCATCCTCAAAGTGGGTCAATCCCTTGATCCTTAGGAGTTTGAGTCTTACACCTCCATCCTCTCTAAATATAGTCAAGTCTTTGTGATGCATCCTGGAATCCTTTGTGTAAAACCCAAGCGCGCGGCACATCACCTAGTTTGAGGTGAGCAATCACCTAAAGCACACAAAGGTACTAGGCCCCTCTTTAGAGTTGCTTGTGTAGGATGTTAGTGTGATGAAGATAGAGAATATTCAGATCCATAAATAGACATAAATATTCCACATAGCATAACCAAATATAGATATTAGAGAATTATGAATCAAACAATAAATATGATAAGATTAACCATACAATAACCAATTACAATCATGTTTAACACCATTATCCATCCAATATACTCCATTATATTAAACACAGTAAAACATAGAAGCTTCTTACATTATAACATATCATCATAAGTCATGCCTGCAACATATTCAACAACATAACTCTACAATCATTTAGTCTCTCTCAACTATTTAGCTCACTACATATTTATAGGGGTGGGGAATTTCCCTTCATCACTTACGCACTTCTCAAAATAGGTCGCATGCTGAAAATAGCCATGCAACTTTACAATAACACGCACACATGCAAGTGTGCTAATAATAGATTCCCTATAGTTAATTGGATGAAGTAATCCTATTATTATCTCAAACTCATGCATGGTGTTTATCAGCCACTCGTTCCCAAAATAACATTTACGTGTCGTGCAAGTATCCATCTCGATGTGCACTCCACATGCTATCTCCAAAATTAGCTTGTATCCATAAAAATGGCTAAGTCTTGAGTCATCTTGTTCGGCATGTATTTCCTTTCCTATCCTTCTGCGCCTTCAAATACACCTTGTTCCTGCGTGCGAATTATTTGTGTGTCTTCTCCTTAGAATAATATTATGTCTGCTCAACATTACCCCACACTAAAGTACACTTCCGTCCTAGAAATGAGGATTCTTTATGATGTTTCCCAAATAATAAAGAATAAGAATTAAAATAATTAAAAGAATCACTGTACAAAAGAATTAATCTTTTACTCAGCAACACCATCTTATTAAATTAGGAGGATCAACTCTAGATATTCACTTTTGATCTCAGCCTCCAATGTCTGTCATTCATCCAACGTGGTCCTTGTCTTCTCTGGAATGTCTATGGAGATGGATTCCAACTCTTCTGAGTAATATTTTTCTTCTCATTTTGTAGTATGCGAAAAACATTGGCCATAGCAGACAACAACATTCCTCCAGGAAGATCCATCTTTTGCGTTATGAGCTTCCCAATCTCATCTATTCTCTCCTTATGTGGATCTTGGGTTGTTGCAAGGGTTTCACACTTTTTTTTAACTAGTGCCAATATTTCTACGTGCCCTAATGATTCATCTTCAATCCTAGTTCTAGTAGTGATTACCACTTATGGTGTTGCACATATGTTCAGAGCTTGGTCTTCTTTTTGCAGCTCATCCTTTAAATTCTAAAGCAATGCCTCGTAAGTTGAAATTTTTCTGACCATAGAGGCCCTTACTCTTTCTGCTTCTTGTTCAACATCTTTTGGTGCAGGCATTCTAGGTGGTCTATCCTCTAGCACCAAATCAACCAATGTGCGCACATAATGCATTGCAAAAGGAAACTTCTCAGGTACCTTTGGTTCTAGATGAGGCCTTGCCTTCAGAATGTAATCACCAATGTCCTCTACCATGCTAATGAAGGCCTCATTATTTGTTGGTTATATTTCATTCTCTTCTTTTAGGAACTCTATCTCCATAGTTTTATCCTTGTTATCCTCCATCAACACTCTAATAGTGGAGGCACGATCAATATTCCTCTACGCCACCTCAGAAGATACCTTGACTAAGGCAATGCGAGACCTACTCATAAGACATAAGAGCAATCTTTATGTCATGTGATTGCTTTGGGGTTCCTTCTTCACTCTTCTTGAGACACAAGACTCATCACAAACATCAAAATCTGGTTCATCCATGTGAGTCTGCATGGATCAGGATAGTTGTTTCCTTGCGTGCGTAGTGGCCATATCTAGGTCCATCAACTCCCACCCATATAACTCCTTCAGGTCCATTGTGCTCTGAAACCGGGCACGGATGATTTTACTTGTGTCCTTAGCATAGCCCATACTTGGCACAACATATTCTTCACTTCTCCTTATCCTTGGCCCCTTAGGAACTTGAGCGCCAAGGTTTGGAGTTGGCCCTTCTCCTATTTGAGTTGTATCTGGTGTGCTAGTTTGCTTACACAAATTTCTTCTACTTCTTTCACCCCTTCTTCTTCATCTCTCATTTCTTCATCTTTGGGCTCCTCCACATCTTCGGTTGCACTTTGGGTTCCATGAACACTCTCTTTAGACTCCTCTGCCTCCTCGTTAAGCTTCAAATTTCTTGTTATCTTCTTTTCAGGTGCTTCTTTTTGAGGGGAGAGTTGAGGTGATCTTCTTACAAGATGTTCTTGTGTCCCACGAGGAATTATTCTATGTAGGGTATTCCCAAATTTTTTTCTTTGGCCCATTAGGCACTCTAATTTCTACAAACACCGGTGATAGTAGGATAGCGTAAAAACATATCTTCTCACCTATGTGCACTTCCTCAATAATAGTTTCTGTAATGTAGCCACTGAGTTATAGATTTCTCCCTCTATCATTTTCTTTGCAATGTGTAGCCACATGGTATTTACTTGTGACCATCTCTCTTGATCATTTAAATTGTTGAGAAGATGCACTGAGATGCCTACATTACAGAAACTTCTTCTTCAATTTGTCTATGTCCATTCCGCGCGGACCTTTGGAATATCCTAACTCCTTGTTGGTGGCTCTAACAACTACCTTATCAATTAGATCACTTATGATATATGTCCATGTGCCCTTGATCCTGTCAATGTGGTAATTAGAGCTGCTATGATCCTTACCCTTCATCCAAAAAAATAGAAAAAGTCCTCATGGAATCTTCTCATAAGCCATTGGTATAAAGATTCTAGTTTTCAAAGTATTGGAGTTCATATAGTGATAAATCCCTACCTTATTAAGAAAATTCTCCCGGCATCATCATATCTTTGGCATATCGTCCACCGTGTGCTTGTTGGTCTTCTTGTTCAACAACACATCTAGTTCTCCACTGTTCTTGGTGGTGTAGTGATTGTAATCAATTAATTTACATTGTTGAACATGTGAATTCTAATCCCGTCGACTATCACTCCTTCTCGGTATTGCATTTCGAAAAGTCACTCTTGGGAGTAACTTCTACCTCAACTTCCACCTTTTTCTTTCCCTTCGTGCCTACTACAGGTGCTTTCTTTGGTGCCATTGTAAAAATCCCACCTTTTTTCTTATGTGTCGAGTAAGCTCAAACCCTAGCTTGAAATAACATTCCCTAGCTCCTTCTCAATGCTTATGTTGCGCTCAAACCCTTCACCAATGGGGACACAAGCCACTTCCACGCACAATTCTACTCTTCTTCTCGCTACAAAATTCTCTCGATGCATGTTTCCATGTGCCGAGTACCTCACCATTGCACCTTCCCTAATATTTTCCATGGCTACTTACCTCACGTTATACTGTTCCTTCATCTATTTCCATCTACGGTCTTCTTTAGAAGTAATCTCCTTTTAATGACTCATTTCTATACTTGAATAACACATGTAATAGTTTTTTTATCATGTGTACCTAGTTGTGAATAACAAATAATAAGCGCCCACACCAATGGTATGTGCAGTCCTCTATGCATAAAAATACTTCAGATTGTAATTAGCTTCCAGCGCACAAACACGCTTATTACACAAAACACCAAACTAAATTGACAAAGCATAGCGACGAAGAAGGAAATACAAAAGGAAAACCTATACTAAATGGAAATACTGCCTTATTACAAACACCAAGAAGACTTATTTATAGTATGGCTTTAGCTTTTGTACATTGAAGTAAATGGCTGGGTAACCATATTCCATCAAGTGCCTCTAACTAGCAAGTGTATAATTCACGTATATGAGTGATAATATACGGTCCCAAGCAATTCACCTTAAGCTTTCTGGATGACACGAAACTTAGAATCATAAAGAAGCTGCATATTTCCAACCTCAAGTTTCTTATCACGATGTGTCTATAATGCCATGCCTTCTTCTTGACTTTTTCCTACTTCCGAATCTAACGTGCTATGGGGCACCTCTCATCCAACTGTATTAACTTATCAATTATTTCTTCTAATGATTTCTCATTAGCTAGACCTCTAGTGCACACAATACGCAAAGAAAGTAACATGAATTCCATAGGAAGAAGCTTTGTGACAAACACCAACTGAAAGGGTGTGGACTTATTCAACCTCTTGTAGGTTGTTCTATACACCCAAAGTACAATAGAAACTTTATCATTCCAATATTTCCTTCCAACATCACAAATTTTTGTCAAGGTTTGGCTCAATATCTTGTTGAAGGCCTCAATAGTCCCATTTTCCTGAGGATGATAGGGTGTAGTCTTGTAGTGCGCAACCATAAATTCATCCAATAATATCCTGATTATCTCATTCAAGAAGTGTTTTCCCCTATCACTTGTCAAACTCAATAGACATCCATACCTAGTAAGAACATTTCCAAATAAGAACACAGCTCGTAGGCTGTTGTATAGTCCTTTGTAGGTGCTTTGCTTTAACCCACCTTGTAAGATAATCTATGCAAGTGATGATATAGTGCGATCTAGTTCTACGCACGACTGGGGAATTATGACCCACAAAGTCTATAGCCCATTTCTCAAATGACTCTGCACTAGGAATACATCTCAAAGGAATTTCATCCCTTTTCGCAGGTTTTCCAAAGCACTAATAGTGATCACATGCCTTACAATATGCTTTACAATCCTTGTATAGGGTTTGCCACCATAATCCAATGAGTAAAATCTTATGTGCGGTGGCATCACCTGCATAATTCCCACCTGCAATACCGCCATGAGCCTCTTCCATGATATCTGTGCACTCATGTCCCAGTACACACCGAAGCAATACTTCATCTCGGCCTAGTTTTTATAAGTCACCACTGATCAACATAAAGGGTGTCACATGAATTGCAAGTTGTTTCTTTTTTAATGCTTTCATTCCTTCTGGTGTCATACTTGTGCATAAAAAGAAAACAATATCCTACAACTCCGAAGGCACGTGATGTAACTTATATAAGCTGTGCACATGACATTGTATCTTCAATTGTCTACGCGTCCTCCCTAATTGAATCCTTAATAAATGGTCTCGAGCCAAAATTACTTTTACCTGGTTTTACCATGACTGTGAAGTCAAATTCTTGGAATAAGAGCACCCATCAACATATGCACCCCTGTAAAATGGGCTTGTTTACCAAGTATTTTAATTCCATGTGATTTGTATAAAATACAAAGGGTGTTGCTAGCAAGTATTTTCTAAATTTATGCAGTGCGTAGATCATTGACAAGGCTTTAAAGCTGTAGTTGTATAATTATGTTCTGCAGGAGTCAACTTTATACTAGAAAAACATATAGGATGATCTATAATACCCTCTCCAGGTTGGGCTAACACTGTGCCAATGGCCGTGCCAGATGCGTCCACATGTACGTGAAATGGTTGGCTCCATGAGGGAAAATGTAGAATAGGCACTGTAGTAAGCCTCTACTTCAATGCCTCAAATACAAGATGTTGTGGTTCTACCTAATAGAATGTCCCTTTTCCTTTTAGTAACTTTTCCAGGGATGCGTAAATATTTGCATATCCTTTGATAAATTTTTTGTAATACCCTGTGTGACCCAAGAATCTGCATATATCACTCTGACTGGTAGGCTCCTCTAGGCCTACAATAACCGCAACCTTAGCTGGATCCAATAAAAAACCTTTCTTGTAGATGAATGTGCCCTAACAAATTTCCAAAAGGTGTAACAAACATGCACTTCTTGATGTTTAAAGAGATGCTTAACTGTCTAAATCTTTCAAACATTAAGCACAAGTTGTCACAATGATCCTTAACAATTCCATACACCGTCAAATCATCCAAATAAATCTGTAAGAAGTTGTGAATAAAATCCTAGAATGCTTGAAATACTATGCGTGAAAATAAAAGAGGCACGTTCTTAAAAAAAAGGGCATCATAGTATATGTAAATCTTCCCCATTCGGAGGTGAAGTCATTTTCTCTTGATCCTCCTATAAAATTGTAACCTTTTGATACCTAGAGAATACATCTATAAAAGAATAAAATTCATGCCCTGCAACGCCTTCTAATATTTCCTCTCTGTGAAAGGCGTAGGAAAAGGATAAATCACGCATGCGAATTGGTTCCATGTAATCCACACAAATCCTAATCCGACCATATTTCTTTATACTTGATTACCATTGGGCTAATCCACTCGATTCCTCTAGGGGATTAATGATGCGATTTCAACATTTTTTCAATTTCTTCCTTAACTTTTATGCATAGGTTAGGGTTCATCTTGTAAGGTCTCTTCTAACCGAGTGCGCACCTTCCTTTAGCTTAATCTATCTCTCTCATAATGACTCATGCACTCCTTTTAACTCATGGTAGCCCCTAAGAAATAAGTCTGAAAATATCATAGTAACTATATTATCTTTGCCACTTCAAAATCAGAATAATAATCCCCAATTATTACCACCTTAGGTTCAACATCTGTGCCAATGTTAACTTTCATGGTCTTCATAGGTTCATGATAGGTGCATGTGTTTTTATCCGCATTGTCTAAAACCTCACGCGTGCACTGTTGAATGATATACATCCAAATTTTCTACTTCTTCATCATCCATTATGTATACCATATTTCCTTTTTATTTCTCAAAGCAAGTGAAATTATGTAATGTGGCATTTGTATCTTCTATTTCATCAAAATGCGCTCCCGAGTCTTCCTAAAAAAATAACTCCTAATGAGTTCTTCATCCTTTACACTTTGTCTCCCATAGTTAAGTGCTTTATAACCCTTAATGCCTCTTCCATTGGAGGTTTAGTAGAGAAGTAGTCAAAATTATGGGTCATTCCTGTAATCAAATCCTACCAATTTCTAGTCTCCCTATGTAGTTCCGCATAAACATACCAAGCACATGTGCAACCTTGTAAAGTGGAATAAAGTTTGTGCACCCATAGTGAAGGTGGTAAAGCTTCCTACCCCTTTGTTCGAGTCTCTCACACTGCTAAACGTGGTGCTAAACATTTTTATTACCATGATACATGCATATTTGAGTAGGTACATTGCTCTACTAAAAGCTGCAAGTAGTTAGAGAAATTATGACTTCATTCCATTCTATAAGATTATCCATGTGAACCATCCACCAACGCGCTACGGTCCCATGCAAGGTATATACTAAAATTTTTATTTTTTCAACTTGATTTTCCTCTTCTCCTCAATGGTGTGCGGGAATACCATAAGGTATCCTTCTCTAGTGTCTTGAGGCACAAAGTTGTTACATATCCTCCTAATACAAAGAGGTTTACTTCTCCGTAAAAATTCACTTCTTACTTCACGCCCAACCATCTCATAGGTTCCATGTGCCCAATTGTCACAAGAAATACTTGTAGTATCACTAATAGACTGTGTATCTTCCCACTAGAGGATTCCTTCTTTAGATGGCTCAAGCACTTCTAGATCTCGAATGACATGCACATAAATTCTATTTAGGTCTTCCTCACTCAAAGGTTCAACATAAGGTGCATATTTCCCATCTATTAAAGGGATAATAACTCTTTCTTCCTTATTCTCAAAACTTATATACCCCTTGTTGAACCATAGATCAACATTATTTGCATAACACCAAGGGCATCCAAGTAGAGTAGGGAAGATGTCCACTTCGAAATTGTTAAAACCTCAAATTCCCCTATGAACTTGGACCCTTGTATAATAATGGATGCATCCTTTAAAAATCTGGATTGGAGTGGACTTAGTTTGATTAGCCATAAACAACACATTAGAGGATGGTTTCAATGGAGGTCTTCCCATCTATACCCATGCATCCAAAGTAAGCAAATTGAATTCCGCGCTGTGTCCATTAATATATTTCTCAAGAGCCATCCATCCACAAAAACATTCGAGTGATCTCCTTGTCATAATCCAAGCTATGAGGGGAAGATTAACATGTAGGATCTTCCGTCCATTCGAATACCTAGATGTAGAGTGTTTCCATTTAGCCAATCCCTAGTAATGGAATGATATTTTCTGGTGCATCATTTTGAATACCTATATCAAGTCATCAATATCGATAAGACCATCTCTGCATCCTTCTTTTGTTCCAACTTCCGTGATTGCTCATTTAAACACTTTGTATTTTACCCCGAAGATTTCTGAGTACCTTCATGGTTTCCTGATAAACCTCCTTCTGATGTACAAGATCTAGGTACCTTGCATGTAAAAATTCATCCTTAGCGATGGTAGGATTCTACTGTAATGCTTCTTTGGTGCATGTAACTTCAGCATGTGTAGTAATATTTACAAGTAATACCTTAGGACCCGGTGCCAACTTTGGCATCCATCGATTTTCTATAGCGCGCTATATTCTAACCATCATTGTGACCTTGTTCTCTTGTTTATGATGCTTGCTAAGATGCTCATATAAGTTCGGGCATTCCTCATAGTTATGATTCTTCCCATAAAAATAAAAAGTAATAGTATGAGGACATTCGCATCTATATCCTCGTTCTTTGCCACAAATTCCTTCAAAGCACCCTTTTTCTAATCATAGCATGCTTGAGTGTGATCATGAGTATGGTGCTCAATTTTACCTTTAGAGTTATCGATACTCCCGATTGTTGTACCCTAATATCTATGGCACCATAGATCTTACCAATCAACTTGCAGTCTTATGTATTATGAGTCGTGGACCATAAAATATTGAATTAGCAAGATACATTCTTTCTTATCGCGCATTATAATAATGGGTAAATGAGATGACATCATGGTCCAAATGACATATATCACAGTCTAACAATAATGAAAGCACCGATCTACTGGGGGAAAATTATCCTTAGTGTGCCCTTCCACTTCACAATCTATACACCAAATCCTAGTACACATCTCATGTGCTAAATTGGCCAATAGTTTCTCCAACTAATTTTCCATAGCTACAATCTATGCTTCAGGAATGGGCTCACTCCAGTGTCTATACTTCCAACTACCTCAGTGAAAAAGATGCTTCAAGTGCTTTATGCGGGTCCATATATGTCTTATGTGATAGTTCCCTCCTAAAAGGTGTGATCAAGCCCCCAACGAACCACTGTGCATGCTAGCTTGCATGAATATCATAAGAAAGTTTAGACAATAATGTTTTGAAATGAGCATCATACTCCTAAACACTCTCAGTAGTGCCCTGCTTAATATCCTTGAGCGCGTTTATACTCTTCTACTCAAACTCAGGGTTATAAAAAACCTTAAGGAAAACATCTCGCAATATTGCATAATCTATGCAAGTCGATCAGTGGTCAAACTTCCTATACCAAGCGTGTGCGCATCCTGCAATGTAGTTAAAAATTGACTTTCCTTGCACTCGGAAGCTATGATTCATTTTGTGCACCATAATATCTCACACATATGCACATGTTCAACACCATCTTCTATGCCCCTATACTCTGGAAGAGGAAGAGAAATCTCCATATAAATATTCTGGGGTTGGTGTGGACCCTGCCCACCTGATCTAAAACCTCATGTGTTACCTCTACCTCTAAAACCACCAGATCCACTAGAACTAGATCCACATATAACCTTGATCCTCCACCTATAGCCAGGATTAGACTAGGAGATGTACTTCCATGTGTCCCAACAATAGTCCTGAACTGAACTCCTATAGTATGTGAAGTGGTACTACTCCCAGAAGTGAGTCCAAAATTCTACGTGCTCAAATTCTAGGTTGACAATGCACCTAAAAAGGTACCTCAAATAACAACTAAGATGTTTGCCCTACCATAGACGTACTTATTATCGATTTACTCCTACTTTCCTACTCCTCAACTAGTTTGTTGACTACTTTGGTTGTACTAGAATCTTTGGAAAACCAAGCGCAAGAGCTAGGTTTCAGGTAGATTTAGATGTGCACCCATGGCCCATATCATCTCTCTTGGCACGCTCCCACATGAGGCCAAGTATGGTTCCTTGTCATGCTTTCCCAAATGGGGAGTTCCGGATGCTCTCGCTCTATGCCTCCTATGTGAGCTCCAAATCCTTCGTGAGCCATCACTCTCCTCAACGCCATATGTATGCAATATCACATTTCTTCTCTATCTCCCTTCGTGTGCCTCATTGTACTTAACCCGCCTTTCTTCTCTATGCATATCTACCGCTAGGTCCACCATATTTCACCAAACCTACTCTTACCGCCGCGCATGGTGGGGTTTAGCTAGCCATTGGTTTTTCTTCCAAGTTCAGGGTTACCATCAAGATCTTGATCACCAGTGGCTTTACAAATAAGTTCCACTGGGATAACATAAAAACTAGAAATCAGGTACCATGGGAAAGAACAAGTGGAAATTGAGTACTCCAAAATATAGCTATTCAAAACACCACAGGAACCAAGTATCCACAGTGCGCATCCAAATTAGATCAACATCATAAAGGGCCTAAATTTCTTCCTACATCCATAAAAGTGGGCAATACCTCCAATTCCTTTTAGATGCATAAGCAACCATCCACTCGTACATATTTATCGGAAAGATAGCAAAGAATCTCTCATACAAACAATCATAGAAATTCTGCTCCACCCATGTGCATGCGTCAAACTCATATCCGAGTGTTGTACCTTCAAGCGTACTATTCTTTCAGGTATTTTATCCACTCCTCAACACTTACTAGAGTCAATCGGTACATCTTCATTGTGGACAATCCTAAAAATAGCTTAAAAAGAGGTCTCGTCAACGAAACCAATGATACTGACCTAGAATCCACCGTGTAAAGCCTAGGTGCATTGACACATCATCCGCACTGAGCTAAGTGCTCACCCAAAGTGTGTAAAGGTACCAGGCCACTCTTTAGAGTTGCTCATGTAAGATGTTAGTGTGATGAAGATAGAGCATATTCAGATCCATAAATAAACAAATATTCCATGAGCATAACTAGATCTAGATCTTAGAGAATCATGAATTAAGCAATAACTATGATAAGATTAATCATACAAGAACTAGTTACTATCATGTTTAACACCATTATCCATCCAACATACTCCATTATGTTAAACACTATAAAACATAGAAGCTTCTCAAATTATAACATATCATCACAAGTCATGCATGCATCAGATTCAACAACATAACTCTAAAATAATTTAGTCTCTCTCAACTATACAACTCACTACGTAGTTATTGGGGTGGGGAAGTTCCCTTCACTACTTACACTTCTCAAAATAGGTCGCATGCTGAAAATAGCCATGTGTGTTTACAATAACATGCACACATGCAAGTGTGCTAATAATAGATGTCCTATAGTTAACTGGAAGAAGTAATCCTATTATTATCTCAAACTCATGCATGGTGCTTATCAACCACTCGTTCCCAAAATAGAATTTGCGTGTCATGCAAGTCTCCATCCCAATGTGTGCTCCACACGCTATCTCTAAAATTATCTCGTATCCATAAAAACAACTAAGTCCGAGTCAACTTGTTTTGGCATGTGTTTCCTTTCCTATCCTTTTGCGCCTTGTTCCCGCATGTAAATTCTTTGTGTGTCTTATCCTATGAACAATATTATATGCTCAACACTTTGCATGGTCCTTTTTGGAAACTGGGACACATAAAGGGGGTAAATCAGTGTATTTAAAATTTAACAAACATTTCAATTTTCTCAATATTGCTATGATGAACACATAAAACCATACACAAGTAAATAACAAGAGAGTATACAAAAAGACACATTGTTTAATGTGGGAAACCCAAATTGGGAAAAAAACCACTAAACCAATAACTATGCTTAGAAAAAGAATGCACTTTTTACATTACGTTAATTTCAAAGTCGAGCTACTACTAAACATGGAGCTGAATGACTTCAAAATTCAACAAAGCTACTACTCAATATTTTACAAGATTCAAATTTCCTGGAATCTTCAACTCCCAAAACACCGGGGCTTCTACCTATTTCTTCGCAAGCATCAACTCAAAAGGAAGAAACAAATCCCTCCTGTTAAGCTACAACTTAGACTTAATCAACATCTTTATCACATTGAAATTTTTGTCTTATACAATTGATAGTGATAACTAGATTAACTCACTCTTCTTATCGGTTTTGACCCTAATTCACTTTCCTCATAATCACCTAATCACCATTAGTTATCACATATACAAGGTTGCTTTCATACTTTTAATCTCTTCATGAAACTTCATTTATAACCCTCTCAAGTACTCATTGGTTACAAGTACACACTATTGCATTCAACTCAATAAAGAAGACATTCATCAATTCAACATCTTCTCTTTTGTCATACACTCATCCTTTCATGTTTAATGTTCTATCTTCACCTAAATCATCAGCCTCTATTTTTGTCTTCACTTCTCTGCTCATATAATTGACCTCAAGACTTCAAAAATAGTTTTTGCACTATAAATTATACTTTCTACTCATTGTAGATGACCTTTTCTAACTCTCTCTCTTTCTCTCTAGATAAAGTTCATTTTGTATACTACACTTTATACACATTTATCAACTGCTATACTTGTCAATTTGCACATTTTGAGTTATCCCAAGCACTAACTTTAATATTCCTTATTTGTTTTCAATACATTTAGTCATCTGTCATATTCTCAACACAGACCTCTGTTCTCACAAAAATGATGCAACCACACCACACAAAAATAAGCCTTTTTGTATATAGTGATATCATTTTCATATGAATTTTTAGCTTCAAGTCTACCTCTTTGCGCTTCATATGATTTTCTATAAATCTTTCTACACCTTTTCATTCTAAATAAGAAGATCAAGAGACATAATAAAAATTGCCATGGTTAATAATCACGATCCTTATATTGTCTTATACAAGTTCCTTTTGTTTTATATGCTATTATGATATCTTATTCATAACATTATTTAAGTCACTTACACATTTAGAATCTCAATCTGAGATGTTAGTTACATATTTGATCTTTTAGCGCTAAAATAGTTTATTTACTAAGAAGTTTCTAACTGACTACACGTTACTTCACAAATTACACACCCTTTTCAAATTTCTTTACAACCTTAAATATTCTTATTTCTTCACAGTTTACCCTTCAAGATTCAATTGATTCAAAGAGAGAATTATCACTTGAAGAAACATATGATCAAGCAAAAATTATGAAGCAAAACTTGGAGCATTCTGGCATCACTACTCAGAGCTTGGTATTCATCACATTAAGGTATAAAACACCTTTTATTATTCTTCTTCTCAATTAACCTCTCATTGGCATAGAGGAGCTTCAACACAGTTAGAGAAGGTCTTGTCATGACAAGAGATGAAATTGTTGGGTTGGTAAAATATTTCCTACGTGTTGAAGGCATAGAAGTAGGGGGTGTGTAAGTAGCCTAAGCGCGAGAGTTGGAAAAATTTGTGCCTGTGGCTTTGCGCCTAAAGAAGTCGAGTTCAATACTTGGTCTGTTTTGCATGTATAGGCTAAGAATGGATGGAGTGATGAACACAATTTGATAGAATACTTGTAAGACACACCAAGCTATTTTGGGACCAAGTGGAAACTGAAGTGCCCATGCAAAGTTATAGCTAATTATAGGATAAAATAGAGCAATTTATAGGTAATATATTATTAAGAAAATCTTGCATGCTTCCTTAGTTACTTTTATAGTGATGGATGACTATTATTAACATGTATCCTATTTTGAGAGTGCATGAGTAGTGAAGGGAAAGTCCCCATTACACACACACACACACAAACACACACACACACAACACACACACACACACACACACACACACACACACACACACACACACACACACACACATGTATGTATTGATTTGCATGGTTTGGAAAGAGATCATATATGTGGGTGTATGGTGTAGAGAGTTATCTTTTTGGTATACTTGCGCACATGAATTTATGAATGTTATTATGAAGTATTCACCTATTGTGATTTATGGATTAATATTATGGATATTTATGGTTGGATATTGATTTTTGACATCTATATTACTAGTTATTGTATGGTAAATCTGATATTAATCATTGTTTGATTCATTATTCACTATGGTTATGTTTTGATTCTTGTTTTGCTTTACCTTTAAATTACTTTCTATGTTTGTAACACCTTTGACAAATTGTTATATTTTACCTTTTGCATTGCAAGCATTGACATGTGATTTTCTTGATGTGGTGTGCTCCTTTGCTTGTTGAAAATCATGTTTGCCAGGGATAAATCATTTCTGCTCTTGGATTCATTAGACTGAAATGTTGATTCTTGCAATAATCCATTTTCACTTCAGATAGGTGAGTTGTAATCTAGTTATGATGGTTGCAAACTTATCTCTATTAACTGACTCATCCTTGGATCAATTCCATTGATCCAAGGAATGTTTTAAATCTCCTTACCTGGTTTGAATGGTAAACTGACATTCAGAGGTTGAGAGACATAGCGGACTGAAATTTTGTATGTTTACAAATTCTTTATGGTCTTGTAAGATCATGCCTGCATTTTGTTGTATGTTTTGTGCTCGGATCTTTGGATTGATCTCTTTAGGACATTTAACGGCGTTAAGTGGAACGAAGCCTGCTTCATGACTATGAAGGGAATCTAAGTCCTAAACCTATGGGATCTATCCTAATGGTATTCTAAACTAAGGTAAATGTACCTACTTCCTAGCTATGTCTACTTATATGGGTGAAAATCTATCCTAAGCTTCATGTTCTATGTTGGGATGGGGAAAAACCTAAGGTGATGTTAGGTATACTCTTAACCTATTACCTACTACTAAATTGGTTTGAATAATAATCTATCTTAAGTTAGAAAATTACCTAAGGCAATGTTTATAAACCTAAGGTAATTACTTTCTAAACTAACCTAAGGTCATAACCTAAGTTATGGAAATCTATCCTAAACTAATGAAAGGGAGCTAAGGGTCGCATGGCAAGTAGGTGATGGTTCTAAGGAATTTATTTGATTTGATTTTTGAATTAATAGGAAGTACTGCTAGTTTTGGTAGAGACATGTAAACTTGGTGGAAGCTTACGTGGAATCATAGTTAAAATTAGAAATGCATGTAGAGGTTGAAATAACATTCGCCAATTTTGGGAGGCGGTGGCAAGGAGAGATAGGTGGAGATTGGGAGTAATGGCATTAATGAATCTCAATTTTTGTGAGCAAACCATCTTGGAAACAATGAGGGTGGATTTGTTGGAGGTTTTTGGTCTTGCATGCTTTGCGATTTTTTCTCTGCATGGAGCTATCTAGTTCTTTGAACCAGTAGTTTGACTTTCACTTTGTGGCTATTTTTGGTTTCCTTGGTCTATTTTTCGATCCAAGGAAAGTATATGAGGCATTGGAGAAAGAGATGTTTGGTTTTGATCTTTCTTGGAGGAGAAAAAGAGTTGGAAGCTCGGCTAGAAGTCTCCTTCAAATTGGCGAAGAAGCACTATCAGGCATGATAGGCTCTACCCATTAAGATTTCTTGCTTTCCTCTAAATGTTTCATTAAAATAACTCTTCTCTCATGAGATAAATGGTTACATGTTTTGTCTGGTTATTTACTTTCATGATTGAAGGAATCTCTGTGATTTTTGGATATGAATCCATTGCATGATAATGTTAGTCTTTGGATGTTTTTTCTCTGCTGCAAGTTCAATGGTGATATGCATATGGAAATTTCGAGGCTTTGTGTTTGTTTAGAACTCGTATTCGGGACTATCTGCTCGAAAAGAGTTTGAGTAAATGGTTTTGATTTGAGTTTGAACTGGTAGTCTCTTTTGAAATCTTCTCCTTGATGCATCTTGAGTTTGGAAAAGTTGTAGTACTCCTATCTCGGTATTGCAGTTTACTTTGAACATGTAATGGCATGAAAACGTTTGAGGATATTCTATTTTCCTCTATTCTAGGTAACCCACATCTAGTTTTTATCTGTAAGTCTTGATTGTTTTGAGAGAAGGGTGCATGACCTTTTATGTAATTAGTATCTTGTTGTGAGGATATAGAACCTCTGGTTTGAGACTGTATTGTTTACTTACCCTTTATGAATTCAAGCTCATTTGAAAACAATTGATAATGGGTTTTGAAGTATATGGAAGTGTTGTGTTCATACTTCAACTTGTGTTAAATTTGGCTTTAACAATTACCTTCTCTGCACTGAACTTCTTTGTCTCGATCTTATGTGCTAGATGGAGCTGTGAAAGTTATTTTAGTTGGTATTTTTATTACTATTCGAGTTCGTGAGTATTATAGAAACTTTGTTTAGCTTAATACTTAGTGTTGGGTTTTTGTATTCTCTTTTAGATCCATTTGAATGGAATTTGGTTTTTAAAGAGGAAGGAGTTGAATACTCTTGTTGACTGTATCTTGTTTTGCCTAGATTTTATACTTCAACTTCGGGATTACACTGTATACTTTTCTCTTCTGTATGAACTCGAACTTGTGTTTAAACACTGCTGAATAGATGAATAGGGATTTTGGCATTATTTGCGTCCTAGAGTTCTATTTGTATATGAACTGGGTAAGTGTTGATATTGTTGTTCGATAAGGTTTGAATTCATAAGGAAAACTAGAAGTATTGTTTTCTATAAACTATGTGTTTGGTTTTGTATTCTCTTTTGGGAACTAGCGAAAGAACTTCTAAGTTTGAAATGGAATTTGGAATTCAATTGATAATACAATGGTGAATGAATTCTAGGTTCGGATCTTTTCTATTGAGTTTCCTTTAACTTTTGGGAAGTAAGTTCATTTGCTCGAACTACTCTGTAGATCGACTCTCTTCCATGTTGTAGAGTGTTTATCATTCTAGGTTTGTTCGACTTCTTGAATTCAGATTTCTACCCTTTAAATCTTGGATAAAGTAATGTGAACTCACTCTTCAGAAATAGAAACTTCCTTGTGGATTGTTTAGTTTAACTTGTTACTGTCGACTATGGAAAGTTCATGGGAATAGTTGTATGTTTAGGAAACTTTGGGATTGTCATTCTTGGTACTGGGAAAACC
Source organism: Taxus wallichiana var. yunnanensis (assembly GCA_018340775.1). Lineage (NCBI taxonomy): Eukaryota > Viridiplantae > Streptophyta > Pinopsida > Cupressales > Taxaceae > Taxus > Taxus wallichiana. The sequence goes on along the minus strand of CM031234.1, from coordinate 359,062,965 downwards.
AAATCATCCCCATTTGATCTTTCTTGATCTCAGCTAATTTGTATTGAGTCAATTGTCGTGTCGATGCGGAAAGTGTATAGCTGAGTCTGTCCTGTAGAAGGAAAACGTAATCATGTCTAGACCATTGTTTTGATTGATTGAGTCATGCTTCATTTGGATATTGTTTTGGAAGGATCCTCTTTGTGCACTCAATAATATTATGAATCTTCCTGGATGGACATGAGTAAGAGATAATCCTTGTGTAAGTCTTGCTTTGATTTTTGGAATGTATGGTTTTAGATCTCTAAATGATATCTTCTATAATGTAGAATATACTTAAGGCTTGCAAGTAGGATGATGATTGTTTTGATTCTCTCCCTTCTCGGATTGGTTTGGGATTCTTGTTATCAGATGTTGTCTCTTAAATGGTGAATCCTTTTATTGGTTTCCTTGATTGATTCATTATGTAGGTACTCAATTATGTACTTTCTGAACTGTTTTCTATTTCTTAGGTGAATGGTGAATCGTGGATAGTCGTATTGATTCTTCTTCTTATTTACTTAAGTTGTAGGATGAATCATCCTAAATATGTACTATGCTGAATTGAATTTTTTGTACATGATTCTAGAAACTTGGTAAAATGACAATAAGGTTTTTGGTTATGAAAGTAACTCTTTTCATTACATAGTAAAGTTAAATTATGTATTTCAATTCAGAAAGAATTATGAAATAATTAGACGACAAGATCTGTTGTTTGTTTTAAATAAGTAATTGATTGGGTCAATTCTTATATGATATAATGCAGTAGTTGTTGATTATATTATGCTCTTTTCTTAAAAGTGATTTCAGACTTATTAGTTGTACTTCTTTTATGGTTGTTATTACTTATGCTTATTGGTATGATATATTAATTGTTTCATTAAAGAAGAGTTGTTTTAATGGAACAATTAGTGGAATGCACTTCGTTTTAATGCTTAGTGCTTATTATGCTTAGTTGATGAAGGCCCTGACTGTCTTAGGAATTTTTAGATGGACTTCGTAAGTGATAAAAGAAGGCAAAATTTTTTTATGATGTATTGGCTGATTTAAAGTCTGGTTCTTTTGTAAAGAATTTTGATTCATTCTTGAGTTGTATTGAAAAATAAAAGTTATGTTCTTTTATGATCTTAATGTTGATCGACATGCAAGTATGCCTGAAATGCATAGTCTTGTAAAGTGTATATTTTATCATGATGAATTGAAAGGTTTGGAGACTGACTCCAAATTGTGGTGTAAATTCTCTTGTACTTTGTATGAAGGAAATAGTAATGCTATCTTGTCGATATTCTTTATATTTGTTTGTATACCTATTATTGTTATCATTTAATAAGTTGGAATAAGGGAATAGTTCAATCTCCCTTACTAAGGTGTAACTTGCTAAGTTGCATAAGATGTCGTTCTCTATCTAAACAACTATAGTATAATAATGAAATATGTATTGGACATACAATTAAACTATATGAGTGGTGAATGATAAAAAGGTTATGTTAACCCTAACATTTAATCATGTAGAGGAAGACTCTTCCTCTCTCAAAAGAATGAAAAATAAAAGGAATGGTGGTTATGATCGTTAATATTTGTACTTCGTTTTATATGAAGTAAACATAGCTGAACCTAGGTGGATGATACACCTTCTTTGGACAACTAAGTTGCATTAAAATTAACCGTTTGATGTTTTCTGCCCTGTTTTTGGGATAACTGCTTGTTATGTCGAGTTAATGAACATAAATGCAAACATGAGTTAATGAAGTTCTTAATATTAAATTAGATTAATTATGGATAAAGAACTTAATGAATGTTGGAATTAGGGTTAGGCATGGTTGTTGCAATCTGAATCTTAATCCAAATTTAATTATGAATTAATGACCACCAAGGGGTATGTACATCGTGATGAAGCAATTCTAACAGATGTTGGCACACGCCAACTACATGATTGTACCTTTGAGAAGACTAAGGGCTTCTCGAGGATATAGTGTTGCAGTTGACATGTGGCAACACCCTTCCGTATTTGTTCATCTAGATCTACACACATCTGGACTTGAACTTAGTTTCTCTCTAGGTCAAGTTAGTAGCATGATTAGAATAGGAAGTAGCTTTCTATGACTCAGGGTACCTAGGCACATTCGGTCAACTTAGGTTGGTCGAGTATGCCCATATACCCTAAGTCATCATGAGCGTCTACCTATAAAAATTATGTTGCTAACCTGGGTTAGGGTCAAACCTTGGGCAAGTGGACTGACAGAAGTCAGTAAAGACCATTCTAGATAACAGTAGAGTGAGGTGAAGGACGTATTCCAAATTGACGAGTATGCCGTCTAGGAATAGTAACATGAACAATATGTTGAAAATCTTTAGCCAAAGTATCACAAGCTGCTGGTTGCATTGTCCTATATCACCTAGTTTAAATAAACATGATGTCAGATGAATATTGGTAACAAATATTCAGATAGGTTCTTTAAACAGATCACTCAATACTGGAATAGGTTAGGAAAACCAAGTATACGTAGTATACATAAAGTATTCTATACTTTAAGAAAAAAACGAGAGATCGGTTAGTAGCGAGTCATGAATTGAGACATCGGTAATTTCAGAGTCAAAACCATATGGCTATATGTTATGAGATTGATTGGTACGGAATGTGTGTTCTAAATGATTTTTATTTCTGATAGAGAACATTGTTTATAATTTTTTTCCCCTGTTTCTAAAGTCTTAAAATAGGAATTTTACAATGTGTATGGAATACTTGTGTGATCATCCTAACACCTTAAAAAATCTAGTATTACAAGTGGGACCTAGTACCTTTGCGTGCTTTGGGTGAGCGCTCATTTGTTTGAGTGATGGGCCAACACGTATAGGGATCATCCTAACTAATTCTTAAAAATCTAGTACAAGTGGGAAGTACCTTTGCGTGCTTTGGGTAAGAAAACAAGTTATTAAACAAGTTATTGACTATTTTCACACTTTGGAGAGACTCATTATATGTTATTTGTAATAATCATGATCCTCCAAGAGATCAAAATAGATCAAATCTTCTGAAGAAAGCATATGCGTGAACAATATATTCACAATTTTCAAACACGGTCTTACAACATTGAAGAATTGGTTTCTTCCATGGGAATTTTCAGTTTAACATGGCTCCAAATACATACTTCAAGGTGGAGAATGACATTTTCTCATCTCTCATATCCTTATTTTGTATTATGATATGTAATCAAGATTAAACTTGTTGGATCTATTAACACTGTGTATGTTTAGGATTTGGGACACAAACCCTCATTTGTTACTTTCAACCTTTTAACACATTTTCCTTTTTTTTACTATACACTTGTAGGATACTTAGCTATAGATTCATACATTAAGTTTAGAACCTCCATTTCATTTGATAGTTGAATATTTTGATGATTTCAGACAAGTATAGTCCTTATCTGACTTTCATGAGAGAAGAAATTTACAGTCTTCAAACAATGACCTAATTTTATTATAAAGAAACATTTTATTTAGAATTTGTGTTACAAATTGGGTATCACCATACTTTATACAACTTTACCACACTAGAAGCATTACCAATTTAAGGTATATACACATGAACACTACCATTTACTGTACTACGTGAACAGTTTCTTGAGACACCTCAACAACAATCTTTGAATTAGAATTTTATTTCTATTAAAGCTTCAATTTGGCGATCATCCATTTGCAAGATCATGTCAATGAGAGTTCTATCAAAACCTTCACAAGCTTGTGATCATTTTTATAGGATGAAGTTTACAAGCACTCAATTTTTTATCTCATTGACATGACTTATATGAGGCAATTTAGAAAAAAATCAACCCATACTTTCACTTCACTTAACCAATTTTTTTTGAGCTTCAACCAAGTATATTGAGCTTGTAGGAACTACTTACACTCATGTCTCAAATCACCATCATGTATACTCACCCATTCCTTCTTTAAAAATTGTGGCATGTTCAACCTTGAGAAGCCTTTCAATGGTAGAGAGAAAATTTTGATAGAGTACACAATAGAAAAACAAACAAATTGTTTAAATTTATTCATGAGTACCAATAATACCTCTCATACTTTCTTAGTAGCCATGGATTCATTTTGATACCTTCAAATAAGCACCTTTGTACACCTAAATATATACAAAATAGGGTCAAAAAGTACAAAATAATTTTGATTGAGGAGAAATAATATCATCATATTGACCTTAAGAGAGTCCTAAACACTCTTAAGATGTTGTAATATCTTAAAAGGTTTATTTTGATTCAAAACACCTCATGTTATTCCCATTGCTTAAGGAAGGAGGCTTGAGGAGATAGAAACCTGTAAAAAAATGAACACAACTTCTTTGTTTCTTATCCACTTTCCCTCAAATTTTTTGAAAAAGTTCAAGCTTGGAGTGCTATTCAAAAATTTATTCTATTATTTATCTTAAGGAGGCTCAACAATTTTGTTTGGATGCGAAGAAGGTAAGATGCTCAATTTACATCCCTTAAGAATCCAATTTTAAAAAAACTTGTATAAATTCTACAAACCTCTTCAAAACTTGATGAAACTTGACATGAAGCACTAAAGGACATCCCTATACATACTCCATAGGTTAATTTGGCATAAAGTTTCCTGTACAACTCAAACCTATCTCATTTACCTCAACATTCACTATCAGTTCTCAAAGGTAGTTTTGGTGAACATTTGAATTTTGCCTCTAGGAGCATAAATAAGCCTTTTGATTTCTCATACAATCCCTAGGAAATTTTCTTAGACTCCTATAATGCTTACTTGATATTGTAATGACATGAAGAACATCTAAGCCAAACTTACCAACCATCTCCATACCACTAATGGTCTCCTACCTCATGATTAAGCTAAATCGAAAATATATGCCTAATCTGATGCTATAGTAGTAGTAAATGAATGAAATAATGAAATAAAACAATATAAAAAAGAAAAATAATTAATGAATAATGAAACCCTAATGTGGAAAGAAGGGTAAGATTCCTCAATTGATTTTCTAAGTTCTAGAAAGTACAAAAATATGGAAGATGGAGGAATGTAAATCATTAAACGTCACATTGGAGCTTAGAAAATTACAAAAATGAAAGAACATGATGGATAGGGGCACATGGAGAGGGACATGGGCAGCCACGGGCACTGCATACTAAATATTAGTGCACGGGTTTGTGGAAATGCTTAGAAACCTAAATTCTTAGGGTCACAAGATGTTTGTTGATGCTCACCTTTTGTCACTATGGATTCACACAATGATCACCAAGGTCATTATAAACCTACAATGAAGAATAAACCTACAAAACCTTAAAATAAACATCAAATCCAAAAAATAAAGATGTAGAATGAGGGGTTGGACTGTCCTCATCCATCACAATCGTGGACTTATAATTGAGTACTACACTACATATCAGTCCAATGTAGTTCTATGTGTGTGTGTGTGCGGAATTGTTCCCTAGGTTACTCTTGTGCCATTCATACATGGATAGGAAAAAGTAGCTAGATGTAAGGAAATGTGGTAAATGTGTGTATGGAATAAAATGAACTTCCCTCTAATGAAGTATATGCAGAAAATTAGCATGTGTGTCCCTTGTGATGGAGCTAGATGGATGCAACATTAGATGGAGATAGTAGATGCTTAGTGCTTGGTCCTTTATTATGATCACATAACTTTATATTTATATTATTCCCTTTCTTGAATTTCATAATTAACCCTAAAAATTATGACTACCAAAAAGATAAGATGCTCAAATGGCTAGAAAGGACCCAAAAAGTGTGAGTAAAGTATAAAGAGGATAGGGGCACCCAGATTGGATGAGGGTGCTTAGCGTCGGCGTATTGGTGCTGGGCACTAGTGTCTAGGATGAAAAATTATGAAGATTGAAAAGGAAGACTGAGCAAGTAAGGGCATAAGACTAAAAACAACAATAGAGAGTAAAGAAAGTTGGCTAAAGACATGGGTTAATTAGTACTTTTCTTACTTGGGAATAATATGAATAGTATTATGTGATTAGGACTAGATAATTACCCAAAGTGCGTGATTGTGTGTTTAAACCTCATTGAACAAGATTGCAACATCCTGAACCCATCTTGGAATCAACCTAAAACCTCTTTGTGAGCTCCAACTATCACTAAGAAGGAACTTCCAATAAACCTCCATGTCTCTGACCGAGATTTCACTTCACCATTCACACCTTTTCCATTAATGCAACTTGACATTAATGACTAGGGCTGAAAAATATCCCCTTTGTCATTGATGGCAATATACTCATAAAAATTGATGAAAAACACCTTCATACTTAGTTTCTGACAAAAATATCTCCCCTTTTGACATCTATGACAAAGGATCACACATTCAATAGGGTAAGAAACATGCAAATAATCACTTACAAAACATGAACTTACCTCAAGAAGCCCCCTTAGATGATGATTATCTTTTCTCTGATAGGACTCATTTAGTTTCATAACTTTATTCATCAACCAACTTCAATGCTCCCTTTTAACCTCACTCATTCAACCTCATGCTATTCATTCCTTTACCTATATTTTTCTCTCATCTTCACAACTTCTAATTTGAAATGATGAACTAGCTCCTCCTATGAAAATATCTTCATCTCTTCACATTTAAGTGCTTAATTGAGTTAGGTCATAAATCCATGAATTGTTTTTTCAGTTCTTTTTAGCTCAACTTTAATCATCAAAGAATTTATGTACACCATGTACTAGGATTAAGAAAATCCCACTAGAACCAAATCATTCTCCTTTATTTGAAAATACCAAAAATGAACTTTTACCTTGCATATAGGCCATTGGATTGAATTAGACCTATCTAAATAATATTAAGGAAAATTTTTAATTTTTCAAGTTCCTTTTCTATGTATCTACTAAATTAACCAACTAATTTACTTCATCTTGAAAAGACTCATCCAATTTTCATCATTTGTGTTTTATTATGCTTTTAGGACTCTTATACTACCTCAAAACAGCTAATTGAAAATTCTCAAGCATCTCCTTTGTTCCAATAAACATTACAACACATATATATCACTATTTTAACTTACCACAGATCAACAACATTAGCTTCTTTGTAAATTCTTCCATTCTTTGTCTTCCCTTCAATAACTTTGTCGGCATTCGGACTTATCTTTATTCTTGTTTAAAGTAACTTGGGATCTTTCCTTTGTTTGAGGTCTCATCAAATTAGTAGATCTCCATTTCAGACCTATAAGCACTCTTTTTGTACCTTGTGGTGAAGAATTTATCACTCTTACAAAATCTAATCCCATTTCGGGACCACCCCTTGGCCTAAATGAGCATCGGTGATTATTATTCACCTTCTATACCGATGAAAAGTACCACTTGGACATGTCACACTCAAAATTTTATCTCCTTCAAGACTATATTAGTTTATCATTTGAGTGCACTGAATACTTCATGTCCTTTAACACAATCAACTTAATCAGGTATGTTTCATACCTCTTTAAGAAATTATAGGAACTATTTGTTAACCTCATGAGTCACTTTAGTACATAATACATTTCCATGTTTGAAATACCTCTTCCTCCTCTTGTTTTATGATTTGAGAAGGATCGTACACTCACGATCTATACATGAAATACTTATTAACACCTATAATATCATGATGCCTTCTCCATATTTTAGTAGGTTGCTTGGTGCTTATCAAAGAACTTTACATATGCATCTTCAATATGATATATTGACTTCATTGAGTGAATATTCCTCTTGCAATTTTGATGAACATGAAAACAACACATGTCTGTCTCTATTAAAACCTTGAGGAACACAACCTGATAACATCACTTTGTTGATATGTTATGATGTGGAATTTAATTTTATGAGTTCACTATTGAAATTGAGACCTCCTATCAGTCCATTAGTCTGACCGAGAATTATGTTGACAAATATTATATACAATGCGGTTGACCTTCTCACATGTGGGAAATTTTGGATATTATTTCACATGACAGACTTAAATCTCACTTCAAACATTGAATTGTAGTGAAAGGGGACCAAATGAACCGACTTGACTAAAAACTATCTTTGGACATCATAAACATCACAAGGACAACTCTTTACCTTATAGAATCAAGAAGAATAATATTTTTTTACACCCTTGAGAAAACCTTGTTTAAGGCAATGGCAACATTGGATAGTCCTTAATGAGATCAAGCTTGTTTCTCTCAAGACAACCACTCTAGAAAAGAGCAAAGAAACTTGATATTATGTTACTTATAAACACATATTTTGATCTCAAATAGAATACATACTAAGATACAATGCCAATCTGATTTAGATTACGACAAGACTTTCAAATTTAAATTTTGACTCTCTCTAACTATTTACTCTCTTGGAGACAATCTTGACATATTATGAGGAAACTACAAGTCATGAAACCTGTTTGAAAAAAATCTCTTCATGAATTCTCAAGAAGACACTCAAGGACTTCAACAAATTCTAGACCTTTAACATGGAGCAAGACAAACATTACTAGAAATTGACATACCTTAGCAACTTGTTGAGACCCAATCAACAAAAATGATGTCAACCTCCATGCAGGAGAAATTTTGACTAACTCACTCAACTTTATTGTGAATAACACTTGATTTTTAGATTAGTAGACAAGTGGAGGGTAAAATATGATTCTTATTGCTAGTATATACCTTCTAAAATCCTAGAGAAGGAATACCATTTTATGAGGTCTTCTTAAAACAAGAGGAAGTCATCAAAACAACATGATAACTCAATTCTTTCCTTTCTTGTCCTTGTTATCTTGTTAGTATTATTGGATGCATTACTTGGTGTGAAAACCACATCACATGAGTTCTCTCTTTCTAATTGAGTGATTGCTAGGCATACATGTTGTAACTCATACACTTGCTCTAACACCGTTGAGGAAGAAGTTCTTCATCCTTTGCACTAGAGTGGTCTTCCTTCTTTTTGCCTTTATCATCACTTCCTACTATCTTTCCTATACTAGAATCTCCTCTGAATGTCATTGATAGTTGTGTCTCTACATTATCCGAACATCATAGTTTCTTGTCACCCTTTGTCTTATCAGGATTATAATTGGTTTCCTTGACTTTGTAAATGTACTTGACTTCCTTTTTCCAGTGTCTCTCCTAACCATGGATGACTTGGTCTTATTCTTAGAGTTTTACTTTCATTTGAATGTCCTTTTGTATTTCCTTTTGAATGCTTTCAATTTGTATTTATATCTAGGGAATTCTTGACAGTGTTTGCAAAAATTCCCTTTCCCATGATAGTTGAAACATACAATCTGATTCTTGCCTCTTGAGTCTTCTTCTTCCCAAAACTGATTTAATGGTTCTTCTAGGTAGTACTTGGCTATGTGACCTTTTTATTTGTAATTAAAACACACTATATTATTTTCATATTTAGTACTAAAATATCTCCATGGGTGTTCTTTGTCTACCTTAATCATGCAGTTCCCTAGCTCTATGTCCAAAAAAATTACATGAAAATCAAATTCCATGAAACTTACTTGAGATTCTCCTTGCATTTGGATTCCTAATGGTCTTCTTGTGTTATTTTTTTCCTTCTTGATCTCAGAACATCCTTGACAAGATACATGGATTGACTCAGTCCTCAATTCCCTTTGTCTTGTTCCTCTTAATTTAGTTCCTCTCTTACAAAATTTAATTATGAATTGATTTCAAAGTTGAGCTACTAATCAACATGGAGTTCAACTCTAAAATTCAACCAATTTTCTACTCAATATTTGAAAAGATTCAACTTTCTGGAAGCTTCAACTCCCAAAACACTCTTTTTAGGAAAGATTCTACCCGTTTCTTCTCTATTTTTTAAACATAAACTCACAAGGAAAAGCAACAATTCCCTCTGCTATTAAGCTACACATTAGACTTAATCAATATATTTATGGACCACTTTGAAACTAAAACTATTGTCTTATAAAAATGATGGTGAAAACTTGATTACTCACTCTTCTTATGACTTATTAGCCTAATTCACTTTCCTCCTAATCACTAATCAAAATCAGTTATCAGATATACAAGATTACTTTCAAACATTTAGTCTCTTCATGAAACTTCTTTTAGCCACCCTCTCAAGCATTCATTAGTTACAAGTACACTGTTCCTTTCAAATCAATCAAGAAGACATTCATTGATTCAACATCCTCTCTTTCTTCATACACTCATCATCCTCTCATGTTCAATGTTCTATCTTCACCTAAATCATGACCCTCTATTTTTCTATTCACTTCTCTATGCTCATATACTTAACCTCAAGACTTCAAAAATAGGTTTATCACTTTGAGTTATACTTTCTACTCATTGTAGATGACATTTTATAACCCCTATCTTACTCTCTGGATAAATTTCATTTTGTATACTGTACTTTATACACATTTATCACTGCTATACTTGCCAATTTTCACATTTTGAGATCTCACAAGCATCAAATTTAATATGCCTTATTTGTTTTGATACATTCAGTCATCATGTCATATTCTCAATACAGACCTTTGTTCTCACAAAACCATGAAACCACACCACACAAAAATTGACTTTTTGTATATAGTGATATCATCTTCATATGAATTTTAAGCATCAATTCTACCTCTTCACGCTTCATATGATTTTCTATACAACTTTCTAAACCTTTTTCATTCAAATTAATAAGATCAAGAGACATAATATAAAATTCCATGGATAATAATCAGGTCCATGTATTTTCCTATACAAGTTTCTTTCATTTCATCTAATATCATGATCAATTATATGCATATAGGAGACAAAAATATTATTATAACATTATTTCATTCGATTACACATTTGGAATCTCAATTTGAGATTTTAGTTATATATTTTATCTTTTAGCACTATAGACACTATCATCACCTACATAAGAAGTTTCTAACTACACATTACTTCAAAACTTACACACCCTTTTCAAATTCCTTTACAACATTAACTCTTATTATTTTTTTCATAGCTTACCCTTCAAGCTTCATTTGATTCAAAAAGAGCATTATCACTTGAACTAACATATGAAGTAAGAAAAATATGAAGCAAAACTTGGAGCACTATGGAATCACTACTCGAGTTTAGTATTCATTACATCAAGGTATAAAGCACATGTTTTATTTTCTTCTTATCAATTAACCTATCAATGGCATGGAGGAGCTTCAACACAATCAAAAAAGGTCTTGTCATGAAAAGAGATGTAAGAAAATGACTATTTTACACTTTAGAGAGACTCATTGTATGTTATTTGTAACAATCATGATCCTTTAAGAGATCAGAATGGGTCAAACCTTCTCAAGAAAGCATATGCTCGAATAAGGTATGCACCATTTTCAAACACAATCATGCAACATTGAAGAATTTGTTCCTTCCATGGGAATTTTTAGTTTAACATGGCTCCAGAGACATCCTTGATGGTGGAGAATGAAATTTTCTTAACTCTTAGATCCCTATTTGGTATGATGATATGTAATCAAGATTAAAATTGCTGGATATATCAACATTGTGCATGTTTAGGGTTTGTGACACAAACCCTCATTTGTTGTTTTCAACCTTTTAACACATTTTATTTTTACCTTTTGTTTTCATACACTTGTAGGAGACACTTAGGGAGACTTAAGTTATAGGTTCACACTTTAAGTTCAAACCCTCCATTTTGTTTGATAGTTGAAGATTTTGATGATTTAGACATACTTTAGAAAAGTACCACATAGAAGCATTACTAGTTTAAGGTATATACACAAGAACACTACCATTTATTGTGCTCTGTGAACATTTTCTTGAGACACATTAACAATAATATTTGATTTGGAATTTAATTTCTATCAAAGCTTCATTTTTGTGATCATCCATTTGTAAGATCATGTCAAGGAGAGCTCTATCACCACCTTCACAGGCTTGTGATCATTGTTTTTAGGATGAAGTTTGTAAACACTCAAATTTTTATCTCATTGAAAGGACTTGTATGAGGTAGTTTAGAAGAAAATCAACCCATAATTTCACTTCACTTAACCAAAACACTTTTGAGCTTCAACCAAGTATATTGAACTGTAGAAATTGCTTACACTCATGTCTTAGCTCACCATCATGTATACTCACACATTCCTTCTTTAAGCATTGTGGCATGTTCAACCTTGAGAAGCCTTTTAATGGTAGAGAGAGAATTTTGATAGAGTACACACTAGACAAACACACTTGTTCAAATATATTCATAAGTACAAATAATACGTCTCATAATTTCTTAACACTAGGGGATTTCCTTGATACCTTCAAACAAACACTGTACACCTAAAAATATACAAAATAGGGTCAAATAGTATGGACTTATTTTGCTTGAGGAGTAATAATATCATCATATTGACCTTAAGAGAGTCCTAAAACGCATGAGATTTTGTACTATCTTAAAATTTTTATTTTGAGTCAAACCACCTCATGTTATGTCTATCGCTTCAGGAAGGAGGCTTAAGAGAGAGAAACCTTGTTAGAAAAATGAACACAACTTCTTTGTTTCTTATCCAATTTCCCTCAAACTTTTTTAAAATTTCAGGCTTGGAGTGATCTTGAAATATTACTTCTATAATTTATCCAATGAATAATCGACAATTTTTTTGGATGTTAATAAGGAAAAGGTGCTCAATTTGCATTCCTTAAGAAGCCAATTTTAGAAAAACTTGCATAACTTCCACAAACCTCTTCAAAAATTGATGAAACTTGACATGAAGAACTAAAAGAAACCCCTATACACACTCCATAGGTTGATTTGCCATAAATTTTCCTATATAACTCAAACCTATCTCATTTACCTCAACATTCATTATCAGTCCTCAAAGGTAGTTTTGGTAAACATTTGAATTTTGCCTCTAGGAGCTAAAATAAGCCTTTGATTGCTCATACATTTCCTAGGAAATGTTATTAGACTCCTTCCATGATTACCTCGATATTTTCATGACTAATAGAACACTTGAGCCAAGCTTACTAACCATATTTATACCTCTAGTGGTATCCCACCTCACTTACCAAGCTTGCAACATCCTAAACCCATCCTGGAATCAACATGAAACCTCTTTGTGAGCTCCAAATGTCACTAAGATGGAATTACCAATCAACCTTCATGCTTTATGACTGAGATTTCACTTCACCATTCACACCTTTTCCATAAATGCCACTTGACATCAATGAAAACACTAATAACTAGGGTTCAACAATCCTATGTTGACATGTTAGGCCTTAATCCTTATATCGTCATCCACAACATTGTTACTAGTCCCAATACTAAGTTAGCTAAGAAAAATTTTGTCATATGCATCCCTATGTTTCCATCCTTTTCAAAGAGGATTTGTAACACCTTCTCTCTGACAACTTCATCATACTATATGGATTATCTCGTAATGGGTTTCTAACATCATGCCCATTTCCATATCTTCTTGAAAGCTTTGTATTTGTATTGAATTTCAAGATCTAAATCTCACTCTCCCTAAAGATGAATTTCCTCTTCCTAACATTGATAAACTCATTGACCTCACCGTTGGTCATGAGATGCTACCTCTTATGAATTGTTTCTCATGTTATAATCAGATCCTTAACGCACCAAAGAACAACATAAGAATTCTTCCATCACCCCTTGGGGGAACTTATATTATCGTGTCACGCTTCCGTTTAAAGAACGTGAAGGCCACCTATCATCGTGTTATGACCTAGGTCTTCCATGATCTTATCCATTAAAGTGTAGAGGTGTATGTTGATGACCTCTTAGGTAAATCCAAGCATTGGTGAGATCACCTTTCTATTTTTAAAATCCTCTTTTCACGTCTTATCCAATTCTTCCTTCATTTGACTCAAGAAAAGTGTGTTTTTGGAGTTCTAACTAGAAAAATCCTTGGATTTATCATTTCTATTAGGGGTATTAAAGTTGACCCTACAAAATCAAATCCATCCTTGAGATGCCTCCCCTTCCAATCTAAAGCAGCTTCACAGTCTTAAGGCCAAATTTAATCGGTTTATTGCTTCATCTCACAACTCTATGACCGTTGCCAAAATTTTCACCATATTATTCACAAAGAAATTGACTTTAATTGGAATGAAAATTTCTAAAAGGACTTTGATGATCTCAAGTAGTATCTTATATCCCTATCTATGCTCACACCTCTATGCGAGAGGGGAGCCATTATATCTGTACATATCTACTACCGGTCATGCTTTAGGTGCCATGTTGGCACATCAAAATGAGTAAGGCAAGAAGCAAGCCATTTATTATATTATTCACACCCTTTATGAGTATGATACTAATACACTGATAAAGATGAAAAGTTGTGTTGTGTTATCATCTTTGCCACTTCTAAGTTTCATCACTATCTCCTTAATCAAAAAAACCTACGTTATCACTAACTTTTATCCTCTTAAAACCATGCATTCAAAACCTTATCATAACGATCGAATCACTCGATGTCTCATGCTCATGACCAAGTTTGACCTAGAGTTTTCTCTCTGAAATCTATCAAGGGGAAGGCTATTCACTTCGATCAACTATCTAAAGCCCTCTTTCAAACAATCATATTCCTCATAAAAATTCTATACGAGTCTATCTTCATAATCAATCATGAATTTTCTCCCCTTTGGATGAAACTCTTCTTTAATGGATCTAAATGTTGGCAAGGGGGAGGTGTCGGTGTTATCATCATTCCTCCCTGGGATAATCCTATCCCTATCGCTTACAAGCTTAATTTGAATGCACTAACAACATGGTTAAGTATGAAGCCCTCATCTTGGGTCTCAAACCGATATCATGGTTGGCATCTAAATCCTCAACATCTATGATGATTCTCATCTTATCATCAATCAAGTCAAAGGAACCTATCAAAGAAAAAATTAAATCCTTCAAAATATAAGGACATCATTGATTTTCTCCTTGAGGCCTTCAATTTATACACCATCCAAACTATCCCTCGTTCATCCAATCATTTTATAGACATGATGAAATATCTTAAACCTTTCATCCCACGGGAAATAGAGGAATCCAAGATTTTTGTTATTGTTCATCATCTCGATCAACCATCTCATATCCATGAGCTTCCTTGTATCAATCATATTAACACCAATAAATTGAATCTCTAGTATTCTCAAATATTTTATTATCTATCCATATCCAAAATCCCCTCTGACCTATCCAAAAATGGTAGGAGGTAGTTTCTTCAATGTGCTAACCACTATGTCATCCTTGGCGACATCCTCTACAAACATGGGTTAGATGGTATTTACTATGTTGTCTTAAATATCATGAATCTAATCATGCTATCCAAGAAGTCCACAATGATATATGTGGTGGAAAATTTCTACAGATGGGCTATTATTGGCCCAACCTCAATCAATATTGTTGTGAGTATGTCAAAAAGTGTGTCAAATGAAAACAATATTCTAACCTCATTTGCATTCATAGTCAAGCCTTACAACTAGATCAAGATCTTTGGTCCTTATCACAATAGGGACTCATACTCATTAGTCTCGTCAATCCATGCATTCTTCATGCCATCATTTTATAATTACCACAACTAAATATTTCACCAAATGGGTGGAACCCATTCCAATCACCTCTAACAAAGTTAACAAAATTATTGATTTTGTTTATCAACATATCATTTTCTGTTTTGGTGTTCCTCATTAAATCATCACGGAGAATGGGAAGTACTTTAAAAATAAATATATTAGCAAGATTCATAAATATTTCAACATCAAGATTAGTTTCTCATCTATCCTTACTATCCTCAAGCTAATGGCCAAGCCAAATCCACTAACAAAACTCTTCGTAATATCCTTGCCAAAAATGTTGATAAGGTAGGTTGAAATTGTCATCTTCACACCCCTTTACTCTCTGGGCATATCAGATTAACATCCACACATCTACGGGTACTACTCCTTTCTCTCTCCTCTATGGATCTAAAGCCATTAGCCCCCTTAAAGTCCATGTTAGAAATATAGGAACTGAGAGGGTGGTGAATCAGTGCCTTATTAAAAATTTTACAATTTAGAATTTATCAATCATCCAATTTTAAAATTTACTTTAGATGTGATAAGAATTCATATTCAACCATGAGAGATAGAGAGAGAAGTAAACACACATTAACACATGAGGAGACAAGATTTAATGTGGGAAACCCATCTCGAGACAAAAACCCATTGAAACTAGAGAACTAGCTTGGAAACTATCCTATAAAGTTACAATGATTTCATGGTTGAGATTCAACTCAACTTGGAGCTACAACTCCAAAATTTAACCAAGCTACTACTCAATATTTGAAAATCTTAAAATTTTATGGAAGCTTCAACTCCAAAATTTAACCTACAATAATTGATATTCATAAGCTACTACTTACAAGGAGGCTTCAACCCCCTATGTGCTAAGATGTAACTTAGAATTTTTTTAGATTTTGATCACTTTACTGTGTTGTCTTCTATAACTGATTATGAACACTTTTTAGATCACTTATATTCTCCTCTCCTTTCAATAACCACACACAAATCTCTCTACAAATAACATTCTTCTTAATTTTTCATGGCTTTAATACATTAACACCCTTCTTATTTTCTCAAAACATGCCATGATCTCGCACTCTCTCAACCACACTCTCACTCTCTAAAATAAAAATAAATCTACACTCAACAACATAAAACATTTAAAAATGAGCTTATATATGAATACATGACTTCGGAGATGACCCTTGACCTTTCACTTATAGAGAATTTTCAACTAACTTGGAATTCATACGTACACATAAGATTATTTATCTTCTAGTATGCCTCTTTTGATATCGATGATTTCTATCTTTTCATATTTCATTGCAAAGAGCATGAAACAACCTTTCCATAAAGTCCAAGATAGACAAATTTGGACAAATAGGGTGAAATTTATTGCAATGCGGGCTTGGAGGATACATGGGGATCTGGGTTCCAAATCTACATGCACAGTCCACAATAATGTTTATATTTCCCTTTATAACCCTTTATGTCTTTATCCTTTTGATAATAAGATAACCCAGGGTTTTGGGGAATTGGCGGTACTAAGGAAGTGTTCCTTTTGTTCCATTTCTCTCCTCAATTTCCACATTTCTCAGGATTTATTTGTTTTGGGCGACCTATCTTCTTTGGGAACCTTAGTTTCTATGGAACTTGTTCCATGCAATTCTATTCTCCTGAATCCTTCTTCGTCCATAATAAACTTTGAGGGTTGGCCTACCCAATGGGGAGATTTAGTTCCTATGGAATTTGTTCCATGCACATACTTCATCCTCCCAAATATTCCTTTTCCCACACTTTACTCCTTTTCTTTTATGTTGTGGACCATAATAGCTTACAGGGAATTGATCTTCCCGTAGAATTGTTCCAACTCCACACTATTCTCCCAAATCCTTCCCCATATGCAAAGAACTCAACTCTTTTATTTTTTGAATTCCTTTTTGTGGCTTGAAATAGCTTGTCAAAACTAATATTCCTATGGAAATGTTCTAAGTCCACTCTATTCTCTTGACTTCTTACCCATCCAAAAGTACTCAACTCTTTTACTTTCCCGAATTCCTTTGTTGTAACTTGAACCGAGGTGTGGAGAACTCTATCTCACAAGGAACTATTCTACCAGAGCCCTTTGTGCTCGTATCATATCTCTTAGTACGCAATGTACGTTATCTCATTTATTTTTGAGACCAAACCACTCGTGGGAAACCAATGTTCTTGGAGAACTTGTTCCTCCCACACTCTTTGTGCCTAACTCACTCTCCCGATCCATAATACACTAGTCCCTTTTTCTTACGGATCCAAAACCCATGCGGGAACTAGTTCCTTTTGCACACCAAAATTCCACACTACACTAGAAAAGCATATTTTCTCAATTCTCTCAATGTTTTTTTTTAAGTACTTCAAACTTTTTGCTTACACCAAGAATTACATAGACCTTAATGGAGTAGACAGGATAACTCCACCTTCACTTCACATTTTCTCACATACTTGGTATAAGGGACTTTGTGAGCACTTGGGAATAATACAATTATCTAGAGCATAGTTATAACAAAGTAGATGCACATGGATTTTCATGACTCCTTGGGACCATTGCACACCACCGATAGAAACCTATTTGCAAGACATTTCACTCCTCACACCTTTGAAACACCTCATATACCATGGAGACTTTTTATAGACTTTTGGTCACACTGATACACATATGATTGATCATGTTTGACCTTGGGAAGTCTGCATACTACCTTACTTGACCATACACCTTGTTTATTCTTGAACACCATGACTTACAGACTTTGAAACATTATTAGAAGGCACTACCAATCAACCTTCATGTCCCTTATAGAGCCTCACTTCACCATTCACACCTTTGCCATCAATTCCACTTGACATCAATGACAACACCAATGACCAGGGTTCAAAAATCTCCCCCTTTTTCATTGGTGAAAACATACTCAAATACTTTGATGGAAAAAAATTTTATATTTAGTTTCTGACAACACTCCCCCCCTTTGAAATCTATGACAAGGGGCCACATATTCAACAGGGTAAGCATTTTCAAATCAAAAAATTACCTCAAGGAACTCCCCCTTGGATGATGATGTTATTTTTATTGATAGGATACAATTAGTTGCATAACCTTCTTCACACATTTTTCCTTGGACTAGCAACTATCTCTCTTTGTCCACAAGCTCCCCTTAGGACTGAATTTTCTCTTTTTTGTCCTCATTTTGGCCATTCATCATGTTTCAAACTTGTCTTTCACAAAAATGTCAAACTAGCATAATCTTCTCTCATATTTTGTTTACTCACTATTTTTCACCTATACCAACCTTGAGTGGTCTATCCTTGACTAATCCAAGCTCTCGATGGACAAAAAATATTCATTTGAAGTACATTTAACTATCTCACCATATTCAACCATCTCACTTCACCATGCTCAACACCAAGCTAATACTATTCCCTTGGTATCATATAATCTTCCTTTCCTTGAAGTTACAAGAAATCAAGCTTTCACTTTGCACTCAACCATATTACAGACATGATGCATATTTTCAGTATACTCTTCCCTTTCTTCTTTCCTGTAATTCCTCTTCACTAGTTCTTGGCTCCACTTCTGATTCTTTGGCCTTTAGCTTCCTGAAAGTTTTCCACTTTGTTTAGCACCCTATTTTTCACTCGATCACTTGAGACTCAAACAAATAAGTTTTTCTTGCATAGGATTCATATACCTCTAGCTTCTTATTATAACTTATTTAATATTTTAAGGAGGTATTTGAAATATGAAAAAGTCCCTCTGGGAAGTTACTCCATTTTTTGAACATTTACAAAAATAATATTAACACTTTACTCAACTTCAAAATACCATTGAGTGATTAACAGGCTTTGAAAAAGAATACGATCTTCTTTCATGACTCAAGACTTGAGACTTTACACACTTTGAATTTTTGGTAGCATACGAATCTCATTTACATACTCTAAACAAGGACATTTTTCCAAGACATATGTACTCTTGAATGCTCATGAAAATTACTCATGTGATATTTTCAACTGTTGTTGCCCTCAAAATTCCCCTCTTTTGAAGTCAAGTTTTGAAAATTTTGAGTCTGTACCTTGGAGTATTGGATCGCGTCAAGCCTGACATTGTTTGTAGTTTTCCCATTCATGGAGAACAATTTGAAAGTCGGGCGTAATGGTGAAGTTTCTTCCCTTCTTTTTATTTTCTTCCCCGTAGTCGGGAATGACAGGCATATCTTCCCCATTAATTTTTTCCCCAGAATCCATGAGTAGTACGTGGGAATCTTAGATCCGATGTGGTTTTTCCATGTTTCAAGTAATAGCAGAAGCCTCCATGCATCCAAACAACGTAACTCTAGGGGAAGGGCCCAAGGGATAGTCCTCAAATAAGCACAGGATTTCCATGTGTCCTAGGTTCAAAATGAAGGCAGAACAAGCTCAAATAAGTGAAGTATGGAAGGTTTAGTGGACAATGCCATGTGCTTCATCAAAGCATAACTTCAAGAGTCAAAGTTGGGGTAGTTCTCAAACTTGCACCCTGAGTCCTCCATGTATCGCAAGTCCAAAAAAGAGAAAGAGCCGGTTGTTAAAATTGACTAAGTATGGGTAGGTTGGTGGAAGTATCCATGTGCCTTAATGATGTAATTTCGGAAGTGAAATCAAAGGGCCAGTCTCCAAATGAGTGCCATCTCGCCACGTGGTTAAAGTCAATGGAGAGACAAAGTTAGCCGTTGAAAAGTCCAAGACCGGCAGAAGGAGGCACGCGTTAACTCAATGTAATTTCAGGAGGTATTTCCAAAATGGAAACTCAAATGAGCACTAACTCTCCATGTGTCTAGGGGTCAACATAGGTCAAGTAGGAAACATAACCAAATCAGCTAAGTATAAAGGAACCGGTGGAGCTCTCCACGTGTCAACCTAGCAGACAACTTCAAAGGCAAACAAAATTCAAAAGGTGTCCGCAGGATACTCCAATCAATTCCTTCCATGTGGGCACCCAAAATTTAAAGTTGTAAAAGCAAATTGAATGGCCCATGCTTTAACTGGAAAAATAATGAAATGACCATATATTTAAAAACTTGGGTTTTCCGCCATTAACATTTCTTTACAAATCAAGAATTCGAAACGGCGCGAATGATTGGAATAAGTTGTAACTATTTCTTTCTTTCTCAAGGAAGTTGTAACCATCTCTTGTGAGCTATATCATGGGATTTCAAAGCCATTATACGGGGTTGAGAATTATGATATTCTGGAACTGTAATTTTAAATTGGAAGAAATCAATACAAAAGTTTTCCCCTTTTTCCTCTGCTTTCTCTTTCCTTCTTGCTATGATCTGTGAATCATTTAATCCTTGCATGCTTAGAAACTTTGTGTTCTAGTTTATACAATCTCAAGAACCTTGAGTCTATGGATTGTGCCTGTTATAAATGTGAATGGTTCTACTCTATATCTCATTTGCTCAATACATATAAGGGTTTTCTTTTCCATCTCTTTTCCCTAAAAGTATTGTCTTCTTCTACCTCCCTCCTCTCTTCAAGTCTTCTATCCTCATGTATTGATAACTTTCTAGGAATAAAACATGTTTCAAGATATCAGAAACCACCATTGAATGAAAGATTGTGTATTTGTACGTAGGTTTTTCCCCGATTTTCATAAGGGAACCTCTCCCATTAAAGAGGAGGGAATTGCTTGTCCCCTGACTATGGTTTCATTCCAAGTGCAAATCTAAAACCCAACAATTATTGGTGACTACTGGGAATTTGTTCAACAAATTTCCTTTCTAAAAGAACAACTAATTTGATTATTTCTTTGATCTGGCGACTCTAAGATATACTCATGGTAGAAGGGCTCTTGGAATTGAAGATTCCCAATTTCAACTCTTGGATCAACAAGGTTTTCAACTTGCTCCAACAAGAATAAATAAAAGAGCTTGTTCCGCAAGCAAACCTCTTGTTGGAGACAAAACTTCTGGTAGTAGCATTCCTCAAGCACAACTTATCCCTAATCTCTGTGTCCTAATTCTTGGTGGTGTCTTAGTTCCACTTCAAGAAATCTTTCCAAGGATGGAAACACCTCGACATTGGGGACAAAGAATTAGGCATTTAGCTCTTCCACAACCATTGCATGAGTTACCTATGGGTAACAGGAAGAATTTTCCCAAATTTAGAGGTGATGGAAAAGTACACCCTGATGAACACATGGCAGCCTTCATTGTTCCATGTGGGGTCCTTAGAGTTGAACACGAGGATGTATCTGTTAGGCTATTTGTGGAAACCTTGCAAGACAATGCTGCAGATTGGTTTTACCATCTTCCTGCTAGGACCATCATCAATTGGACTACTATGAGGACTAAATTTGAGTAGCATTTCAAACCTACTGAAGATGTGCATGCTTTGCTAGCTCAGATTTATCAAATCAATAAGGAGTCACATGAGCCTATGAGAGAATTTTTGGCCAAGTTCAACAAGTTGGTTAAAAAGATTCCACTAGATACTAGGCATGTTGATCATATTCAGAAGTGTTTCTTCTTGAATGATCAATTTCTGGAAGTAAGCTATGCCCCGAGGAGAGCAAATCTTGCAACTTTGGATGCCGATTAGAGATTGACCGTTAGTGTAGAAGATGACTTGATCATGTCCGGAAAACTGAAAATGGAGTTTTTCAAATCCAAAGCATCTTCTTCTTCCTCTCCTCCCGGAGGTAATGCGAGATCACTTGCTGAAAAAGATGGTTAATGACCTCATTTCCATCAAGAAGTAATTTTTTTTAGCATGCCCCATATCAAGATGTTCTAAAGAAGAAATTTCAGCCTAGAACTGCTTGCCCTCTTCTCAAACCAAGTTGGCCATTGAAGGTCCACCCCTCAAGGTTCCTGTCAATGCTACTTGTGAAGTTCTTGAGCCTGATGATGAGGAAGAAAATGGGCTCTATGATGAACAAGAAGAGGAAGCTAATGAAGAATTGGAGAATCCTGGTGGTTCTCGAGTTCATTTCCTCACCACTAAGGGTGTGGATGATGAACTGATGATGTAGTGGCTGAAATGAACAATGAGTCATATGTTGTTATGACCCGGGAGAAGACCAACAAAAAGGAAAAAGTGGTGTAACCTGCAAAAATATCCAAGGAGTACCCCATCACCATCCCTGGTGATTGCAAGAAGAGGAGCTCCTATTCCTACTACTTCCACCCGAAAGGTAAGCTTTGCTAGTCCTTCTTCCTCTACTTCGCTTATGAGAATTCTTGTCCAACAAATGATAAAGTTGACAGATCAAAAATATTCCTACTCCTAGTAGTGATTCCCCATCCACATTTGGTTCTTTTGACATTATAGACCATCTTAAAAAGACCAAGATTCAGATTTCTGAGGCAGATTTCTATCAAACCCATCCTAAAGCCTTTGCCAAAATGGTTAACTTTGTAAATTATAAATTTAAAATACCAGCCCATTCTTAGAAAGGCCTTTTTCCACTCCTTCTTCTCTACCTCAACCGAACCTTGTGGCTTACGGTTACTTCACCCAATGATAAGATCAAACCCTTCTATGTGAATCTACTCATAGCTGGCCACAAGCTTAACAATTATGTCATTGATTCTGGTGCATTTGATAATGTAATTCCTACAAAAGTGGATCATGCTTTAGGTCTAACCCTAACCCGCACTTGTGGCTCTTTTGCTATTCCATGGAAAGTAGAGAAGTGCCTTTGTTGGGAGAATCAAGGATGCAAAATTAGCTTTTTCTACTTTACTAGAGAAGAAGGTCTTGGCTATCATCTTGGTTGCTAATATCCTCCTTCCTATGGCATGTTGCTAAGTAGGAACTTTTGTAAAGATGTTGGAGGTGAGATCCAAATGGATTGGTCACATGTCTTGATCCTGTCAATGCGAAGATGAAGAACTGTAGCTTCCTAAGAAATAAGAAGAGTATATTGTGTAAAAGATAGATGATCCTAAAGCACAAATACTATATGAATACATTGGGAATATGAACTACATGATCATGTCACAAGAGGAGACAAGTCTGCGAAAGGGAGTGCTGCTTAATCCTAATGGTGTGTTGACTTTGGAGTCTGATGGAAGCTGCTCTTCAGTTGGTTCTAGAGTTGGTGTAGTGCTTATTTCTCCTGGGGGTAAGGTTCATCCTTTTTCCTTCAAATTTTAGTTTGAAAATACCAACAATATTGTCGATTATGAGGCCCTTATTCTTAGGTTGAGCATGGTGAAGGAAATGGGAGTGAAGAACCTTCTTACTCATGGAGATGTAGAGCTAAGTGTGAAATAAGTTAGAGACCTTTATCAGGTAAAGAAGAAGAAGGTTGAAATACTATAGGAATCTGGTTTAGGATTCCATTGAATTCCTTGATACTTTTTCCATTGAATCTATGCCAAGGGAAAGGAACACTAGGGATGAATCTCTAGCTATTTCGGGGTCCTTGTTGATTCCTCATACTGATTTTCCTTAGGAGAAATTCACCATTGAGATGATCCATAGACCTAGTGTGCCTGAAAATGCAAATAATTGGTAAGTTTTCAATGATGACCAGCATTTTCTTTCTTTCTTGGAGCTCAGAGACAACTTTGATCAGCTTTACTTTGAAGGAAGTGACAATATGCCTAGAGAGTGTGTGTCATCAAATGAAGAGGGTGTCAAAGAAGATATGGATCAAGATGGATGCATCAGACTAAAAGGAAACAACATTCCTAAAGGGATGGTAAGTTTGGGGGATATTTTTGATAAACATGATAGATATATGAAGTCTAAATTTTCCCAAGGAGCACGAAAATCTATTGAGACTAAGAAAGTGAATATTGGGAGTCTTGATGATCCCAAAATGGTCAACATTGGAAAATACTGCATTTAGGAAGATAAAAGAAGGTGGTGAATCATTGAAGAGGTATGTTGATGTTCGCTTACTCTTATGACGATCTTAAGGATTTTCAACCTAAAGAAATGTAACATTTCATTCCTCTTAAGCCTGGGATCAAACACTTCAAACAAAAGCAAATGCAATATAATCCAAAGATAGCTGATACAATTTTCCAAGAAACACAAAATATTTTGAAGGCTAAGATCATCTTCCCCATCCACCATTCAATGTGGATTACTAATATAGTGCCTATATAGAAGAATAATGGTGAGATCTATATCTATGTGGACTTTAGAAATATAAATTAGGGTTCTTTGAAGGACAACTACCCTCTCCCAATGAAGGACCAAGTATTATAAGTTGTCACATGTTTAGAGATGCTATCTATGTTAGATGGATTCTTGGGGTATAATCAAGTAGAGTTGAATACTACGAGATCAACATAGGACTACCTTTACTACTCCTTGGGGCACCTTTGCATACAAGAGAATGCTATTTGGTCTCATCAATGTTGGTACTACTTTCCGTGAGGGCCATGGACTTGGATTTTGGAATTTTGAAAGGGAAATGCATTGTTGTGTATTTAGATGACTTGAAAATGTTTTCTAAAGCAAGAAAAGATCACTTCCAACACCTTGAAATAGTATTGCGAGAAGGGTAGAGAGCATGGAATTTATTTAAACCCTAAGAAGTCCATATTTTGTGTCATAGAAGGAAAGATGTTGGGACACATTATTTCAAAGGAAGGGATCAAGATTGATTCAGAGAGTTCAGTCCATCTAACAAATTCCTCTTCCATCACGTAAGAAAGGTATCCATTCTTTCTTTTGGTAAGATAAATTTCCTAAGGAGATTCATCCCCGATTTTGTAGAACTTACTATGAGCATTTCTCACATGATGCAAGGGAAGTAAGATTTTGGTTGGTTTTCGAAGGGAAGAAATAATTTGAGGACATTAAATAGGATATTGCAAAGACTCCGATCTTGGTGTGCCCCGACTTTAACAAAGATTTCATTATCTATTGTTATGCCATTGAAAATACCTAGTTGTTGTGTTAGCCTAGAAGAGTGCTTGAAGATCATGAGATCCCAATTGCATTCATGAGTTATGTCTTGAAAAATCATGAGATGAAGTACACCATGATGGAGAAACATGCTTTTGGAGTTGTTAAAGTTGTCAAGTAGTTTAGGTTTTACATCCTTAATTCTCATTTTGTGGTGTTGGTTCACGATACAACAATCAAATCCATTCTTACTCAAAAATAATTTGGAACCAAGAGAGGTAATTGGGTAGCAAAGTGCAAGAGTATGATCTTGACATCCGGCCAATAAATATGGTTTAGGGTAAGGGCTTGTGTGAACTCATTGTTGAAGAAGCTACCAAGGAGTTGTCCAAAGATGGAGTTGATGTCCTTGTTGTTTTATTCTTCACTTGATAGATGTATGGTATCTTGACATTGCTCACTTTCTGTCCTATGAGAGTGTCCATCTCACTTGAGTGCCAAAGAGAATAGATCCATAAAATTGAGGTCTACATAATATGTGCTATGGGAGAATGCTTTGTTCAAACAAGGCATAGATGGAAGGTTTTTGAAGTGTGTAGACAAGGAGCAACAAAAGAAGTTGTTCTCTGCTTTTCATGACCACGCTTGTTGAGGTTATTTCTCCTCTACTATAACATCTCATAAAATACTTTGTGCTGGTTATTATTGGCCTCCTCTATTTAGATATGCATCAAAATGGGTTGGTAAATGTGAAGTATGCCAAATTTTTTTGGAAGACCTAAGTTGGATGCTTTGCCACTAGAGCCAGTAGTGATTAATGATCCCTTTCAACAGTGGGGATTAGATTTTATTGGAACTCTTAACCCACCTTCCAAGTGCTGGACATACCCATGTGTTGACTACCATAAATTACTTCACCAAGTGGGTGGAAGCCATCCCAATCAAGAGCACTACTTCCGAGGTAGTTTGTAACTTCATTAAGGAGAACATATTGATCAGGTTTAAGACCCCAAAAAATTGTGACTGAAAATGCTTCCAACTTTTCTTCTGTTGAGATGATGGAATTATGCTATGGGTATGGGATCTCACTTGCTCATTCTTTAGATTACTACCCCCAAGGGAATGAACAGGAAGAATCAACAAACAAGAACTTGGTGAACATAGTTAGAAATCTTGTAAATGATTTCTAACTATGTTCACCAAGTTCTTGTTTGTTGATTCTTGCTTCCAACTTTTCTTCTCACGAGATGATGGAATTATGCTATGGGTATGGGATCTCACTTGCTCATTCTTTAGATTACTACCCCAAGGAATGAATAAGCGAGAATCAACAAACAAGAACTTGGTGAACATAGTTAGAAATCTTGTAAATGATTCTCAGAGGAATTGGCATAAGAAGCTATATGATGCACTTTGGGATGATAGAATTACACCCAAGAGAGCAATTGGAATGTCTCCTTTCCAAGTGGTGTATGGTGTGGAAGCTCAAATGCTAGTCACGGTGGAATTTCTAGCCTTGCATCTGATGAAAATCATTGAAGATTCAAGTTTCAGTAGCTCTTTAGACAAGAGAATTTTGTACCTTCAAAAGCTTGATGAGGACAAATTGCAAGTGGTTTACAGGATAAAAAATCATCAGTTGAAAGTGAAGGATTTGTTTGACAAGAAAGCCAAACCCAGAGTTTTCCAAGTGGGAAAAATTGTGCTACTTTGGGACAAAAGACATGAGCCACGAGGAAGCCATCGTAAGTTTGATTATCTTTAGCTTGGCCCTTTTAGAATCAGACATTTTTTTGG
The DNA here is from genome assembly GCA_018340775.1 of Taxus wallichiana var. yunnanensis. Lineage (NCBI taxonomy): Eukaryota > Viridiplantae > Streptophyta > Pinopsida > Cupressales > Taxaceae > Taxus > Taxus wallichiana. Next base: position 359,035,726 of record CM031234.1, on the reverse strand, counting down.
GGAGAAATCTTTTTATCTGGATTCCATGGATGGATCTCCTCTCCCACTTCCTTATAGTGGGAAGTACTTAAAGTTGTTCAAGCCCTAGGTGGCTAGGAAGTCCTTTTGTACATTGCGTTTGGTTTTTGGTTTTTGGCTTGTTTCCCTTTCCTGTTCTTATTGTGTGGTGTGTTTTGTTTTGGGTCTTCTCTTTTGGTTTGTTTGGTTTCTTTTCCCATCTTGTGTGTGTTGCCTTGTATTGGTTTTTATTTTGACTCCTTTCCTAATGGATAAGACACTGGTCCTCTTTCCCAAAGTTATCTATAGTTCTTGATCTTGCCTTGTGTCTTTGTTCCAAGCCAAGTCATCCCTAGAAAGAGCTAGTTGTTGTCGCCCTCAAAATTCCCCTCTTTTGAAGTCAAGTTTTAAAATTTTGAGTCTATACCTTGGAGTATTGGATCATGATCGAGCCTAACATTGTTTGCAGTTTTCCCATTCATGGAGAACAATTTGAAAGTTGGGCGTAATGGTGAAGTTTCTTCCTTCTTTTTATTTTCTTCCCAAGTCAGGAATGACAAGCGTATCTTCCTCGTTAATTTTTTCCCAGAATCCATGGGTAATACGTGGGCATCTTTGATTGGATGTAGTTTGGCCATGTTTCAAGAGATAATGTGAAGCCTCCATGTGTCCAAATAGTGAAACTCTAGGGGTAGGGCCTGTTGACATTAAAATTTTCCTCCGTAATTTCTATTTTATTAATGTATGTATTAGGAATAGGATGTTGTTAAGTATAATTAGTAGTGGCGTCCAATAGAAGATAATGGTGCCATCAATACAGTGCCGCCAATAAAGTAGAGTACGGTAACAATCAAAGTACAAAAGGAATGTTGTGGTAAAAAGTAAATATTTTTCGTAAGTGGTCCGGTAATGTTAAAATGTCAAAGTTGGGGTAAGTAGAGAAGTAGGGTCTACATGATTAGGAATTAGAAATATTATATTTGTAATAAGGACAAGGAGTGATGTCATAAATATTTTGTGTATTTTATTTGTAGAAAAGTCTAAAAAGGTGGAACCCATGTGAGATGATAAGGTTTATCTTATCTTAGAAGATAAGCCTACATGTAAAGGCAAGAGTTTAGGCATGGAATATGATTGGCCAGAAGAGATTTCCTATCCTATCTTAGAGATAGGGTGGATAAGCCTAAATTCCTATAAATAAAGAGGCCACCCCCCTCATTTAGCATAGAAGGAAGTAGTGAGAAATATTGTATGAGTAAGTGTGTAAAGGAAGCCATCATTTTGAAGGTGTGTTAAATAAGCCATTAAGAGGTGTAATTGTGAAGTTTCTCCCATAGTTATTGTTGGAGGTAAGTGAAGCCAATAACACTTGAAGTACCTCATGGGTGAGATTATAACAATTTCATGTTGATATTATAATTTACACTTATATTTCAGATTTATCATCATTCCTTCTTATTATAGTCTATGGTATTCTTGTGTTATGTTTGTTGTTGTGTTTCTGATTCCATCCACCAAACTAAAAGCTATGCATTAGTAAATAATCATAGCACGAGGAGTTCCTGGTAAAGAATTATCATAGTGCTAGATTGGTGTTGACATTTTGGTTCCGTTGCCAGGACCATTCCTCGTTGGTGGATTTTCTAGAGAGATATTCTCACTTAGTCAGAAAAAATTTGGAGGGTAACCTTGTTTTTACTATGCATAGTAGTTACCATGGTAAATTCAATTTTTACCGTGAATAGTATTTACCACAAGTAAAATCACTTTTTGCTTGTGAATAGTATTTACCATAGTAAAATCACTTTTTACCATGAATATTATTTACCGTGATAACTTCACTTTTTACCATGAATAGTGTTTACCACAGTAAAGTCAGTTTTTACCGTAGTAAGTCAAGTTTTACCATAGTTTACCGTGGTCATTTCTATTTTCTATTATAGTGATTCCAATTATTTGTGCACATAAGTCTTGTTGATTGTACTTGTGGGTTGGTAATTCACTGTGGTTACTTCTAAAAATGGGGAAGATTCTTGTCTTTTCAGCCCAATCTAATGAAGATGCTTCCTCTTTCATTCAAGAGTTTAAACGATCTTGTATTTGTAATGGCCTTATAAGAAGGGAACAATGGATTGAATTTTTTCCTACCTTTTTGGATGGTTCAACCCTTAGGTGGTTTGAAACACTAGGTGATAATGTGAAAAACTCATGGGATTTGTTAACTAAAAGTTTTCTTGAAGAATTTGGTGAACAACAAAAATATGCAGATCTCATGATTGATATTACAAAGCTATCCCAAGGAGATAATGAGAAGATAAGGGATTATCATTATTGTGTTCTAGAGCTAAGGAGGAAGCTTGATGCCTAGATCCAGAAGGAAGGATTAGCGGATGGGTTGATGAATGGCATGGATAATATCCTCTGTAAGCACTTCATTCTTAGGATGAAGCTAGAGATCGACAACGAGTGAAGTATGACCTCCCACCTACCATTGAACAAGCAAAGGAGATTACAAGAAGGTAAGAATAAAGCATGGAAGAGGAGCCCAAAGAAATTTTTGCTAAAGTAGAGCCTACACAAAGCACCTTTGGTCAGAATCCACAACCACTCTCGGTGAGCACAAATCTTTCTCCTAGTATATCTACCGAGTATGAAGATCTCTGCTCGGGAAGATGGGCGATTAACTATTAATCTTCTTCAAGGAAAGGAATTTAGTTCTCATGGAGGAAATGGAGGTCTAAAAAGAAATATTTCTGAAGTTGTATGTTATGGTTGTTATAAAAGGGTCATTATAAGTATAATTGTCCAGATAGAGCTTCTACATCTGGTACAAGAGATAATGATAAAGGAAAACACCTATGAATTCTTTGATGTAGTAGATAAGAGCATAAATAATGAAGTAGATGTGTTTGTAACAAAAATAAAGAAAGAAAAAGATAACCAAGATGGAAATGATCCTAAGAAGATGAAAGGAGAAACTAGTAAGAAACATAGGAGAAGAAAGTTGGGTGTGCAGGATTTTTTGATTTCACAGGGGGACAAGGACCATACTCCATCTTAGAAGATCTATCCAAAAGGCTTGTAAATATTACATATTGTTAACTCTTGGCTATGTCTTCTGAGAAGAGGCGGGAGCTACGAAGTGGACTCAATTCTCAACGAAGGAAGGAGGTTGAGGTCCCTATTTTGGAGATAGAGGTGGATCCCTACGCTCCACAAGCTGAGGTATTATGTAATGGTATTTCAATTCATGATGTCTTAGTTGATGGAGGTGCTGCAGTTAATGTAATGATCGAGTTTGTAATGAATATGTTGGGTTTAAAATTGATCACCCCTCAACACTTATGTTAAGGTCATTAAATAAGGGAAAAACTAAACCAGAAGGTGTAGTTTCAAATGTGGCAATATCTGTTATGGGTGTTGTATGTGTGGTAGACTTTCAAGTGATGAAAAATGGTACTTTTACGTACCCAATGTTGTTGGGAAGACCATGGCTAAGGAGAGTTCATGCAAGAAACTACTGGAATGAAGGCTTCATGAAACTTGGATGTGGTAGAGAGAGGGTGAAGATAAGCATGATCCCTTGGCATCATAAGACAGAACCTGTGGATTCAAGTGATGAAACTGATAATTGGACATCCTCTAATTACTCTAGTACTAGTGAAGTGGACACAGAAGATGAAGAAAGTGAGGTTGATGTTTCAGTCATGGATATCCTTCCAGTCACACTGTTTGAATCATGAACCCATAAAATTATTGAAGAAGAAATTGATGATCGTCTCCAACAAATAAAGATTGGTGATCTTTGTAATGGAGAGTGAGAAGGAATCCTACCTCTAGCTCTTTTGAAGGTACATACACATATTCACTTTTGATTACAAGGAACTCCGTCAAGTAAGTTGGGTAGAAAATTCTATTGAGATGGTAGATGGTGCTAAGCCCATAAAGAAAATTCCATATAGAATGAATCCTAATTTTTCCAAGAATGTAAAAGAAGAAATAGATAAGTTGCTTGATGCAAGATTCATATTTAAAGTAGAAAATTTAGAATGGGTTTCTCCCATTGTGATCTCAATAAAAAAGAATGGGAAGCTACGCATTTGTGTTGATTATAGGAAGCTCAATAAGGCAACAAAGAAGGATCATTACCCTCTTCCATTCTTAGATCAAATCTTAGACAAAGTAGCTGGCCAGGAGTGTTATAGTTTTGCTGATGGATATAGCGGATACAACCAAGTTCATATAGAGAGAGAAAGATCAGCTGAAGACCACGTTCACCACTCCTTGGGGAATGTTTGCTTATATAGTTATGACTTTTGGGTTGTGTAATGCTCCAACAACATTCCAGCGTTTGATGAATAGGGTGTTTGAACCCTACATTGGGAACTTCATTAGAGTATTTCTAGATGATTTTTACATCTATGGGAGCAAGATGGACCACCTGCACTAGATGGAGACAACATTTCAAAGGTTAGATGAAGCACAAGCCTCACTAAACCCTATAAAGTGTGTCTTTGCATGTTCTAAAGGCATTTTGTTAGGGCATGTTGTATCTAAAGATGGTATTGTACTTGATCTATTAAAGTTTCAAAAATCAAAGAGTTACCATTTCCTATGAATAGAAGTAAGTTGAGATCATTTTTAGGCCATGTGGGTTACTATAGAAGGTTCATCACGAATTTCTCAAAGATTACATAGCCACTAACCTAATTCTTAAAGAAGGATGTTACTTATGAACTAGGAAATAAGGCACATGAAGCTTTTGAACAACTGAAGGAAGCCCTGGTGTCTTCACCCGTTTTAAAGAATCCAGATTGGAGCAAGCCATTCATTGTGTATAATGATGCCTCAGATGCAACACTAGGAAGTAATCTGAGCCAAAAGGATGAAAATGGGAATGATCTTCTAGTTTACTTTGGGAGCGAGACAAATGAGCAAAGTCTTTGAGGTAAATTATCTGTAGCTAAAAAAGAGGCTCTAGCTATCATTTTTTTATAAAGAAGTCTATAAATTACTTGCTAGGGTAGAAATTTATAGTTGTAATGAGATCATCAAGCTCTAAAGTATATTGTAAATAAGACCAACCCATCGGGGAGGATGGATGGATAATTTTTCTACAAGAATTTGAATTTGATATTATAGATAGGCCAGAAAGAAACATGTCAATGCGGATGCACTCTCTCGAGCCTATGATGGTTTAGGTTCATCTTGTGATGATGATGATTTCTCGGATGCAACATTGTTATCCTTGACACAATCCATAGTGAATACATAGATATTTGGAATTATCTAAATGAATTCAAGTTTCTGATAGTGCCAATGCAAAGACTAAGAGGAAGATTACTCAAGCCGGTCATCCATATTCTATTCTACATGGAGTATTATTTTGAATAGGACCTGATGGATAGTACAAGAGAGAAGTTGGATGTGATCAAGGGAAGGAGATGATAGAAGAATTCCACTAAGGTACATGTGGAGAACACTTCTCTGACAACTTACAACAAGAAGAATCTTGGATGCAGGTTATCATTGGCCCACTCTTTTTAGAGATTGTTATAATTATTGTAAGACATGTGATATTTGTCAAACACATGGTAACCGTAAGACTTCATCAGCTCCATTATGCCCTATTCTTCCACTTGGTCCCTTTAAAAAGTGGGGAATAGACATTGTAGGTCCACTTCTAACTACCCCATGCTAAAATAAGTATATTGTAGTTACCACAGATTATTTAACCAAGTGGGTTGAAGCTAGGCCATTGAAAACAACTTCCATGGATGAAGTGGCAAGGTTCATATATGAACAGCATTGTCACTGATTTGGTTGTCCATTAGAAATTATAACGAGATCAAGGAAGCCAATTCATTAATGAGGTGGTAGAAGCCCTAGTCAATAAGTTTTCTATTAAGCACAGGAAGGAAACAACATACAAGCCAAGCAAAAATGGACAGGTGGAACGAACAAATTTTGTGTTGTGTCAAATTCTAGCAAAAGATGTAGCCTTGTAGGTACATAAGTTGGATAAAAGGATTCATGCAGCATTGTGGGCATATAGGGCAACATCAAAGTTAGCAACAAGATACTCCCTATTTCAGTTGGCTTATGACATTGATCCAGTCTTCCTATTGAGTTTGATATTCCAATTGTGAGAGTTATGAAATATGAAAGGATGGATGAAAGTGATTCAAGAAAAGAAAGGTTGGTATATCTTCATTTGCTAGAGGAAATGAGAGAAATAGTGAAGGATACAAGCTATAAGAAGAAAATAAAGCAGAAGGAATACTTTGATCAAAAGATCCATTGGTCTCCATTTCATGTGAATGACTTGGTTCTAGTATATGATTCTAGATACAAAAAAGAAGACAGTGAAAATTTCTTTCAAAATGGATGGGGCCCAACAAAATAGCAGATTGTGCATGAAAATGACACATATCGATTTGGAGGAAGCTGGATGGCACTCCCATTACGAAATGGGTCAACCATGAAAAGTTAAAGATTTTCCAGGAACTAGCTTGAGAATGTCCATAAGAGTCTACTCGAGGACGGAGTAGAAGCTAGGAAGGGGAAAATGTCGACATTAAAATTTTCTCTGTAATTTCTATTTTATTAATGTATGTATTAGGAATATGATGTTGTTAAGTATAATTAGTAGTGGTGTCAATAGAAGATAATGATGCGTCGATGCGGTGCCAATAAAGTAGAGTACGGTAACTTGATTAAAGTATAAAAGGAATGTTTTGGTAAAAAGTAAATATTTTTCGTAAGTGGTCCGGTAATGTTAAAATGTCAAAGTTGGGGTAAGTAGAGAAGTAGGGTCTACATGATTAGGAATTAGAAATATTATATTTGTAATAAGGACAAGGAGTGATGTCATAAATATTTTGTGTATTTTAATTGTAGAAAAGTCTAAAAAGGTGGAACCCAAGTGAGATGATAAGGTTTATCTTATCTTAGAAGATAAGCCTACATGTAAAGGCAAGAGTTTAGGCATGGAATATGATTGGCTGGAAGATATTTCCTATCCTATCTTAGAGATAGGGTGGATAAGCCTAAATTCCTATAAATAAAGAGGCCACCCCCCCTCATTTAGGATAGAAGGAAGTAGTGAGAAATATTGTATGAAGTGTATAAAGGAGGCCATCATTTTGAAGGTGTGTTAAAGAAGCCATTAAGAGGTGTAATTGTGAAGTTTCTCCCATAGTTATTGTTGGAAGGCAAGTGAAGTCAATAACACTTGAAGTACCTCATGGGTGAGATTGTAAAAATTTCATGTTGATATTATAATTTACACTTATATTTCAGATTTATCATCATTCCTTCTTATCATAGTCTATGGTATTCTTGTGTTATGTTTGTTGTTGTGTTTCCAGATTCCATCCACCAAACTAAAAGCTGTGCATTAGTAAATAATCATAGCACGAGGAGTTCCCGATAAAGAATTATCATAGTGCCGGATTGGTGTTGACAGGCCCAAGGGACAATCCTCAAATAAGCACATGCTTTCCACGTGTCCCAGGTTCAAAATGAAGGCAAAACAAGCTCAAATTGGCTAAGTATGGAAGGTTCAGTGGACAACGCCACATGCCTCATCGACACAACTTCAAGAGTCAAAGCCAAGGGAAGTTTCAAATTGCGCTAGTCCTCCACGTGTCCTAGGTCCAAAAAGAGAAAGATCCGATTGTTAAAATTGACTAAGTATGGGCGGGTTAGCAGAAGTCTCCACGTGCCTTAACGACGCAATTTCGGAAGTGAAATCAAAGGGTCAATATCCAAATGAGTACCAGCTCACCATGTGGTTAAAGTCAATGGAGAGACAAAGTTGGCCATTGAAAAGTCTAAAACCGGTGGTGGAAGGAGACACGCGTTAGCAGCGTCAGGAGGCGTTTCCAAAATGGAAACTCAAATGAGCGTCATCTCTCCACGTGTCTAGGGGTCAACATAGGTCAAGTAGGAAATAGACCTGAATTGGCTAAGTATAAAGGAACTGGTAGAGCTCTCCACGTGTCAACTTGGCGTAGCTTCAAAGGAAAAAAATACAAAAGGCGTCATGAGCCTTTTGCTCCAATCAATTCCTTCCACGTGGGCAGCCTAAATTTAAAGTTATAAAAGCAAATCGAATGGCCCATGTTTTAATTGGAGAAATAATGAAATGGCCGTATATTTAAAAACTTGTTTTTCCACCATTAACGTTTCTTTGCAAATCAAGAATTCGAAAGGGTGTGAATGATTGGAATAAGTTGTAACTGTTTCTTGCTTGCTCGAGGAAGTTGTAACTGTCTCTTGTGAGCTATATCATGGGATTTCAAAGCCATTGTATAGGGTGGGAATTTTGATATTTGGAACTGTAATTTTGAATTAGAAGAAATCAATACAAAGGTTTTACCCTTTTTTCCTTTACTTTCTCTTTCCTTCTTGCTCTGATCTATGAATCATTTAATCCTTACATACTTAGAAACTTTGTGTTCTAGTTTATACAATCTCAAGAACTTTGAGTCTGCAGATTGTGCCCGTTATAAACGTGAATGGTTCTACTCTATATCTCATTTTCTCAATACATATAAGGGTTTTCTTTGTCATCTCTTTTCCCTGAAAGTATTGTCTTCTTCTACCTCCCTCCTCTCTTCAAGTTTTCTATCCTCATGTATTGATAACTTTCCAGGCATAAAACACATTTTAATATATGGGAAACCACCATTGAATGAAAGATTGTGTATTTGTACATAGGTTTTGCCCCTGCTTTCAATAAGGGAACCTCTCCCATTAAAGAGGAGGGACTTGCTTTTCCCCTGACTGTGGTTTCATTCCAAGTGCAAATCTGAAACCCAACATAATCAAAGAGAATTTACTCGGGACATAGTCAAACTTAAATACCCATAATTACACCCAAGCAATTTAAATACTTAAATTGCGTTAATTATCCTTTTTCGTAAATCGATGACATATCGTCAAAAGCGTTCATTTTTCCTCATATTATCATTAATTAATTACACTAAGATAATTAATTAAGTTTCCTATCCAACAAATACCCTAATTAATGACCTTCCGTTAATAAATCACCCCTTCTACCTAGACTAATTAATTATTATTAATTAATTAGCTTTCCCTTCCATTTAACCAATAAATCAATATTTAATTGATTTAATCCCTTTCTAATAGCCTAAATCGTACTAATATTCCTCTAATTAGCTTCTATAAGCTTACATCTACCTATTAGTTAATCACCTTTGATTAATTAAAACACCCCCAACTCCCATGACTTGCTAATTATAAATTAAACCCTTCTAAAGTAAGGTTACCTTTTATAAAGCAACCTTATCCATTCCTAATCATGTTTTACCTTTATCCCACATACAAAGGGATGAAGTGTTTCCTTTATCCATTGGGCTATATAAGGAGCCCTCCTTCTACCTTTATACCTACACCTAAACTTCTTAAGAGAGCAAATGCAAAGCATATAGCAAAGAGACTAAGAGCTTGCCTTTTGTTTTCTTGAGAGGTCACCATTGTTAAGAGCTAAAGCTTCCTATTATTGCATTCTTTAAGAATCAATCAAAGCAATTTTTGATTGCCATTGGATCTAAATAGGTCCATTCATTCTTGTTGGTAATCTAGGAGAGTAGAGATGTTAAAATAACATGCATAGTTTTGATCTCATGTTTTCAAAGTTATAATTTTAGTTTAGATCTTGCTTGGTTCTCTATCTTGATGGTGTTTATGCTTTGTTTTAGCTAAATTGTAGAACTATTTTAGGTGGTATTTCTTGCTTCATTTGATTTAGTATTAAGAAAATTATACATGCACACAAGTATTTTCTTCTTCTACCTCCCTCCTCTCTTCAAGTCTTCTATCCTCATGTATTGATAACTTTCCAAGCATAAAAACATTTCAATATATCAGGAAACCACCATTGAATGAAAGATTGTGTATTTGTACATAGGTTTTTCCCTTGCTTTCAATAAGGGAACCTCTCCCATTAAAGAGGAGGGACTTGCTTGTCCCCTGATTGTGGTTTCATTCCAAGTGCAAATCTGAAACCCAACATAATCAAAGAGAATTTACTTCGGACATAATCAAACTTCTTGTAGATTGAGATTACTTATCATTACCGGTTTATAAATTAATTGAGGGTACATGATAATAGATACATGACACTTGAAATATTTCAACACCCTTTACATTCTCTTGAAGACATCTGTTACAAAATAACAACCTAGAATAGATGACTCAAACGTGACTTAACCTTGACAATATACAAGAAAACCACACAGACTTTGGGACCTCTTGACCATACTACCTTTGCATGAATACACAATAAGCACATTTAGAGACTTCAATGAGCACTTAAATTTAACAAAAGGCTTGACATACCTTTTCAAGATGATAAGGACTTCAACCAAGAACTACTAATGACAACCTTCATGTAAGAATCATACTTTGGACCACTTACTCAGCTTCACCATGAAGAGAGATTTATTTGCAGGTAGGTAGACTATTGAGGAGCAGACCTTGCTTCTTTCAACTGAACTATGTCTTCTAGAAGCCTAGAGAAGGCACTTCACCATGTGAGGTTACTTCAGAACATAATATAGTCATCAAAGTAATATGATGACTCCACTTCCCTTGAGCTCTTTCCATTCTTCTTGGGTGTACTCATTTGTGTGATAATATCATCACCTAAGTTCTCACTTTCTGCTTCACTTTGTCGATAAGATTTCAAATTTCATTTTATATATATGCTCTAGTACAACTTGAGGCATAAATTCTTCATCACCTGATTGCATACTGGTCAAACATGCATGATGGATTTCATTTTCTTCCATTATTTGTTTTCTTTTAACTTTCTCAGTGTGATTACTAATTTTTGATGTCTTTCTTGAGCTGATTTCTCCCATGACTTTCTCTGGCACTTTTTTAGGATTGATTTTCACCTTATATATCTTTTTAATCTGCCTTTTGATTGGTTGAGTCTTGTTGATATTCCTAAGAGGCTGATTATGCCAGCACTACTTTGCAAGGTGTCCAAGTTTATGACAATTGAAGCACTCAATCAGATTCTTGCTTCTATATAGATATGGACTTTGATTCCAACCATACTTAGTATTTTTATGACTAAAACAATATCTAGCAACATGTCCAATCCTATTATAGTTGTAGAAAACTATCTTATTCATACCTCTTGAGTATTTTTTCCTCTCTTCTCTTCTATCCCTCCATGGAAGATCATTCATGACATGCTTCCTGCATTCCTTAGCTCTATGTCCAAAATTGTGACAAGAAAAGCAATAACCATTAAATGTTCTTTCATACCTGAAAGCATTGGGTTGCCTAACTAATTTAGGCCTTCTTAAATTTGTTCCCTTGGTCATCTTCATGTCTGATTGTTTGCTTGAATCATCTTTTTCCTCTTCACACTTCTTCATAGGTTCTTCTATGAAGCCTAGACCTATTTTTTCACTTGTTGCCTTTTTTCTATCGAGCATTCCATTCAAGATCTCAAAGATCTTTTCCATCTTGCTATACATCTTTAGTATCTCTTTTGCTTCTTCTAATTTAGTTCTCAAGGATATCAATTCTTCTTCATGTCTCATACAAGTGTCCTCTTTGGCATTCAGATATTTTTTCAGCTTGTCAACTTGTGACTTCAACTCAGTATTGAGTTTTAGGTGCTCTTCTTCTTTGAATTTAAGGGAGGTTGAGATAAAATCCAATTAGGCTTCAAGTTATTTTATTTCATCTTCATCTTTTTGCTTCTTCCTTTCCTCAAGGAGCTCTATTTTTTCTTCATATTCTTCCATACTTATCTTCAACTTTTTGTTCCTTTTCCTTTGATGTTTCAATTCATCCAGGGTGTTTATTAGTTCTACTTCAAGATTTATCTCAGCTTCTTATTCATCTGATACTTCATCCTCACTGACATACCTGTATCTTGAGCTATTCTGATTTGATGTTTCAACAGTCATGAGAAAGGTTTCAATTTGAATCCCTTCATCATCACTCTCAAAGCTACTGGAGTCACTTGAATGAGAAGAGCTTGAACCTTCTTGTGTGTAGAAATTATTTTTGTTTTTGAAATATTTCTTCTTGCCCCCTTGCTTCTTGAATTTATTATTTTTCCTTTGAGAAGATTCTTCATCATCTTGATCCTCCTTGTGTTTTTGGGACATTTTGTAGCAAAATGACCAACTTGGCCATAATTGAAACATTTAAATGGCAGCTTGCCCTTGTACTTACTGATCCTCTTTTCAGCTTCCTCACAAACATGGATTCCACCTTTTCATCATCTATCTCTATGTCAGACTCAACTTTATTCTTCTTGACATATGATTCCTTATTAGCTTTGAAAGCTACCTCTTTCTTGACTGAATTTGAGTCACTGATTCTCATCTCATATGCAGTTAAGATTCCATAAAGATCATCCATTTTCAAGGTGGTTAAATCTTTAGCTTCTTCTCTTTGCTATTGAAACTTTGGAATAAAAATTTGAAGTTAGTGATATCAACACTTTTGAACAACCACACTCTCTTTTATTTTCTCTCCTAATCCTATAATTAGATTTATAGCTTCATCAATTATTTGCAAGTATGATGCAACATTTTCACCTTCCTTCATTTTCATGCTTTCAAACTGAGCACGATAAGTTTGTAACTTGGCCAATTTTACACTAATGTATCCTTCATATATAGTCTTCAATTTGTCCCACATTTCCTTAGTTGTAGTACACTGCATGACTTTTATGAACTTAACCTCAACCATCCCATAGAGAATTGCATTCATGGCTTTAGAATTGTTTTCACTTTCTCTCTTTCCTATTGCTAGAATAGTGTAGCCATTGTCAATTGATTTCCATATGTCAAACCCAAGTGAAATTAGGTAAGTCTTCATTTTGACACTCTAGAAATCATAATTTGATCCATTGAATAGGGGATATTTTGAGATGGAAAAACCACTTTGTGATTGATTGCTTTTCATGACTGAATTGTATAGATCTCCCTCAGGCTGTTAAACTCACTACACTAGGGCCACACTTTAATACCAATTGTTAGAAATATATGGCATTGAGATGGGGGTGAATCAATGTCTTATCAAAATTTGTACAATTTAGAATTTTTTAATCATCCAATTTTTAAATTTAGTTTAGTTGTGATAAGCATGCATATTCAACCATGAGAGATAGAGAGAGAAGTAAACACACATAAACACATGAGTAGATAAGATTTAAAGTGGGAAACCCATTTAAGAACAAAACCCAATGAAACCAGAGAAATAGCCTGGATAATTTTCCTATAAAGTTACAATGCTTTCATGGTTGAGCTTCAACTCAACCTAGAGTTACAAATCCAAAATGTAATCGATTCTTTACTCAGTATTTGACAATCTTCAACTTTTACGTAAGCTTTAACTCCCAAATTTAACCAAGATAATAATTGATCTTTTGTAAGTACTACTTGAAAGGAGGCTTGACCCCCTATAATTCAATCAACAATAATTGATCTTCTATAAGTTACTACTTATAAGGAGGATTTAACCCCCTACATGCTAAGATGCAACTTAGAATTTTTTAGATTTTGATAACTTTACTTTGTAATGTCTTCTACAACTGATTATGACCACTTTTCAGCTCACTTATCTTCTCATCTCCTTTCAACAACCATAAACATATCTCTCTGTAATAACATTCTTCCTAATTTTTCATGGCTTTAATACACTAGCACCCTTATTATTTTCTCAAAATATGCCCTCAAATCTGCACTCTCTCAACCACACATCTCACTCTCTGCAGCAACAAAACTTTACACTTAGAAACCACAAAAACATGATAAAAAGTGAGTTTATGTATGAATTCATGACTCCAAAAGATGACCCTTGACATTTCACTTTCAAAGAATTTTGAACTGACTTGGAATTCATATGTACATAAGAGATTATTTGTCTTCTAGTCTACCTCTTTAGATATTGATGATTTTCTAACTTAATATATTTCATTTCAAAGAGCATGAAACCCAATTTATAGAAAGTCCAAGATAGAAAAAAATGAACAAATAGGGTGAAATTTATTGCAATGCGGGTCTAGAGGATACATGGGGAGGCTGGGTCACAAATTGAAAGTCCACAATAATGTTTATATTTCCCTTTATAACATTTTATATATTTTATGTCTTTATCCATTTGATAATATAACAACCGGGGGTTTTAGGAATTGGCGCTACTAAGGAAGTGTTCCTTTTGTTCCATTTTCTCCACAATTTCTTCATTACTCGGGGCTTAGTTTGTTTTGTGGGTTGACTTTGTCCTTTGGGAAACCTTAGTTCTCGTGGAACTTGTTACATGTACATTATGTTCTCCGATTCCTTCTTCATTCGTAATACACTTTGTGGGTCGGTTTGCCTTGCGGGAACTTTAGTTTGCTTAGAACTTGTTCCACTTACACTCCATTATCCCGAATCTTGCTTTGCCTACACTTTACTCCTTTTATTTAATGTTGTGGCCCGTAATATTTTGTGGGGGCCGATCTTCCCGTGGGCTGTTCCAATCCCACTTTATTTTCCTGAATCCTTACCCATCCACAAAGCACCCAACTCTTTTAATTTTTCGAATTACTTTGTTGCGGCTTGAAATGGCTTGCGAGGCCGATCTTCCCATGAAACTATTTCAATTCCACTCTATTTTCGACTCCTTACCCATTTGCAAAGTACTCAAATATTTTAATTTTTGAATTCCTTTGTTGTGGCTTGAATCGAAGTGTAGAAACTATGGCCCACATGGAACTATTCTTCCAGATCCCTTTATGCCCACATCATTTCCCAATCTGCAATATACTATATCCTTCACTTTTAACCAAACCACTCCACGGGGCGATGTTCTGTATAACTTGTTCCTCCCACACTCTTTTTGTATACGAATCAATCTCTTGATCTGTAATACACTGGGGCCTTTAACCAACGGCTACAAAACCCATGTGGGGAATTGGTTCTTTCCACACACAAAAATCGACACTACACTAGAAAAGTCTCTCTTCTCAATTTTATCCAAATTTATTTTAAGTAATTAAAGTTTTTCTTAGACCAAGCATTACAGGACCTTAATGTAGTAGATAAGAGAACTCCACCTTTGCTTCACATTTTGTCATATACTGGTACAAGGGAATTTGTGAGCACTTGGGGAATAATAGGATTATCTAGAGCATGGTTAGAATAGTAGATGCATACAGGGATTTTCATGACTCCTTGATACCACTTGTACATCACTAACATAAATTTCACCCCCACACCTCTAAAACACCTCATATACCTTAGAGACTTGTTACACACTTGCTAACTTTGATACACATATGATTGATCATGTTTGACCTTGGGAAGTCTTCATACTACCTTGCTTGACCATGCACCTTTCTTATGCTTACACACCATGAATTATAGAGGTTTAAACATCATTAGAATGCACTACCAATAAACCTTCATGCACCTTACGAGCCTCACTTCAAAATTCACACCTTTTCCATCAACACCACTTGACATATATGATAAAACCAATGACAAAGGTTTAATAGTTCAAATTACATCCTTACGGGTTTCCCTATGTGGCTTTATCTCTCATGATGACTATCGTGAAGAGCGCATGTTTATCAAGAGCACATCAAATGTTCCTAGAACAAACATCTCAAGGAATGTAACTGTGACCTTGTCTTTACGTAATGTCACTACTATAGAAAGGAGCCAACACAAAAAGTTTACTCCCAATTAGATTAGACCATACATGATCACATATAAGTATGGATTTAGAGCCTATCATTTATCATCTCTTGATGGTAAACCAAAAATGGAACCTCTCAACACCTTGTACTTGCGACCTTTCTACTATTAACATAGATACCAATGTGATCTTAGTCACACCCTAAGATGTTGCTTCCATCATAAGCCTCCCCATATCTCATTGTAATGATTTGGAATTATGTGGTCTACCATCACTATCCTATCTATGACCATGAATATAGGCACCACAGCTATGCTCATAGCATATTCATTATGGACAAGTTCAAATGTTCCTACAACAAACATCTCAAGGAACACGACTTTACTATTGGTGACCTAGTCTTACGAACGTCACTACAATAGAAAGAAGCCAATGCGGGAAGTTTACTCCCAATTGGATTAGACCATACATTATCACATATAAGTATGGATTTGGAGCATGTCATTTAGCACCTCTTGATGGTAAACCAAAAATGGAACCTCTCAACACCTTATACTTGTGACATTTATACTGCTAACATACCTACCAACATGATCTTAGTCACACCCTAATATCTTTCTTCCATCAAAAGCCTCTCCATATCTCATTGTAATGATTTGCAATTATGTGGTCTACCATCACTATCCTATCTATGACCATGAATATAGGCACCACAACTATGCTCATATCATATTCATTATGGACAAGTTCATCCTTCTAGGTGGAAACCCCACAATCATTACATCCATCACCCTCTTATCTACCTACTGTAACCATGCTAAGGGTCTACAAGTGTCACTTATACATATTATCATCCCCTCCCCAAGTATTTTACTTGGTTATCCCCAACTTTATCCTAAATTCAAAATTATAGATGCTCATAAATTTTTTTATCATATCCAAAAACATCTTGCTCCTCGAAGGACAATTGTTCGTATAAAGAAAACATAATATAAAAAATATAGACTGATCCCTCGAAGGAAAACTATCATGCATATCTTATCATGTCATCTAAAAATTCAAAAGCCAATCTCAAAATAAAAATCCTAATGTAGACCACTCCCTCAAAGGATGGCTACTTTCTTATATCATGGCAATAAAAGGATTCCCACATTGATCAACCTTCTAAATCTCTAAAAGAAAAAGAAAAATATCAAAAGTAAGCATCCCCAGAAAGCTTCCCTCATCAATCAAATTTCCCATCTACAACGTACTTCACGAATTGATTAGTTTATACCATATTGCTCAGAGTTGGGGCATAGATCTAGAACTACCACCTAAGGAGAACCTATTTTCCCTATACAAGATCCACCTTACCCTCTTTGATATGTCTACAGTGGGTCTATAAGTCACATTCCATATTTCCCTCATGATCTTAAGTTTGAATAACTACCGTTAGTTATGTGTTAACACTTGTCAATGGTTACAAATGCAATGCTTTTCCTTGTTCCCTTTTGCACGTTTACCTCCAATCCATTTCAAAGGCATATTTTCTATGTACAATCCTCCTTATGATGAAGTGTACTTTCTCACATTTTGGTCACCCTATTAAGGTCACATCCTATCCAATTACACTCTCTTAACCATTTCCACTATCTCTTCCCTATCTACTCTAGCTACTCTCATCATCATTTCGTCTGTCTAATCATATTTCTACCATTTATATCCAATCTATCAATCCATCATATATTCCTAATTATCCAAAATCATAAACCATCATCATGCCTAACATCTAAAATCATAAACCATCATCTATATCTAATCATATCTGAATCCATCATTCCTATCATCATATCTAACATCAACATCTAGTCTAATATATACTTCCCATCTAATCACATCTACTCTAATCCAAGTCATATCATCTCACATCTATCATGTCATCTAATATCAATATATATCATTTAACCCATACATCACAATCACATATCCATGTCAAAATATAATAATTTCCATCAAGACATCACATCACCTTAGGTAATCAAGACATCACATCATCAATATGCATCTATCATCTACACTAACATCCATAATATAATCAAATAATCACATAGATTATCACACAACACATATAAGCAATGAAAAATCATTATATATCATCATAACAATGTTTCCATACATTTGCGATACACCTCTATGGGATGTATCTCAAACATATGTACATCGACATCGAAAATAAATATACAACGTTCACCCTCTAGGTGGTGAACTACAGATCAAATGCTTTGATCTCAAGCCTTGCCCCTAAGAAAAGCACTTATACATATCTCCATCCATCACCTCCTCCGTAATATAAACTTGTATCTCACCTTGGATGTGTCATGCTAGTTGTGCTCCTAAATGGTGCTGGTCACACTGGGCTCTCTGTTCTCCGCTCTCTTGTAAGGTATGCTACATATTACAGTAAAACTAGGAGCCTCGACATAGCTATATGCTCATAATAACACACCTCTAAATTGAGTGCCTTATCTGCTATAGAGATACAATACTCTATGGATACATCTAGACAGCTCCGTGTGAATCCACTTTGATGCCTCACTCCCGATGTTGCCACTAGAGGTATAAGATCTCCAAATACGGCCTGTAGGCCTCCCCCTGTCTATGATACCTATCTCTCTATTGAATAGCCATGTCTCTCTCCTGGCCGATCTTGTAGCCTCCTAGCAAGAATCATCTAACTCTCCTGTAAGTGGGAAATATCTGTTTCTACCTTTCCATCTCCACCTTCCTCTCCTCCAGGAACTACCTCATCCTCTCCTACTAGCACCACTTCCTCCTCTAATCCTAGATTTTCCCTCTCCTCATTGCCTAGAGTTCCCATGCTTCGTCATCCACTCCATAAATCCTACCCCTACTCCCACATCATCATCACTATCCCATGGGTATCCTACCTCCTCTAATGGATTTACCATCATAGGACTAGGTAAGTCCCTCTCTGCCTCATCTCGTCTATATCTGATAGGATCCCCTGACACTATCTGTACAATCCCAAAATTTCTCATTTATTGTGGAAACTGAACTTCCTCCACTATCTCTAGCTTCCACCCCGCATCCATCTGATCCTCCTCACCCCAACTAGTTGAATGTATTTTCTTGGCCATGCGGGAAACCCTTGGTATGGCCTCCATCTGACCTGATCCACATCTAATCCCCCCAATCTCTTCATATACCAGTCCTCTCCTCACTCCCCTTTGTCTCTCGTGAGATTGATTGGATCTCCATCTCAAGAATCTAAAAGATAGATCTATGTGGTACCTAGCCACCCATGGAATCCTTGACGACCAAATCATAACTATGTGCTCATAAGACCAATAGTGAATTAAAAACCCCACATCCAATATAGATCTCCTATCTATAGCATACATCCATAGCTCATGATATATTTGAGCCAATAACGTTGTACCAAATGAGAACACTATCATGTGATCCACTATTTCTACTAGCACCCATGCTATTGTTCATGGAAATCTAGCTCCACCAGAATCTGGTAGTGCATAACATGAGATCTCCATCATGACCAAACATATCAACATGCTCCCAGGTGTCCATGGCTCATATCGTGCCTCTATATGAAATGCCCTTGATGTAAATGTGATATGTGGGGCATTGGCTCCAAATAGTCATGTCAATACACCTAATATCCTCTCGGATATGATAAGATATATGGGCTCCCCTATATTTGCAGCCTCAAAATATGGTACGGGTCCTCAAGTGTCACCATGATCTCCCCTATCCTGAACTAGAATGTACTAGTCCTCACATCCCACCTATCAATCAATGCAATCATCAATCCTACATCCCTTAGTATCCTCTGATAATGGCAGAATCCGCCCAATCCTACTTCCTCTAAGTGATCCCACTCTGCATCAGTCACATCCCTCTAATACGATTGTAGACATAAAATCATGCACTTTAGACACTATTTAGTCTGGTCTCATACTACTATTTAGAATATTTTTGAGTGAAGAAAGTACTAATTAACCCCGTCTTTTGGCCATCTTACTTTATTTTATTTTTTCATTCCCAACCTCTTACACTGCATGCCCAGTCAACTTTTGTCATTTCACATTATTTTAGCTTTGGTAGGGTGCCACGATGCTTTTGAACTTTCCCACCACTTTTTGGGCACTTTCTAGTTGTTTCATCTTCTTATCTTTTTGGTGGTCAGCCATTTCGGGGTTAATTACGAAATTAGATCAAGAGAACCATATAAATATAAAGTTATGAGACCATAATGAGGGACCAAGCACTAGTCACTACTACCATCCACCTAGGGTTGTATAAATATAAAGAATCTGGAGATCATTTTCATTCATTTAGCTCCATCACAAAGGAAAAGGCTAGTTATTCGCATCACACAAGCATAAGAGTGGATTCTATTATATTCCATCCGTCATTTTATTACATTTTTACATCTAGTTATTACTCACTACTTCACAAAGTGCAACTGACACAAGAGCACCTAGGGCACATGATTCACACACACACAATAGAACTACATTTGGGTCTGGAATGTAGTGCAATTCTTATTTAGTAAGTCCACTATTGTGGCAAATGAGGTTATTCTGACCTATTCATTTGTATTATTCTTTTTTCAGGGTTTTGATGCTTTTTATGGTCTCTTGAAGGTCTTTATTTCATCTTGGATTATCGACATCTGGTGTAATTCAAAAATTTGATGTGAAGCAAAATGAGGGTTTCAGAATGCCTTTCAAACATGTAAAAATCAGTTTTGAACCTCCTTCACGAACCAGAGCGCCCATATTGCAGACCAGGGAACCCACAGGCGCCCCATTCCTTCTCTAGGCACCCTAGTCTAGAGAATTAGTTTAGATCTGTCCTTTTTAGGACCTATGCACAATAATTCTTGCTTTATGTTTCTCTAGTCACTTCTATGATATAGTCTAATGAACCCCTCTAATTAAATGAGTTCCTTCTAACTCTCGTAGCACTCTAGGGTTTTGCATTTCCATTTTCATTGTTGTTTGGGTTACTTTCCATAGTTATTTATTGCATTTAGTTATTGTATTTACATGCTATTCTAAATTAGATTAGATATTATTCTCCATATTTTCTTTAATTTTAGTTAATCATTTTGTGAACCCAACTCGATCATCCATGTTTCTAGGTTCTTCATTCATTCACCATCATCCCAAGGTTTGGTCATCATGAGTATCTCAATCAATCATTATTTTCTTGCCAATCCTGATTTACTACATAGAGTCCAACATCTTCTTACTACCACTCACATTCATGTTGACATGAATATAGACTCAATTTATCAATAATTTGTCGATGCATTCTCTTCACATATAGTATTCAAGTCTAACCTTCCCATTGATACTCATACTTTTGATAATGATTTGCCTCTGCATATCATATGTTGTATTTATAATGTAGGTGTTAAGCACACTTTGATTGATAATGGAGATGAACTTAACTTGTGTTCTATGTCATTCTTTGAAGTTTTAGGTATTTCTTCTTGTGATGTTATTCCATATAGTATTTCACTACGTGCTTATGATGGTTATGTCCATCATGTCTCGGTCACATTAAATTGCATATCATTGTTGGTCCTAAGATTGTCCATACTTTATTTTTTGTTGTCGATTTTCCAGTCTCCTACAACTTTCTACTTAGTAGGCCATGGATTCATGCCATGCAAGATGTCACCTCTACTGTACATAATTGTGCAAAATTCTTACATGAAGGCATTAAGTACACCATTTTTCGTGGATCCGATCCCTTCTAATATTGCGACTAGGTTCCTAATATTGGTATTCCTATTCCATTCATAAATATTATAGAAGATCCCAAACCTATGGAAGAACCACCTCACTTACCACCACTTGATGATGTCATTTGTGTGATAGATGTAGTTTATTTTATGCCACTACTACTACTACTACTGCTATGATTCCATATTAGGGGCTTGTCTAGTCCATGGACGTTGCTCTATCAATCACACCTTCATCTAAACCACTATATTAGCACGCCCACCATTTACTTGCATGCTATTCATGAATGAATCATATTGGGAACACATTCCATTTGATCCTACATGCGATGACACTATATGTACACATGAGGGTATGACTCACTTAGGCTTTGGTTTTGAGACCTATATCCCACACCATATTCTCCTCATCTTTATTATGGATTTTTCGCCTTATTTATACTTATGGCTTACACGTATCTTTCATCTTATGGTATACCTATCATGTAGTCCTCACTCTTCTCCACTTACATTAGGGAAATCATGGCTTGATTATATTGGGGGCACTCTAGATCCTGATCATATAGACATTTCATTTCCTATTCCTTTTGGACATGTTTTCATCTGCAATAGCTCTTTCCTAGGATACACACAAAATATCACTCATTGGTATGCACACGGTTTTCCACTTCCTCCATTCACCGATGAGGAGTATGCTATGGGCATGTATAAATTACGCCTCAATGGCTCATTACACAATCAACTAGACACTATTGCTTATCAAGTCACCAATGCTTATCCATTCGAATATGATCCTAGAGATGATCTCCTAGATGACATTACATGATAGCCTCTTTCATCACACACACTTTGGGGGCATAGTATTCACATCCCCCTCTCTCATCATCATAGCATCATAGGAACATTTCTCATCTTTTCATTATCATTCATCCACATCCTTACATAGTACTACATCACACTCCTAGCATTTACACATACCTTATCTTGGCATCGTTATCCATACCTTTCATAGTCATACACTTTCATCATCGTATACATAAAATGACATACCTTTGTACTCTACTACCATTGGTTATTTCATTTCATTCATGTACACTTAGAGGCATCACATTTAAATATCCCTCCCTACACTAATATTAGTATCTATCATATTTGCATTCTCATGCATCAATTTTATCACATATGCATACTCATTCATATTTTAGCGTCATCATTACTCGATGACACACTCTTGTGCTTCAGTTCACATTTGACCGTTGAGGTCATACTACACATGAACCCACACACACGCACTATAGGTATTACACACTGCGTCTATTCATACATCTTGCATCATACCTTATACATACTATATTTAATCTACATCATGTAAAAATTTTGCATTTATACATTTTACATCATACATATTGCATTTAGAATACATCATTTTGATTATTTTCACATTTGCATATCATACATACACATCATATTAGTCTTCATCATACATATACAACACTTTCATGGTCTACGACTCTAGCATTTTACATACTACATTACGTGCATCTTACACTCATTAGTCTACATCATACATTACATCTTATACATCATACATTACATCTCGCATTACATATTATACATCATTAATTACACATTCTACTCATCACATGGTTATCTATTATCATCATGCATATCAAATTATCTTCTACATGCTACACTCACTACCCTATGATGTATTTTAGTTCCTCGGTCCATACTCGACTACCGAGCATTTACAAATCAAATGGACCTTATCATACTTACATGTTCATTATTTGAAATTTTATCATGCGAAATTACTAGGATAGTGACATATGCTATAGGATAAATGGTCACCTACTCTATCATCTTGTAGTAGTATACATTTTAGGCTATATCATGACTCCCTTTTATTCATCTAGTAGTGATATACACTTTAGGATACATCATAACTCCTACATTCATATTTTTCGTGATATATGATTCAACTATAAGTGTCATGCACACATCATCTCTAGCTAGGTCGTATATCATCACAACACATATATAAACTCATCACAACATGTTAGAAACAACACACACTTAGACCATTTCCCGATGATGCACTCTAGTTTATGGTTCATTCTTGACTTGAGGGGGAAAACAAAATGAACCTCATTGCATACATTTCCATTCACTTGGGGGGAATGCGGATCATATCACTCCATTTTGCATTCCATTCCATCTATCTAAAACATAATGCATATTATGGTTACCTTTACTCTTTCTTAATTCTACTTGTTTATGGTCACTTTATTACACATGCTAGTTAGATTACTTGTATGTCATTTATATATATCATCCACACATGTACGTTCACATATTTTTCTAGTTGTGATCGTAGATACATGTCTCTTACATGTAGCATGGATGTTTTCCTTCTACCCTTCCTACACTAGTCACTGGGGGCATCCACATTCATCTCTCACATGTGCTATTGTTTCATTTTGTACTTAGCACTTTACATTACTTAGTTATACATGCTTTTGACATACTAGTTATCTTTCTAACATGCTAATAGGTGTTTCATGTGCAACATTTTTTATGCAGGGATATTTACTTCCATACTTTTTTGTTATATTGTCTACTATTGTTTGTTATTATATGCAGGCCTTTCTCTATGTTTGCTATGCACACTTATTTATTATATGTGGCCATTATGGCCTTGTGTGTCTTGCAACATCTCGAGTGGTGTCCCATGTTTGCAACCCGATTTTACGACCTACTTTGTCTACTTGCATGTTTACATTACTACTTTTACTTTGTAGCTTATACATTGTTTTCTATATGCATGCTTGTTTGTAATAACACTTGTCTTTCACTAGCCTTCTTTTTGTGTGCCTTGGTTTCTACCAAGTGCATTCCCTTCCCCCTCAGAGGGCGAGTTTTGAGTTCATGCGGTTGGTCCTCTTTTGGGGCCACATCTCTCTATCAAGTGATGTCACATGCACCCCTAAAAAGAGGGGGAATCATTTGGGGTTTTACATTCTATACATTGTTTACGCACCGGTTCAATTCAATGAACTTTCCATCCTTGGAATTGTGGGTTACATACAACGAGTGGGTTTAGACCATTCTACGAACCCCGTACATAATGGATTTTATAGGACATGGTTTTCCTTAGCATTATGGGAAAAATTAAAGGTTGGAGGATATAATGGAATTCCTCCTATACTTCTTCAGCCAATGGTGTCGGATCACCCAAAAAACTAGGACATACAAAGATCTCTTCACACACATTTAGGGAAGTAGTTAAAGGTTGGAGGATACAATGGAATTCCTCCCTATACTTTTTTGACTATGGTGTTGGATTGCCTAAAAAACCCCAACAAGTACAGGATATCCTTCTACACTCTCTTTCTTGACATGGATCAAGTGCACATGTTCCATTTACACTTTTTCATTTGCATATTTTACATTCACATGCTTTTTACATTTATATACATGCATCTTTTACATTGCATTTTTACACATACATACATATATATTTGACTACTTGATTATTTTCTCCTTGCATGTCCGACTGTATAAGAAACAAGCATTAAAATGTGGGTAACAACAACATTTTACGACACACACACACCATACTAACCATGCTATAAGTACATTATACACACATCGGCATCAACACTACATGACACGCGTTTCCACCCTAGGTTCAATCTCATCACTTTTTTCAATTTTTTCATCTTTAGTTTCCATGCTCCATCATATTTTTATCATTCCACATTTTTCTAGTCCTTCAACATGTTTCTACATCACTCTACATCTACATCAAGGACACACCTCTATCTAGTTTATGTTACCGAGCTTTCCGCTCACCAACATAAAGTGGGGGAAAATGTAGACACAAAATCATGAACTTTAGACATTATTTAGTCTCGGTATCATACTACTATTTAGAAGGTTTTTGAGTGAAGAAATTACTAATTAACCCCCGTCTTTTTCCATCTTACTTTATTTTCTTTCGTCATTCCCGAACTCTTACAGCCATATGCCCAGTCATCTTTTATCATTTCACATTATTTTAGCTTTGACTGGGGTGCCCATGGGTGCCTTGGTCCCACTAGGGGTGCCCTAATCCATTTTTGAACTTTCCCACCACTTTTTGGGTCTTTCTAGCCATTTCATCTTCTTATCTTTTTGGTGGTGGCCATTTCGGGGTTAATTATGAAATTAGATCAAGAGAACCCTATAAATATAAATTTATGAGACCATAATGAGGGACCAAGAACTAGTCACTACTACCATCCACCTAGGTTGCATTCATCTAAAGCATTTGGAGACTATTTGCATTCATTTAGCTCCATCATAAAGGACAAGGCTGGTTCATTTGCATCACACAAGCATAGTAGGGGATTCTATTCTATTCCATTGGCCATTCTACTACATTTTACATCTAGTTATTACTCCTTACTTCAAAAAGTGTGAATGACGAAAAAGCACCTAGGGAACATGATTCACACACACACTAGAACTACATTTGGGTCTGAAATGTAGTATAATGCTTAGTTAGTAAGTCCATTATTATGACAACTGAGGTCAGTCTGACCTATTCATTTTCATTCTTATTTTTTTAGGATTTTGATGCTTTTTGTGGTCTCTTGTAGGTATTTCTTTCATCTTGGATTATTAATGACACTTGACGCAGTGCAAAAAGTATGATGCGACATACAATCGGGGTTTCAAACCACCTTACGAACTTGTAAAACTTAGTTTTGAACCTCTACAGAGACCATAATGCCCATAATGTAGACTAGGGAACCCAAAAGTTCCCCAATCATTCTCTAGGAACCCCAGTCTAGAGAATCAGTCCATAGCTATCCTTTTTAGGAGCTTTACATAGTCATTCTTGCTTCCTATTTCTCCAGTCACTTCTATGACACATTCTAGTGAACTCCTATAATTAGTTACTTCTAATTATCTTAGCACTGGGGTTTTGCATTTACATTTTTATAGTTGTTTGGGTTCACTTTCCATAGTTATTTATTACATTTAGTTACTGTATTCACATAATGTTCTAGATTAGTTTATTATTATTATTCCATTATTTTGTTAATTTTAGTTAATCACGATGATAATACATAATAGTGGAATCTATCTCTAAGATACAATGTGTCCCTAGCTTACAAAATCAATCAAACAAGCAATCATTAGCATCCAACCTACGTAAATAATCATAGATTTCACCTAGTCTAATAAAAATATCCCATATTTTCTTATTTTATGACGACCCAATTTTGGTCGATGCCGCCTATAGCTTGGGTCGTAAATCGATCACCATTTGACACCCATCTCAAAACCTAGAAAAATGCAAAAAAACAAAAAAACAACTAAATAGCTTAAAAAAAAGTTATGGATTAGGTAATTACCATCCTCACGAGTCATCTAGTGCTTCCTTTCTTCTCTACCAACCTCCATCTCGATCCAAATATCAATCTCTCTCTCACACATATATCTTGATTGAAAAATTTACACAATACAAATGATCTTATTTGGCTATTTCGCCACTTTATATAGGCCACCAACCTCGGTCATTGTCAATTGGATCTAATTTCCTTTGACCCAACTAAGTCACCATCAACCTAACCCTAAATGTTCATTCCCCATCCTCTTTCACCTAATCCCTCTTCTAAATTATATTTTCTTCCACTTTTGACTTGTGTGTTGTTCATCACACACCTTTTTCTCCAATCTCATTACAAATCCTTAATCTCATCTAGCAGCCTACTCTGCATCCATCTTTGTGTCCCTCTTGGGACACCATCTTTCATCATAAGCCCACCATTATGGCCATATTTTATCTTCATCCTACCCAAGTGCATATTTTTAATTCCTCATATATGAAGGATATCACATCATCTTTTTCCCCAACATTCCATTAGAACCATTGTCTTGACCATCCTCACATTTTTTACGCATAATTTTGATGTACGCCTTTGACCCGTTGGTCCCATAGATTGCACATCCATCCGATTGGATTCCCATTGGACTTTATCCATATTGAAGTAAAATTTTTTGACTCACAAGTCCATAGGACATTTGGGAAGTCATCTCCATTGAGGCCATGCCTTATTTCCTATCAAAGTGATTCCCAAATCACCACAATATTTTAATTTTTGTTTTTATCCTTATTCCTCTTTATTTGGGGCATCCTCTTTCATCTTATTTCAATTTATTATCCTTACAAACCTTATCCCTTCATCTATCTTCAACCTAGTGATTGATTCTTCTTCGTATCACTGATCCCTCGTTTGAGGGGGAACACCTCAACCACCATCATCTCGTTATCGCTTCTCATTTTTACCTTATGAATTACCCAATTTTGATGCAGTAAACTTAAAGCTTTGGAAATTTACAAGACCACACAAAATAATGTTCTACTTTCAATTTGAAAATGATAGAACATGAAGTTAGTGACTGATTATTTGGTGCTTAGAATTATTTGAGAGAGAGATAAAGAATTCAAAAAATCAAGGCAATACACTAAATTTTTATCCTAGAAACCTCAAATTTGAGGGAAAACCAATCGGGAAGGGAAATTGATATTTCTTCCCACTTATGTATTAGCCAATTTAAATAATAAGATACAAATTACAATAAGTGAAGGAAATCAACAATGTCAACACTTCCCTTTTGTACTTGTTTTCTCTATTCTCACACACTCCTTGCTCCTACAATCCAATTCCAACACTGAAGACTTCTTGCTCACTTCTCCCATGAATTGATATCCAACTCCACTTGCTCTCCATGTATTTATAGCTACTTCTCATGTCCTCATGTGCACTGGAGAATGAGAAGGGTCATACAGAGAAAGAGACATGGACGATTCGGCTACTCCAAATACACGACTATTCATGGATCATATTTTATTTTTCTATCCATTAGTGATAGGACCGCTGGTGTTTGCGGAATGAAGATTGTGCAACCTCCACCGTGTAGAGGGGTTATGAAAAACGCGGTGGTAGTTACACAACCGCCTCTATGCAAGAGGGGTAGTTCTATAACTCTCCATCTTAAGATTTTTTTCCTAACTTTTCCTGCAGTGTTGGTTGTGTTGTGTTGAAGAAATGTTCTTTTAGATCCTTATGGATTACACCTCCCTTGTTCGGGAGGCTTTTGGTCCCAAAAATATTAGTGGGGGAGTAGATGAGGAAACAATTCCCTCACTTTCTCGTTTGAGTACCATTGGGCCTACCTTGGTGTCTTCCCTTTTAGTCCAACTGCCAAGACTCTAGTGGAGATCTCCTTGTCTCTCTCGATCTTTTTTGCAGTACTTCATCCTCCTGTAATTTGCATCATGAATCCAAGACGAAATATTCTATAGAAGGTAGAATATAACAATTTTCTTCTTTTTCAAGCATGGATGGCTCATATAGGTGCAAGTTCTCACAATTTACTACTAAGTACATCCACATGAATGGTGGAAAATCAATCCTGAAGGAATTTTCTCCAACTGCTCCAATATGGTGAAGGGTCCATACTTGTAGTGGCTTGAGTTTCCTTACTTGGCCTTGTAATCTCTCCTTGCTCAAGTAAAGCCAAACTTTGTCTCCAACATGAAGTATTTACCCCCTCTCGATGTTGATCGTGTCTAGCCTTATACTTGGATTGAGATTTCTCTAATTGTTCTTTCACCTTGAGATGGATTTTCCAGATCCTCTCAATGAATTTCACTGCTCTAGTCACCTCTAAATCACATATCTCCCTCTTCTTCTTGCTACCTAACTATTATGTCTAATGGAGTCATAGGTAGATATCCCAAGCATGCTTCAAATGGTGACTTCATAATGGATGTGTGTACTTCTTGGTTGTAGGAATGTTGAATTTAGGCTAAGGAATCATCCCAAGTCCGTGGATATTTGCTATTATATCCTCTAATTAGCTACACCAAATTCCTTCTCACCAACTCTGTTTTCCCATTTATATGTGGATGGAAGGACATGTTCCTTTATAGCTTGGTGTCAATCGTGTCCCAAAAAGTAGTCCAAAACTTGCCCAAGAACCGGAATCGTGTCGAAATAATAGAATTTGGAAAACAAAAATGCACCCATACAATAATAAATAAAATTTCAGCTACCTCATATTATTTTATTCTATTTTTACATGCCATAAGAACACACATATTACTGAATCTATCTACAAAAACATATAGATAATCATGGCCATGTTTAGACATAGGTAGTCCTCCTACAAAATCCATAGAAATATCTTCCCACAGATGAGTAGGGACCGATAAAGGCATATACAAACCTTCCTTCCTGATTTTAGGCTTGCTTGTACAATAATTTTTTTACATCCTCTTATGAATTTAGATACTTCTTCTTGCATATTGGGCCAATACATGTACCTTTGCAAGTGGGTCATGGTATTTCCAACACAAAAATGTCCTGCTACTTTTGAGGTATGTGCTTCCCTCATCAATATAATCCTTTCTTCTTTTGGCACACAAAGCTTCCCCATCGGTAGAGAAACCCATCTTTGAGATAACAATCTTCAATACCCATCTTTTTAGCCCCTTGAGACTGTAACTGCTGATATGTTACCCCAAAATTTTTCTTGAGCATATGCATCTCCATAATATTCCTTCATGAAGGGATCAATCATAGAGATAACAACCAAACTAGAGATTTTCTCTTATGTGGGAATCCTAGACAACATGTTTGCCACCAAAGTTATGCTACCTTTCTTATACTTGATCACCAAATGGAAATGCTAAAACAATCACATCCACTTGTAGTGCCTTGCCTAATGCAATTTAGATTGTGCTTACAAACACTAGAGAGGTTTGTGGTCAGTGTGGACAATAGTTTCTTTTCCAAACAAGTAATGTTTCCATTTTTTATTGCCTAAACTAATGCATACATTTCCTTATCATATAATGAATATCCCATAACTGCTGAAGTGAAAGTTTTAGAATGATAACATACTTGGTTTACCTTCATGTAGTAACACTATTCCCATAATATAATCTTTGCCATTGTATTTACTTCAAAGGGCTGCTGCAAATTAGGAAGAGAAAGTAATGAAGAATAAATAATTTTTATTTCAATAACTCAAAAGCCTTATCTTATTATTTACCCAAGTCAAAACCCTTACTCTTTCGGCAGACTGTGTCATGAGGTGCTATAATAGGGAAGAAGCCCGGAATGAACTTCCTCATGTATTGTATTACTACCATAAAATGTCTAGTCTTGTGGCTCCCATTGGTGTAGGCCAATTAGTGATGGCTTCCACCTTCTTTAGATCCACTCATAGTTATCCTCCTCCAACCACGTGTCCAAGATAGAAAAGTTACTATTTTGCAAATTCACACTTCTTCGGGTTGCATAACAACTATTTTTTTTTCGAGAACTTGTAAGACTTTGCTACAAATGTGTTAGATTTTATTCCCATGTGGCACTAAAAATCATTATATCATCCAGATATAAAATGATACATGAATCTATGAATTCCCACAATACATCATTCATCAATCTTATAAATGTATCAAGTGCATTACATAAACCAAATGGAAGTACTAATAACTCATACAAAACCTATTTTGTTTTAAAGGAAGTCTTCCATATATCCTCCTCCTTCATCCCAACTTGAGATCTAACTTTGTGAAGAATTTTGCATGTTGAAGCTGGTCCAAGAGGTCATCTATACATGGGAGTGGATAAATGTTTTTATGGTGATCTTTTTCAAGGCACGGTAGTCAATGCATATTATCCAAGAACCATATTTCTTCGGCACTATCAAAATAAGCAAACCACATGGTGAGGTGCTCAAGCGTATCACCCCTTGGTCTAGTAGCTCATGGAGTTACTTCTTTACCTTTGTACTCTCCAACAAGGATTTCCTATACAACCTGATGTTTGGTAGAGGAGACTCCAAAAATAGCTGAATCTCATGCTCTACTTCCGTTTTGGTGGTAACCTACTGGGAGTGTGGAATACTTCCTGAAAATACTAAATAATGTTATCCAAATATTTCATCCATTGGTTATAAATATATGAAATTTCTACCCCATCTTGTTTATCCTTTAATAAAAGTAAAAAAACTGATTATGATTTTCCTGAATTAGTCTCTTTGCTTAGTCAAGCACTTACCATAAGATTTTTTTCTTACACTAGTGTGCTTGGATGTTGTAATTGATATAGTTCTTGACCCATTTGTATTGGTTCTCCCTTCTCATGAATATGGCATCCCTGATATACAAGTAAGGACTCCCGAAAACAACATCAAATGCATCAAGTGGAATTACATCAACTTCTAATACATCTATATACTAAGATTTTATCCCAAAATTGAACCTACATCTTCTTGTTACTTAAATCTCTACACCCTTCTTCACCCATCCCAAAGGATATGGATGTGGATGCTTGTAAGTTTCAAGACCAAGCTTCTTTACAACTACATCAGAAATCAAATTAGATTGAGAACTAGTATCAACCAAAGCATTTACCTTAGTTCTCTTGATTTGGATTTTGATCTGGAATAACTTACTCATCTCTTCCTCTTGCTCTTGGCTATTCATGTTAGTGGCCGTGCATCCAAGCCTCTTGTCTACATTTGAATCATCGTCCATATCTACCTCCCCATCTATCTTTACAACAATCATGAATTTTTTTTAATCCTTGGTTTGGTTATTTGGGTGTAAATATGGATGTAAATTCCAACATGTAGTGTTAGTATGACCATTGATATCACAATTATTATAAAAATTATTAGGATCTTTACAAGTATTCAAAGTAGTGGTAATTTTTTTACCTTTCCCCTTCCATTTACCTTTGTTACTTATTTTTCCCTACTCTTTCTTTGGCTGATTTGTTGACTACTTTGTCTTTGACTCTACCTCTCCTTGCTTCCTTTCATCATCTATGTAATATGCTTACACACAAGCTTCATTGATATCCTTGGGCTTTGTGGAGATGACCTTCCTTTGAAGGTGAGTGTGAAGTCCTCCCAAATACTTGGTCAGAATATCTTCATCCTCCAAGTCCATATTAAGAAACATGGCTTATCTCGAAACTTTGTAGTATAATCCTACACACTTTGACCACTTCCTTGTCTAAAATACTACCATTTAATCATCTGGTCAGTCTTATGGCCAATAGGATAAAATTTAGCTCTAAGAAATTCTTTAAAACCCTCCCAAGTACTAACAATAGGATGTTTTGTCTTTTCACAAGTAGCTAGATGGGTTTCCCACAAAACCAGAGCATGTCCTTCCATTTTGAGATGTGCAAAGGTAATCCTTTGTGCCTCCATGACATTATAAAAACTAAAGTAAACCTCCAATTGTTTTAACCATTTATCAAATAACTCCACATCTACTTGTCCAAATATTTTTATCTCAACCTTAATTTCAACCTTAAAAGGAGCATGCTAAGATTTACCTTCTCTTTTACAAATGGAGTTTATTCTTCACGCTCTTCCACATCTTATTCGTCATCATGGCTCTTTCCTATGCCAAATGTTTTTTCCAAAGATCTAACCATGATTCCATGAAATATTGCTTGATTGAATCAAGTCTTTTGTAGATATGAAAGTTCTTACTGGT
The DNA here is from genome assembly GCA_018340775.1 of Taxus wallichiana var. yunnanensis. NCBI lineage: Eukaryota > Viridiplantae > Streptophyta > Pinopsida > Cupressales > Taxaceae > Taxus > Taxus wallichiana. Next base: position 359,002,682 of record CM031234.1, on the reverse strand, counting down.
GACTTGTTAGTGAGAAAATTTGCCGGGTTGATAACTTTGTGGGTTTCTTTCCAACGCTCAAGGAATCAAAGTCCCTATACTTAGACGGTGTATCTTTCATATTTGCATGAGCTTGAAAAAGTGGATTTTTCTTGGTGTCCTTGCAGCCAGAGATCTAACAACGGCACTCCACTAACCTTGTAACAATGATAGAAATATCTTGCTAGAGAGGAATTTTTCAAGAGAGTGGGAAAGGGAGTGAGAATGTTAAGGGGAATAAACTAATGTTACAAGTAGATGTTCAGAGCCTTACGCACATTGGTTAGAAATCTTACACATGCATTTCAAAGAAGAAAACAACATGATTTTGGAGCCATTGGCTAGAGGAAACCATACATACAAATACGTACACATTCGTATGCCTTGGAAAACATAAAATTATTCCTTTATTATCTTGCAAAATCATAGTTGTACATAGTGAGGAATTGAGGAAATGTGAGGTGGAGAAAATAGAATAAAATCAGCTATCTCTTTATTCCTTCACAAGAATTACTCTCTCATGAGATTGCAAATTGAAAACCAGCTAAGAAGAAGCCCAAATGAGGGGCTCATTACAATTTATAAAGAAGAGACGACTCTTCATCTCCCCCAATGACACTTTTTATGCCTTATTCGACTTTAGAATCTTGATATTCCTAGGAAAATATTAAGTCTCTTTTATAAAAGCAAGGTGAACTTAATTTACATTATGTTTATGTTAACCTTTAAATCTACCTTGAAATGAAGATGTTAAAGTCAATTTAAATATTTTTCTTTTGAAATATTTTGCCCTGGAAGTGTTTAAAAATGTGTTAAAGGTTCTCCAAAATTTTGAATTCTGAAATTTGGGGCTTGATTTCGAGAGGTTTTCATTTTTGGGGATTTAAGTGCTAAAATAAAAATTGATTATGGAGTTCGAACTCAAAGTATGAAAGCCCTAAATTTTGGAGTTTTAGACTTTTGGAATTAGAGGTCTCTTTTGGTAATTTGTGATTTTTCAATTTGGAGTTTTGAAACTGAAAGTCTATGTTGTCATTTTAAGAAATTTATTCCCGGAGTTCCAAAGTCCAAAACTTTGAAGTTCGAAATTTTGGAACTTCGGACTTTCGGGTTTTGGAAGTCTCCCATCTATTTTTGATATTTTCACTTTCAGAGTTCTGAAGTATGAAACTCTAAAGTTCTAAAATTTTGGAACTTCGGACATTCGGGTTCGAGTCTTCTGTTACCTTTTCACAATATTCATCCCTCGAGTTACGAAGTTTGAAAATATGAAGTTATGAAATTTCAGAACTTCGGACTTTCGGGGTTTTAGACTTCGGGGTTCTATGAGCATTTAATTCTCACCAACCTTCACACATGTCAGATTTTGAGCATTAATTTCAGGTTTTTCTATATAAACTCAAGTTTTTACCTGTCATTTTCACCTGACTTTTTCTCTGACAATATGATTTTTACTGCATTCTTTGTACTTTCGAGGCATTAGTTTTAAAGTAATTTTATTTGGGTTATTTTTTCTTGGTTTATGATATTTTCAAGTTTTTATTCCTTGTTTATTTTCTTTTGTTCTTCCTTATTCTTTTTGAAAATGGAACCCTTGTCATCCACCATGTTTTCCTTGAAAATGTTTCCTGATCTCCACAGTTGCAAAATCCAACATGTGCAGGCATCCAACTCAGATTGCATTATAATTTTTCAAGATCTTCCCAAGTGTTTTACTTGCCTTTCATGCCTTCGATGAAGTTCAGTTCACAAGTTTATTTGAGAGGTTCTTGCTTTCAGATTTTGGAGTTCTATTTCTTTTAGAGTTTGGAAGTCTGTTTTGGAACTCTGCCTTTTTGGAGTTCGGGGTTTCTATTTTTCAGAGGTTTCATTTTGGGATTTCAGAGATTCCTTTTGAGACTTTCAAAAGTCCAGTTTTAGAGGTTCGGAAGCTTTTAATTTTTAGAGTTTCAGACATCTGTTGTTTCAAGTTTTTGAAGGTTTCACACTTCAAAACTAGAATCTTTTCAGACTTTCGGTCTTGACATTTCAAGATTTTACGTATTTGTTACAAATTTCCAAAGGCCCTTTCAAATTCTGAAACCCAAACTTAATGTAAACCTCTTCAGAAAAAGGAAAAGAAAATATGAAATATACATTCCTAGGAGTTTCTCCTCACTCTTGTCTATCTTCAGACTTAGGGAATATAAGAGATACCAATCTTGGGCAAGTTGATTTTCCAGATTTCTGGGCAAGGGTAAAAGATCCTAACAAGAAATCCTGGATGCAAGCTATATATGATAGTGGGATTGTTCTTGCTACCAATTTTCCTACATCCATGCATTTCCCGAATTCATCTTGGCTGCAGCAACCCACTTTGATGAAGATTCCAGTCGGTAAAATATGTTGACAACAAGGTTGTAATTTGATTAGACTCTGATTTCTTTGAAGATTTGTTCAAACTCCTAGACGTTGAGGACTATGCCACAATTTCACCAGAAGCAACAGTTGAACATTGGGATAAAGAAACTGAATTATGTACAAAGGTCATGATGAAGAGCTACTTGGCCAAGAGTGTCACCAAGTTTCCAAAGACCATGTATCGATCAGACTTCATCCAGGTAAAGTAAATGATATTATCGTGTTGTTGAGTAGAGTTTCAGGCCTTGCCTCTGCAAAAGAATTTTAGGAATGGATGTTCCTATATATTGCCACCATTAAGAAAAACAAGGAATTTATACGATGGGGAGAGCATATCAGCAACTCCATCTATTTTCAATTAAGTAAGGTTTTGTCTTCGAAGAAATTTTACATGACCTCTTTCTTGGTCTATGTTGTATCGCTTATGGGATATTTCACTGGGTTGAACACTAAAGGTGTTAGAAGTGCTTCACAAATTTATGATTTTTATCCTCAACTTACAATGGATGAGGGAAGAAAACACTTTCGTAGGATCAATGATGCCTTCTTCACTGTTATCCTTTATTGTTTTGATAAGGATTTATATAATCGAAGGATTTCGGATGAAGCTTTCAAAGAAGTACGCGAGTGGGGAGCTATTTACCTACAATTTCCTACATTTACATACATCTGGATTCTTGGTTTTGTAGGTGCTCCCAGTAAGTTGCCAAGATGCCCTACTGACAAATGGGTTTTGTTGGAGTTAGTTTGGAAATTGTTGGATTACCATAAAATCAGAACAAACGACATAAGGTAGGAGTCCAGTTTTCAATTTAAATTGGAAGCTATACTTGCACAAGTATTTACAAGGTGAAGAATGTGGATGTAGAAATGTCAAAAGTGACTTTGTGAACATTTCATCCTCGAACCAATTTTAACTACTGGGAAAATTTAGTGAAACAGTTTATCTAGTTCTCATGTACCCCAGTTAGAAGACATTTGGATTCATTGTCGAGATGAGTTCATTATCCGAAAATGAGAATATGAAAGGTTGACTTTGGATGAGGTTTGACAGTTTGGTATCATAGAGATTCCAAAGGAGATGGAGGATGAAGAGGAAGTATTGGATGCAGTTTACAAGGATAACAATGTCGCCAATCAACCATTTCCATGGATTGATTGGTATGTAGAAGAATGTTGTAATACTAAGGAGAGGGTGGGGCCCATTTTATAGAGAACATATAATTGGTTGGCTACCTTGGGAATTTCACCCAAAGGGTTAGATCAACCTATAAGAACAAAATCCCAACCAACAATGAGTCTTCAAATACCTACAAAAGGGAAAAGGTCTATCCAAAGGGCCCATATAGTCCCTAAGAATATTTCATTCATTATGGAAGTTCCTCTCTCTCCAAGGCTCCTTCTTCCAAGGTTGTGTCTCTGGTAATACTAGTATCAGAAATTGTTGAAGTCATTGATTCCCCAAGTTTATCACAGAATCTGCCATCTTCTCCTTCCCTACCATTATCACTTCCTCCATCATTTCCTTCCGCTTCTACACTCATTTCTTCTTTTCCATCCCCATCCATGGCCCAGGTATTTTCATCTCTTCATGTCCTCTCAGTAGGGGAGATGATTAGGTCTCCAGTTTCCACTTCACTTCCTCTACAACTTTCATTTCCTTCCATCTCAACTTCTAGCCTCATTGTATCCACCCCTGGGGATATTCTCACTTCCACCCCATCTATCATTACCACCTCCATTCCAGTGCCATTGTATTATCTAGAGCTCCACATACCGAATCAATCATTCCACTTCCGGTAGCATCTACTAATGGTTGTTTCATCCAGACTCCAAAATAGAAGAAGAAAGTACCTCTAATGGATGTTATAGATCTAAGTGTGTTGGAACCTACTCCGAGGAGATAGGCCAAGCAGCCAAATATTGTCTCTAACCTATCAATAAACCAATCAGGAGAAAGGGTTGTGGAAATTGCTACTCCCGTTGAGGGAAAAACCAAAGAAACTATCATAGCAGCTGACTACCAAATTTCCAAATTTCACTAGGAAAAACAACACACGAAGGGGCCAAACAAGATGTGCAGACGAATCTTAAATTTTTTTGGATAAGTACAAAAAGGAAAAAGCTTCTAAGGATGAGCTAAAAGAAAAATTTGAGAAACCCAATACCCTGTTGAGAAAAGTAACACAACCAACTCCATCCACTGATATTTCAACTACTACTACTCTGAAATTTCTTCCACTCTAGATGATATTTCATATCATGAGATTGAAAATATAGGTTAGAAGTAATATTAGTGAATGCATGGATAGAAATCATACTTCAAGAATCCAATCCTTTGATTAATGTTGAAATATATAATGACTTTTAGACTGAAAGAGCCTCTATTTGTAGAATGGATGAAGCCTTTTCCAAAGATAATAATAACTTGAGTTTGAATTTGACTACATGAAGCGAGATCAGAGAGGAGGATCTAGATCTACTTCTTCAAGAAGAAGCAATCAATGATATTTCTAAGTTTTTGAGTTTCAAAAGGCTATGGAATTTAGGTCCCAGGTGTTATAGGATTTGATAAATAAATTGGATGATAAGTGTGTGGAAATAATGGATGATCTGAACGACATCTTAGAAGAGTTTGATAATATTAACTTCAAGTTCTTTAATGAAAACATTGATGCTCTTCTAGAAGATAAAATTAAGTCAAATTTCAAGGATTTGGTGAATAAGGACAACAAGGTAACTAGGGCTTTCAACAGTGACTCTATTGACAGGTTGGTTTCATGCCAGAATTTCACAAGTCAACTGAAGAAAGTGGTAAGTAAACTAAAAATAATTCCAGCCAAGGTAGAAAGAGAGATTGAGACAATAGATGTGGTAAAACATTACATATGTGGACCAGAGGAAGGAGAAGTAAAAGGAATTATCAAGCGTTTCATCAAATATAAGCATCATATGGCTGCTTGGGAGAAAGAGCAAGAGAAAACTGAAGAAGGAGAAGGTGTTGCAGGGCCAAGCTAAAGCTGGACGACCATGGCAGGATAGTTCCAAGCTCTGGATCGGTCCAAGTTGTAGGGTTCACTGAGTCAAACCCTTGCAACCACTTTGATATTTGTATAGGATCTTGTTCCATGGAACTTAATGAAATTTTATTTTTAGTAATTTGTTGGTTAATGTGCACATTTGTAATGGCTCTACCCAAAACTTATAAATAGTTAAGTGCATGAAGTTTTTAGATATAGATAGATCATTGGGAAGTTACTCTTCAAGCTTGGAAGAGTTCTTTGAATACTTTGAAGCCTTTCAATTACATTCAAAATAATATTTTTCCGTGGAGAATCTGATTTATTGTGTTAATGGTTGATCAATGTATGCTTTGTGGATGCACAATTCCTTAGTGTAAGTGATTAACTCACCTTTATTTCAGAATATCTTATTTCATTCTATGGGAAAGTGATATGATTGTCTTGAATATCAGTTGTGGAAAGATTATTTTCCTTCTGTTATAAAGTTACATTATCATTAGTTGTCATAAGTGAAAGAGATGTTTGACATGTGCATGTTTTATATTGTCATGGTTGTTGATTGTGTTTTCAATCAGATTTGATCTATCTGTTAGGTATGTTTGGGGTCTTACAAGGGAATGTATGCTATTTTTACTATGGTTTATTATTTACCCTATCCAAATAGCACTAGGTGAATTAGATTGTGATGGTTGTTTTATCCTTTCTGAGTTAACCCTTTCTAGTGTGAAGATCATATGATTATCTAGTTATACTCTTGGTGTATCACTGTATTTTTTTATTTGTTATTTCTAACCCTAAACCTCATGAAGTGAGTAGATTAGAATCATTTAAAGTGTTTTAGCCTTACACATCGATCTTAAATTGGGTGCCCAAAGTTCCAAATGAATCTGGCCTTCTCTAGAGTTTCATCCCAAAGAAACAAGGTCCGACATCTTGGGGATGATACAACGTTGCACGAGATCTTTCAAAGAATTCAATAGGTGCACAATCCACGTGAATTTTTTTTTAAAGTCACTTTTAATTGACTTAAATGCATATTAAAAATGTAACCCCAATGCGAAATTAGAATGTTGAAGAGAGAAAAAGTTGGAGGGAGAAAAGAGAGAGAAGGAAGAATAAGAAGGGGAGAAGAACGATGCTGATGATGAAAGATCTATCTCTAATGAAATACATTGCTCCTTCCAGATGACTAGATGAAATTCCTCATTATGATGAACTCGAACCACCGAATTATTTACAACTTGAGAAGCTCCTAAAAACTTACACTCGATTCCAAATTATTCTCTATACCATGTCATTGAGAATATATCCCCTCCCTTAAATTCCATATTGCAAATGATTTACTCATGTTGCATACAAGTTGCTATTTTTTGATGACCTGCGGACACCACGAACTAAGTGTTTAGAAACACTGTTGAGTTATCCCAATCGTGACCTTGGGTGTTGCTTATGGAGATCCAATTTGAAGAAGTTAAGGATGAAATCTACCTCCCGTGTTGACCATTTTCAACATATCTTATTCCACCGACATATGTCCTATGGAATGATACATTTGTCCATACAGGTGATAGGTATTAATGAACATACTGGTGAAATAGTGAAGGGTGTTTGTTCCATAATAGGAAATGACCATTATGAACCATGGAATGAAACCAATACTTTACAATTGATTACACCTGTGGAATGAGGTACTAGAGAACCTATGAAATTGAATCTCATGGTTCTTCAACACTTGATATTATTGAATGAAGAAACTTACTATTTTTAGTAAGTGTAAAAATAAGCTTTTTAGACCTTGAATGACTATGACACCTTGAACTCCTTCTCCTTCTTTGTGTTCCTCTTGTGAAAACCACCTTCTAGACCAACTTACTATTTTTGGCAGGTACCTATGGGACCACTTACTATTTTTAGTAAGTGTCAATTTTGGGCCGAGATGACCCTTTCGATGATTTTCTCCTGTAATACTTCCCATGTGTTCATTGCCTTCTTCAAAGATTCTTCAGATAACAACTTACCCGAAATAACAATATCCCATGTAGGAAGGCTTACTATTTTTAGTAAGTGTGCTTTTGATGATCGGATTGTGATGGAAAAAATATTTTTATATGAATTTTTTCCGAATATCTCTCCTCGAAACGGATCTACCCTATCAACAGTTTGTGAGATCTTAAAATTTAATTTTTGATCCGGCAAAGTGATTACGGGCACGAAGCTACAATGGTAGCCATTAATAGAGTCTAAAATTTATAGGTGCAATTCCCCTCATATATATTAACAATTTTTTTTTTTTTTTTATGGGTTTTCTTTTCTTGTTTTATAGATGAAATTTTTTGCAAACCGATCACTAGTTTTGCAGGAAATAAACATTCAAGTTATGGAGTATGGAAAAGTTGATTTATTCATTGAAAAATTTCCTCTCCATGTAGGTGAAATATAATACTTGGTTTATATGGCCTCTAAAAATTATGAAGGCTGCAAAAACCTTACTTCGATACGTGCCATAGTTTGCAAGTTATGAAAATTTCTTCGTTGGGCGGCTACAAGGGTTTTCTAGATTAAAAATCTCCATTTTCTCTTCGTTCTTCATCATTTTGATATATTTAATTTCTAAGATCCCCATATTTTCACTGTGAGGAATATTTCATGGAGCTGGTTTAGTGCAGCAATGGATTTGAGAAGCTTTGGAAAAAATCGGTAGAAGCATGCCTTGACGGTGGCATGGAACTCATGGGGATGAAATGAAATCAAAGTGACTAAGTCTCGGTATTTATGCATTTGAAAAAGAAAGATTTTGGGATGGGATAATTTTTGCATCCCCTATGTCCCTTTTCTAAATATATTAAAAGGACACAAAATTCCCTCACGCGTGTGGTCTTGACACTTGTGAAATTTTGGTTGGATGTGCGCTTAAGTGAGGGGGCTTGAGAGAAGCACCTGAGAGCTGACTTTTGGGCGCATGAGGAACCACAAGGATTAAGTGGGCTGAGGGAATTTTTGTCCCCTATGTAAATTTTATAAAGGGATGAAAGGGACATGAAATCCCCTTAGGTGTGTGGTGATGACACTTGGCAAACATGCGTGTTGGGAGAGGGAAGGCTCAAACTAGCTCTGGGGGCTTAACTGGCAAACAAGAGGTCATGTTGGTGTTCTGGAGAATAAATGGGAGGAGGGGGAATTTTGTGTCCCTTACATACCTTTATCAAAGGTAAATTAGGGACAATAAATCCTACTAGGCTCTTGGTGCTGACACGTGTCCACCCATTGAAATGGCTAAGCTGAGAGTTGTTACCTTGGGCCCGAATTATAGTGGTGATAACTTGAGCTTCCAAATGAGTTTTGAGAAATTTATTTATATGAAATTAATTGGAAACCAAACAATGAGATGAATGGTAATGTTTTAAATCTTAAATTAGGACTACATCACCTCAAAATGATCCCTTATTTCTCAGGACCACCAGTTGTGCGCCAGAAGAATGAGTTGCCTTGGAAAGTGTATAGTGTTTCAAGATGTCTTGTATTTTCCACAATTTAGGGCATGGAAAATAATTTCCATATGTAATTTTTTGGGCTCTTGAATCTTCACGAAGCTCCCAAAATCTCTATTTGAAGTTTAGGCACTCCTTCGCGGTGTTTTCTCCTTTAGGCCCGAAAACCCACTTTTGCTGAATTAGCTCCAAAACCTCTGGATCTTTCCAAAATATTCCAAAATATTTTCAAAAATGTTCTTGGAACTTTAATGCATCTCCATGTTGAATTTTTCTCCTCTTTTCTTCTCTAGGGGGTGCATTAGTCCTGGGAAGGCCAGTGGTAGCCCTTCCCAAAATTGCTCAAAAGTTGGCATTCTCTAAGAGATCCTAAATCACCTAGGTGAACTGAAGTTGATTTTGTAAATCACCTAGGGGTTCACTTGAAATTCACATAGGGATCACTATACTGATAGGATAGGATTGGTGATTAGGATAGATTAACCCGGGGTATATTGGGAAGGTATGCCTTTGAAATTTTTTGACACTATGGTCTGTTGCCATGCTTAAAAATTGGAAATTTTCATGTTGAAAATTTGCATGAAAATAGCTGGCTCTAGCTTGGGTACACGTTATGCACTAAGCGTAATGAAGACATGACACGAGAAATCCCATAATCTCTACATATAACACATTGACTAGTTCCTTATCCATTGGGCTTCACATGAGTCATTTACGTCTTACACAAGAGGGAGATAGAAAGGAAGAATACACACACACAAAAAAAAGAAAGGAAACACACAACACACGTGGAAAGGGAAATAAACACACAAAGAAAGGGAAACACACCTAACAATCACCTATAGTAAAAAGGGGAAAAACTACTTTCATTGAAGAAATTTTATTTTTAGGGGTTACCCCTAAAGAGGTAACCCAAAATGTTGACATCTTGTGAAGCCATTGACTCGTTCAAGGAAGTAACATATTTTACTCAAATGGCTATGAAAGCTAGGTGCTTTCATGATTATCTTTGTACTTTGTAGGAGTGAGCCTACATGAGATTTCTGGTTCTTAGGCCTTCACCTAGAAATTCCCTCACATTTAAATTATTTGAGATCATTTCGAGCACTCGATTGTCTTCCGTGTTTATCCATAACACTAATATTTCTTTGAACACTTCATCATCATTCTAGGGTTGATCCTTGTTCAAGTTGTTTGAATATTCTGATCTCTTTTCATTCACATATTCACTCTCTACATTAGCCAAATGTTCCAAAGTGATGTGATCAATTTGATTTTGAACACATTCCCAATGTTCTTGCTGCAGAAAACTCTCCTCAATGTGAGTTGGCTCAATATTTTCCCTACCACTTTCCACCATGATGAAGGTGTTGTTCTCAAAATTGAATATGTCCAAAGGTCTCCGAGGAATTTTCTTCTTTTGCATTCACGAACTTCCTCTTACATTGTGGAAGAAGAAGACATGCTTTTTCTCTCACATTCGTCATTGAGGAAGTTATCTAACCTATCCAACTACTCTATCTCCACATCAAACATTGGTGTATCAAAATAAGAACTCATTGATTCACACCTATCTTGTATATCCATTACTTGAGTCAAGAGTTCAAGGCTAAGCTGAGGGTTTTCAATTTATTCTAGAGCTTTGAAAATATCTTTCACACATGACTCTTTTAGATCCATCATAGATTCATTTTTATTTTCATTGGAAGAGTTTCTATGTTGTGACTCAGAGGATTGATAAAAATACAATCCATACCTTCCCATGATTCATTCGAAGAAAATCCATTTGCTTCTTCTATTCTTTGTGTTCCCCAAGGCTCTCTTTCATGTAGGTACAGACAATTCTGACTTATGAACCCTTCGACAAGGAGAGGAGGTCCATGATTTGTGGGAATGGTACTCCTTTGAGCTCAAAATCCATATCATCCTTGAATTCAAAAAATAAATTGGCTTCCTCCATATGTTCATCCATGATTGAATCGGGAAAGATTTTGATTCTTCAATTGTCTCTACTTCTTCACATATCTCCATCCCGTCATTGATTGAAAAATCAAAGTCTAAAAATATATTACTCATGAACACCCCAAACTCATCATTTTGTATTTATTCATCATTAGTGGAGTCTTTAGAAAGCATCAAATCATCCATTATGCAGCTAGGATTTTCCTTTATTGAATATGTTACTCCTCCGATGAGTTGTCTTTCATGCCAAAATGAATTGGAAAATGATGGTTACATCTTCATGTATTTCATAGTAAGGAAGGGGAAATTTTCATCTCTCTTCGATGTAAGGAATTTTTTTCCTATTTTGATACCTTGAACAAAATGTTCACCCTTGGATCATCTTATTTTTGTATTGTATATTTCATCTTATGCATCGGAAACAACTTCTTCATCTCCCCTTTCACAGGTATGGTTACAGAGGACCAGTCCATTTTTATTTCACCAACTAAATCCCTACGAAGCTTCTAATTAGGAGAATATTGAATGAAGATGGAATGTTAGATAAAAAAATTGTGAGAAGCATTTTCTTCTGTGGTAATTTGACCAAAACAACTTAAGAATCCTTTATCCTTATTACTAATGGTACTTATTTGGATTCCATGGAATAACAAGATCCATTTTCACATGTCAATGTAAGTCCTAAGGAATTTTGAATTTCATTGGCATCACATTGTTAGAGGCTCTAGAATATATGATAGAGTTATGTAATTGGTAGCCTTTGATGAAGAGGGACAAGTAGAATGGTTCTACCTTGTTATTTTTGGATGTGCTGAGTGCTAACATGTTCTAAAAGGATGGTGCGAGACAAGATAGGGAGAATAATTTTATTATTGGGGTTGTGACATGAGGATTTTGGGTACCACTTAGAATAGTGTCAACAAACCCTTCGAATTGAGCAGGTCGTGTTTGCAAACATTCCATCTCTATGATTTGAACTCTAGTTTTTCTCGCGTGTTTGATATAGTCAAATGGAGGTGCGGGAATCACAAATGATGTTGCATGAAAATTATTTGTTTTTCAATATGGGGGTGATGTTACCTTAGGAGCTTGAGTTTCTTTGATGGGTGCGGTAGTGGGTGTCTAGCATGGTTCTTACCTTGGTTATCTTGATGGATTTCAAGGGTAATAACCGAGCTTGACCTCAGTATTTTAGGGTTTCTGGGATACCCCGGATTTTGATTATGTTTTTTTGTGCACCATTTTAAAACAATGGATCAAAAATCTTCTTTACCTGCAACAATTTCCTATAAATAAAGCTACAAATCACATCAAAATAATGTTATGGATTAGGAAAAAACTTGAGATTTTATTATTATTTATGATTGTGCTTACAAAGTGATATGATAAGAATGTGATTATCACTTATTTAATTATATATATATATATATATATATATATATATATATATTAATACATACATAATATGATTTACATCCATAATTCCGATTCTTGATATGTATACGAGATACTTATATATGTTAGAGGTTATATAATTAACAATTTCATCTTCTTCCTCGAGTTAGGTCAAAATTGGGAACAAATATATAATATTCGGTGAAGAAGTTGGAATCTTCCTCCCGAGTGTCGTAGAGGTGAGTGAATACCGATTCATTGCTAGAGATAATGATGTGGCTGTTTCAATCAAATTCGAGGCGGTGCAGCAAGAGTCTTCTTCCAAGTTTTCAAGGCCATTCTTGTATTGGCATTTGTATTGAATGAGATCTTCCTAGAGTCTCAATGCTTCATCATACGCATCCCAAAAAGCATCACTGGCTTCCCGAATATCTTTGTGTTACAGAAAAAATAGCCTCCATGAGATCAAATGGAGCTTTGTAGATCACACAGAGTTCAAGATCATGGAGAAAGTTGTATTACTCCCGATGACAATGAGAGAACGAGAAAGGAATCATTTGTGGGAAAGTTAGAACCTCCTAATGCCATCTGAAGACATCATGCTAGACAAAATATTAATAGATAACAAGAAAAAAATAAACATTTTGATTAGATTCTAGCCAAAAATGGTGAAAAAGCATAAAAATATAGGAATCGCTAGCAATTTAGGGAAATCACTGGAAATCGCTAGCGATTATGGTGAAATTTAAGAATTTTACAAATAGAGCTTAAATTAATGGATTAAGACATAAATTTGATAAAACAGAATGCTATTTGACATGTAGATGATGTATAAGCAAAGGTATACCTAAAATAAATCAAAATGAGTGATTTACCTTGCAGAATGAATTGGTGGACAAAAGAATGAAAGAAGGTGGTTAGAGGATGAAAACAAGCAATCTGATGATGAATTTGATGTTCGTTGAGTAGCATGACGTTAGATAATGTTGATGTGAAGTGCTTAGATGCTTGATGAGCTTGGATTGAGACAAAGTACACCTGCAAATCTTGAGAATCCATGTCCAAATGAGGTCTGAAAACCCATATTTATAGATCACCAAGTGATCAGGCAAATCACCGATGATTTCAAGGAAATCTAGTTTGGTTAATAAATCAAATGATTTCCTTCCATTTTGAACTTGGTATGGAAGATTTCAAAATAGTTAAGGTGAATAATGGTTTAAAAATCATGAACTAACTTAGTTTGGTTATGGGGGTTTAACTTTTTGGAAGATTTAGTTAATTAGGTGGCTAGTTAGTTTAGGAAAAAGTTAGTGCTTTTTGAGAAGTGGTTTTAGAAGTAGTTAAGTAGTTTGTGAGGTGTCATGGTTAACTCAATGAGGCATGAGGGAAAGGTGTGAGGAGATAATAAGTAATTTATTTATTAAAATAAGCATTAATTCAAATAATCATTTTAGATTTTGGAGATATGATGGGTTATAAATATATTAATTAAAAAGGGGTACCATAATGAGGCATCGTAAATGTTTCATCTTTGGTTATGAGTATGTCTAAGCTTAGGGGATGTAAATTTTTGGTGTCTACATTTTCCCCTTTTTGTCTGGTGATGTTTTTGGAAAATTGCTAGACAAAAATGATTTGGAAAAGTTGTGTCATCATGGGTGAATTCACTCTGTAGCACAATATAACGAGCACCAATGTGTTTTTGTTTTGAAAGGGCTTTCCCCAATTGGAGAGGGTGCAACAATGAAATATTGGGGAATCAATTATCAGGGTGGCCAAAGGGCTCAACGCTCTGTGGACATATGATTTCTCACTAGGTCGTGTTTTGAAAAATGGGGAAGAACCAAGTGATGGAGGCCAAAGGGCTTGTCTCCCATAGACGAATGGTAATTCCCAAATTTTGAATGTGTTGGTTTGTTTAATAAATTTGAAGGTTAAAGTCCTTTGAAATCATGGCACACTTGTGTGGGAATCAAAAAATGAGGTATTTTATAGGAAAATGTGGATAAAGATCCATAAATATGTTAATCGCTAGCGATTGGGGTCAATCACCGATGATTTAGCCAAATTCTAGTGATTGACTTGCGTGGAAAATGGGTTATATAACCTATCATTTTGTGTTTTTATTATCATTATGTTTTGAAGGCTTTGTAAAAAATTTTTTTTTGAAACAAATTTTGATTGATCGATTGAGAGATATGACAACTGTAAGTAGGAAGAGAAAGCCTGTGCAGCAGAGGTAGATTCTAAATTTTCAATTTTGTTTAATTTTCGTTAGTTTTTAATAATGTTTTTGATAAATTAGACACAACTTCACGGTGGTATGGATGTCTAACAGGAATTTCCAGTGATTCAATGAATCACTGGTGATTTATGTAGATCGTTGGTGATTCATGTACATTCTTGACAATTTTGATGTTTGTTAAAAGTTTTGTGGTTTTTTTATGATTTTGCTAACTATTCTAGCCTATGGAATGATTTTGTTACATTGATCGTATCATTATGATGATACTAATGCTTGTTTTGTGTGTTTGTGCTTTGTAGGTGGATGTGAAGCTTACTATTAGAGACCGCATCCCTTCGATGTTGGATGAGGTCAGGGAGGATTTGACCTGATGATGATTGGGATCATTTAGAGGTAGTGGGTTTTGGAGGGATGAGATATTATAGGCAGATTCATAGATGTTGCAACCTTATTCTTGCTTTGCTAGAGAGGTGGAATCCTTCCACCAACACTTTTTGGTTGCCCACTGGAGAGATGAGCATCACTTTAGAGGATGTTCATTGGATTACGAGGTTTACGGTGAGGGGCCAACCCATTTATTGTATTTTAGATACAGAGAGGGAGGATACCATGTAGAGATTGTATGGAGATGATTCTCGGGATGTGAAATATGCATCGGGAGCTTTTGATTACCAGGATTTGTATGATGTTGGGAGAGATGGTTGTCCTCAGATGACCATGATGATGATGGGTATCTCTTGTTTTGCACTTTGTTGGATTTAGGAGGAGGAATATTACCCTAGATAATGACAGGGGTGGTTGGAGAGATGATGGTGCATTGTATTGTATTTGAGTGGGCACCTACTTTACTAGCACACAGACATACAAAGAGCTATGGGCTTGGACTTCCCACAAGCGGTATAGTATTGATGTTGGATTTTGTTACAGTGTTGGGCCCATGAGCATATTGCTATTTCTCACCCACTAGGGTTATCAGGTGCCATTGATGTGAGGCACCTAGGTTTTATGAGGTGGAGTGCTAGTCTTGGGAGGGCTAGGAAGGCCAAGGGGCCTACCCATTATCGAGATCGATATCGGGGTTGCATGTTGGAGACGTGATCTGGAGGCCATATGTTGGATTCCCTGATTGGCTTGAGTTCCTACATGATTTATAGAGTTTACAACAGGATGTCTGGGTGCAGGGTAGGAGAGCTGGGGAGGATGAGCTTATGAGATTCAAGTTGATCAAGTGGCAGTTTGGCATTATTCAGTACATACCCAAGGATCTGGTTGCTTACATGTAGGAGGGTGGAGATATAGAGACCCTACAGGCCATTGTGGTGGGACTTGTAGCTATTGCTGATCATATAGGTGCCTTCTTGATGAGGAGGTTGAGTTGATTCCTCTTGATGATGTGGGGGTACCCCTGATTTTGGTGCATGGTGGGCTCATTCTTTGAGATATTTTGAGAGGATGAGGGTGGTGGAGAGAGTTGCATTGGTAGTTCATTATGTGTGTGCTCGGGAAGAGGGAGGAGTACATGGGCCGAGGAAGAGGAGGAGAGGGATGAGGGGGATGATGGTGGTGTAACTACAATAGGGCAGTAGTGACAACTGAGAGATATGCCGATTTAAAAGAGAGGGATGATTTGTCGGGTATTCGAGATGCACTCATCATAGAGTGTGATAGTTTGGTTATAGATCATGATGGTCTGTAGGCCTAGCTTGTACTTGTCTCTTCTCATAGAGACAAGTACAAGAGTCAGAGGGAGACATTGAGGAAGGCCTTGGGGATTATCGGGCCTTTGGTATTTGGTGCAGAGTTAATGACCATGGCTCTTTAGAGAGCAAGATCCTCATTACGTGGCATGGTTTCTACTTCTCATTATGAGGTTGCATGAGAGTAGAATGAGATTACTACATGAACATGATCATTAGGTATTATCTCGACACCATTATTTATGTTGATTATGTAGCAGGTCGGGGAGGTGCTATGGAAATAAAAAGACCTAGTGACAAAGTGCATCAAGTTTGGGTCATCCACCTCAGTGACCGTCAAGAGGTGGAGGTGGTGATGGTGTAGGAGTGGGTGGTGGTATAGTAGGTTGCGATCTTGCTCGGGAGGAGGAGGAGCTGGTGGTGATAGTATTTTTCTAGGAGGTGTAAATTTCATGATGTGATATTGTAGGCTCATAGAAGCCCAGTTTGATATATTTATGAGACATTTATGAGACATTTTATATATGATGATGTTGTTGATTTTATATTGATAGGATCATAGAAGCCCATTTGATATATGTTGTGAGACTTTGATGATGATGTTGATTTTGTATGGATAGGCTCATAGAAGCCCATTTGATTTTACATGGATTACATGGTCATTCGTATATAGGATTTTATCTATGTATTTGTTCCTAATTTTTCTTGATATCTATATGTGTTGGATGCATGCTTTACAATTTTTATAGCTAATTATGATTTTGGGAAAAAATGTGGCCATGTTAAGTATATTAAAATCTAA
Source organism: Taxus wallichiana var. yunnanensis (assembly GCA_018340775.1). NCBI lineage: Eukaryota > Viridiplantae > Streptophyta > Pinopsida > Cupressales > Taxaceae > Taxus > Taxus wallichiana. Next base: position 358,985,649 of record CM031234.1, on the reverse strand, counting down.
AATGTAACCAAAATAAAAATGAAGAAAAAGTGGAAAGAAAACACTCTCGAATTTCTTAGTGCATATTAGGGGTCTTGATAGGATTTTCACTTGTAGCCTTTCAAAATGTTAAATGAGACTGCCATTAGATAGTTTATAAATTATAATGGATCTGTATAAAAAATCACTTTTGTGACAAACATAGGAACAAAGGAATCATATAGATGCATGCCTTTATAGGGAAAGAGGGTTCTCTTTTTTGACGAGTTTATAGGGAATCAATGCCCCACATTTTACAACAACACTTTTTTGAAGCAAAATTATAAGTGCGGGAAGTTTTCTCATGAGAAAGATGATCAATGCGGGAAAATTTCCTAGATGATTTGTATTTTGAAGGCTAATCAATGCATGAAGCCTTATATATATAAGTAGCCATCCTTTGAGGGTATGGTCTACATTTTTAAATTGATTTGAATGGCTGTATTTTGTGGGATCGATCCATGATTTTTCTAGGTAGCTAATCTTCGAGGGATTAGTCTATCTCTTTTTGAAATTTTAGCAAGAAACATCCATACATACTTTACTTTTCCTAACTTTGAGGTAAATATCCTACTAAACCTCTGTTTATTAAGGAGGGGATAATTTTATAGGAGACCTACATCCATATGCCCAATGTAATAATGATAGGAAGGAGTCGTTGGAATGGATTCAAATCTTGTGTGAAAAAGGGGAATGTTCAATAAAAACTATTGTCATGATAATCAATCATTTAACAGTAGAAAGGCCACAAGTGCAAAGCATTTAAGGGTTCTGCTTTGGGTTCCCCATCAAGAGAAGTGAGATGATATGCTCCTAACCCATATTTATGAGTGATAATATATGGACCAATCCAATTGGGGGAAAAATTTCCACGTTTACTCCATTCTAATGTAGTTACATTTTGATTTTCCTTAAGTACAAGATCACCAATTTTAAAGTCATGCTCCTTGACATGCTTTTTATATGCTCTACTAATGCGTTGTTGATAAACCTAGTGATGTTCAAGAGTTGTTAAATGCTTTTCATCTAATAATTCAAGTTGTGCTAGGTGATTTTGGTAGTACTCTTCATCAGGAATAAAGTCCTTTAAAGATATACGGAGTGATGGAATTTGGACTTCTAGGGGCACAATGGCTTCAGATCATAAACGAGTGAATAGGGCATGGCTCCTATAGGTGTACGTATACTATTTCGATAAACCCACAAATCGAATGAGGTATGAGTATGCGAATTTGTGCTTGCATCATTTACGGTTTTCATAAGAATTTTGTTTAGTGTTTTATTGGAAGTTTCAACCTGTCCATTTGCTTGGGGGTAATATGGTGATGAAAATATAAGCTTAATGTTGAATGTATCATAGAGATTTTTAACCTCCTTGTTCTTGAAGGATTTTCCATTGTCTGTGATAAGCTTTTGTGGAATGTCAAAATGTCAAATGATATTTTGATATATGAAGTTAATGATAGGCCCAAATTTTGTCAAGGTAAAAGGAATAGCTTCAACCCATTTAGTGAAGTATTCGGTTGCGGTGATGATTGAATGATGTTGTTGAGATTATTTTGGATTGATTGCACCAATGAGGTCTAATCCCCATTGAGAGAAAGGCCATAAGTCCTGAGAAGGTTGCAATGCTTGACTGGGAATGTGGATAAGATCATAATGGAGTTGACATTTAACACACTTCTTTATGTATGCACAACAGTATTTGGTGATTGAAGGCTAGTAGTACCCTAGCCATATGATACATTTGGTGATAATGCTACCACTAAAATGACCACCACAAATACCATCGTGGACTTCTTCAATTTCCTTGGTTGATTCATGTGACTTAAGGCAACGTAATAGTATGTCGTCAAAGCTACGTTTATAGAGGATACCTCCTATGAAAATGAAGTGAGTGACACATTTTAAAAATATCATTTAGTGCCTTGTGATAAATCCAAAGGGAGTTTAGATTCCACGAGGTAATCGAACATTTGAGTGTACCATAAATATGATGGATTGGCATTGATGGTGTAGATGGAAGGTAGCTCATTTTGATGTGAAGGATGATCCAAGCATTGAATGACTACAAACATCTTAGTCTTATCTTTTGATATTTCTATTTCGAAAGGTACAAGGGATCCTAAGGAAGCCATGGTGTCTGTGAACCTGTTAGAGGATCATGGGATGGCCTGAATGGTATAACAATCGAACGCGCCAAGGATAAAATCAGAAACAAATTTATATTTTTGAAGGACTTCATTTTTACATTGGAATTATTCTTTGACATGAATGATGACAAGTTGGGAATCTCCATATATTTCTAGGACTTAGACACCTAAGAGAATAGCGGTTTGTAAACCCATGATCAAAGCTTCATACTCTGCCATGTTATTAGTACACTCAAAATTGAGTTTGAATGATAATGGAATGGGAATGTTCCAAGGTGGTATAATAACTACACTAGATCCTCCGCCTTCTTGAAATTTAGCACCATCAAAGAAGAGGGTCATTTTTATTGGGATGAAGTCTGATTCATAATTATCAGATTCATCAATGCTATTAATGGATTCATCGGGAAAGTATTCATGCGGTGGTTTGTTATCTGGAAGAGGTACTTCAACAAGTTGATCAAGTAATGACTTGACCTTTAATAGAATTTTGTGGTACAATTTCCAAGTCAAATTCAGTCATTAACATGAGCCATCGAGGTTATGCGATCATTGTGATAGGGTTTGGCATGCATGGCTTTAAGCGGGTTAAAACTAGTGACAACATACTTTTTGTGGTTTAAAAGATAGTGTCGTAACTTGGAGGTGGAAAAATACAATGTGCAACACAATTTTCAGCCTCTGTATAACATGTCTTATATTTGTGAAGTGTGTGAATAATGTAATATACAGCCTACTCATGACCTTGACTATCATGGTGAGAAGCGGGACTCTTAGAGCATGCTCGAAGTGGATATGTATAAGTAATATGGCTCCCCTTCGCGTGGTGGAGTGAGGATAGGTGGTGACAATAAATATTGTTTAATTTGATCAAATGCCTGTTGACAATCTAAGTCCTAATGAAACTTGACATTTTTGTGAAGCAGGTGATGAAAGGGTTGGAAACAGTCGGAGAGTTATGATATAAAGCGTCATATAGAGTGTAATTTTCCTTGAAGGCTACGTAGTTGCTTAAGATTAGAAGGTGGGGAATTTCGATGATTACCCTAAATTTTTCAGGGGTCGACTTCTATTCCATGGATAGATATGATAAACCCGAGAATTTTTCTGGTGAGAACACCAAAAATACATTTTACAGGATTAAGGATGAGGAAAAATTGAATAAGGTGAGTGAAGATTGATTATAAGACTTCAACGTTGTTTTTCCAAGATTTATATTTTCCAAGGAGGTCATCAACATAATCTTCAACAATTTTATGGATAAGGCCATGGAATATGTATGTCAAGACATATTAGTAGGTTGGTCCAAAGTGTTTTTAAGTCGAGGGCATGAAAGCGATAGCAAAAGGTTCCCGAGGGTGATAAAAGATGTTTTTTTGATCATCATCGGTGCGATGATGATTTGATTATAACCAAAAAAACAATCCATGAGAGAGAGAAAGTATTTCGTCACCGGCGGTTAGGTTTACAAGCTGGTTTATGCTTGGAAGGGGGAAATTATCCTTTGGGTAGGCAAGATTGAGATCCTTGAAATCGGTGCAAATACTGATTTTCTGAGGCCTTAATTATAGGGACAATTTTGGAGACCCATTGCGAGATAATCAATAGGTATGATGAAATTAGTTGTTAAAATGCGTTGCATTTATTCTTTAACAAGGAGAGATATACTAGGGTGCATCTTGTGGAGTTTCTATTTGTGAGTTTAACACCAAGATACATGACTATGTTATGTCTGCAATTTTGGGGTTGATTCGGGCATATCACTATATGACCAGTGAAGGCTTGGTGATATTTTATTAGAAATGTTGTGAATTCATGTAATTCTTGTGGATCAATACTTTGATCGACTTTGACTATATGGGGATCTTGTGAGGTTCCTAAGTTAATATCGAGTGTGGATTCATTAAGAAGAGTGGATGTTTTAGATGGTAGGGATCTCGAAGGGAACGATCTTCAACTCCCATGTGAGAAAGGATATCTTGATCATCCTGACATTGAAGGATATCTATTGCGGGTGAATCTTCTTCAACCATTTCTGATAAAACAAGTGGTAATGATTTGATGGAGTGCCTTGATTGGTAGGTGAGTGGTCCTAAGGATATAGTATTGATTAAAAAATTGGGTGGGATAGGTATAATATCATCTATATCCATGGGGTTTTCAGTTTTAGTTAACGATAGCGTTTATTTCAGAACAAGAAAGTATTGTTTACACGTAATGGTGTCGAGTTACTTCTGGAGTGGGTTTTCTATAGCCCAAACCATTTTTCTCATATGGTTTAAGAGTGGACAAGGAAGGTTGGTCATGTGCTCCTTGTTCGTAATGTCCAAGGCCAAATCCTTTCCATGTGCAGTGATAGAGGTACATACGGGAAAATTTGGTATTATCACGAGGATTTAAAACTTGATTTAGATGGGCTTGCATGATGTGACTTAGTCAAATTGGATGAAAGATTGTCAAGTTCACCATAAACAAGATTCATTTTAAGATATGTCGGTCCATATGAGATAACATCTCCTACATTAGGGTCATACATGGGTTGCTTGTTAGGATGACCATACATTTTTGGTGATGAAATAGAGTTGAGCATGAGAAGGCGATATTCCTTGAGGGTAAGATGTTTCACAAGATCAGTAATAGAGGAATAATCTGGAAGTTTGGAAGAAGGGATAAATGTGCTAGTGGATGCTTGATTAGACAATGCAGATATGGTTTTAGGTACTAGCACATCATATAACAGTCAGTGAATGGGTTTGGGTCAGCGGGGATAGTATGAATTTTCCCTTCATGTTCATACTTAAGAAAATGATGGAGGGTGGATGGAACACAACACATGGTGTGTATCCAAGGGCGGCCTAATAACATATTATACTGGAATTCACCTTCTATGATGTAGAAGAGTTCTAGTAAGGTTTTGACATCAAATCTGAGTGGTAAGATTACGGTGCCTAGTGTGGGTGTGATTGTATCATTAAAGGAGCGTAGTAGGACTAGGGTTTGAGAAATGACCATGTTAGGTAACTTAAGTTGTTCAAAAGCAAGGGAAGATATAATGTTGATGGCAACACCGCTATCAATCATGACTCTTTTGATAGAGATATCATTGATTTGAGTAGTAATAAAAAGTGGTAAGTCATGATCTTTGGGCCTAAGAGCAGGTATCTCAGATGGTTCGAATGAAATAGTGGTAGATGATTTCAGAGCGCCTACAAAATTTGTGAAAGAAGTTGGATCACTAGTTGTGATAGTAATGGATTGGAGTGCTTCTAACATGGCTTGTTTGTAAGCGGTGATGTCTGGATGAGCTCGTAGAGTGACATTTTTATGGGAGATTGATGTAATTGTTTGATAGCCAATTTCTGTAGTGTGGTGAGGGGAAGAGTAAAGGGCTTGTTAGGAAATAAGGGATAAAATATGTGGAAAAATCCCTCACAAAATCATAACAATAGAAACTAATATGTAGAAAATATTACATATCTCAAATAAAAGTGCATAATAAAATAACACAACACAAAGAGACAATATTTAACGTGGTTCACCCAATTTGGGCTATGTTCACCAAGAATCACTTGCTCAGATTTTATTATAAGCCACTTCTCTCTCAATACAATACCCAGATTTGTTTGGAGCTATGCTTAACAAACTCTACATAATTCACACCTGAATTCATACACATCTACGCAATGTTACATTTTTTCTACCATATACACAAAACCACGTAAGTAGACAACTACTTAAGTAGTTTTACAAAATCATGGATATCAAAACCATGGGCCAAAAATGTCCCATAAACCTATGGGTAAAAAATACCCCGCATATGAGAAAATCACATTTATTGGTATATCGGGCACGTTTTAAGGCCAATTGTTTTCTCGGGGCTGCGGCCCCGAATACGAATGAGACAAGCTGTGGAAAGCGTACAGTACTCTTAGTGTACATTATTCAAAACTTTCACACATGAAAATAGGCTCCACAACCTAACATGTATTTATTGAAACCTTGGCTTTAGATGATGATGTTTGATTAGGCCCTTCAGGATTTAATGATATTGAGACTTTAGTTTTATCAGATGGTGTTGACAATTCTAGCGATGAGGGTATAGCAATAGGGTCCTTATCTTGTTTGGATTTTGGAGGTTTATTGCCATAATTCTATGAGTGCGTGGTAATATGAACAATGTTAACTTGGTGATTAGATGTTTTAGGGGTAGATTCATTTAATGGAGTTGGTTTTGATTCGAAAGAGAGGAAGAAAGAGCAAATTGTTAATCTTACGAATCTTCTATTGAAAATCTTTACAATCTTCTACGACATGGCACGACGTTACGTGGTAATTACGAGAAAAGCATCAAAGTCATACTAGGAAGGCTTCCACCTCTAATGGTTTGACGGCTTAGGAGGTGGTAACATGATGAGTGATTCTTGTAACAGATTGTCCAAGATGGTAGCATATCGTCCTTTTGGTCCAAATATAACCGGGCATTGATTTCTCTGGGGGGTAGGTGAGATGGGTCTTTTGACAGTGGTTGATTTACCTAGTGGTCACGGAGGTCTTATAGCTGTTCCAACATAAGGGTGATGGAGACCCTGCATGGGTGATGGTTTTCAAGGGTAATTAGTTTGTGTGGGGGTGAACATGAAAGGATCGGATGTGCTTTTCCATTGCGGAATGGAAGATGCAGCATAAGGACTAATTGTAGGAATATGATTAGCGGATTGTGCCCCTATAATAATGGAATGATTGAATGGTATGATAAAGGAAGGATTTTTAGAGATATCTTGATTAGGATTTTTAGAGATATCTTGATTAGGATTTTGAATGATTTTTTTCTCAGGGGACCTTGTGGGCCTAGGTTTTAGGATAATAAGGGGTTATCAAAAGAAGGCATGCCCCTTAGATGAAAAGGAGGAGGAAAAATTTGGAGGACCACGAAACAATAGGTTTCATCATAATAAGGAATTTTAAAGACCTGAACAATGCCTTATTTATTAGGTCCCTTTGAAGTCTTAGGAGTCTTGGATGAGTTTGATGTATTTGTTGAAGTTGACGCTAATGAAGGAAGAGGGGTTTGAATAATACGGTTTATATAGTCCACATGATTTTTTGGATTATTAATTTTTATAGGTTGTGGATGACTAAAGTCCTAGCTTGGTTTGGGTGGGGGTGGTTGAGCTAAGAATGTCTCAAGTGGTACCATGGTTATGTTTGCAAACCTGGGTGTAGGTATAGCTGCACCCACAGATGTGGGCATGTATTTTGGAATAATGTCCGGTGAAGGAATGGAAATGGCTTTATCAGGCTTAGATATTGATCATGTGGGTATTGAATCACTAAGTGATAAAGGTGTGGGGCTAGCTTGTACATCTTCTTGAGCAAGAGAAGGTCTTGTAGTTATAATCTCAGGTTCGTTGGCCTTTGGTGTTGACTCTGGGAACTTTGTTTCACTAGGAAATAAAGTGGATTGAAGAACATGTTCAAATTTTGTTATTGTATTAATGGTATGGATGACATTTGCTTGTGGTGATTCAGAAGATGAGTTGCGATTTGGGAAGGGTTGTTTAAATATGTCAAGGTTATGATTTGGAGGTGTATTTGGATTATCTAAGTGGAGGTCACCCTTATCAATTAAGTCCTAAAGGACATTATAGAATGTGTGACATCTTTCTATGTCATGACCATTAACCCTATGGAATTTGCAATAATCATTATCATGGTACCAAATGGGCTTGAATCCGATATGTCAATAGGTCGAGATGGGTGGAAGTGATATGATGTTGGAAGCAAGTATCTTGTCAAAAACCACACCATAATTTTTTGCTATAGGTGTGTAATTACATTTGTTGATGGGCATGTTTAGTAATGGGCTTTTCTTTAGGAGCGAATTTAACTATGAAGGTATTATCGGCTATTTTGGATTTATTTGGATTGGGTGTTGATTTAGATGGGAACTCTATTTTTGGTTTCTTGGGGTGAAGATTCACCTAACCATCTTCTAGAGATCGTAATTCCAACTTATGGGCCATGGTAAAGGCCTCATTGAAGGTGTGGAATGATTGAATTTGTAGGGTAGATGAAATATGTTTAGCACAAGTGCGATAGAAAATCTTGATCAATTATGTCTGTGGAAATGTGAAAGATAACTGATTAGTGACCCCTCTCTAATGGGAAATGAAATCAATGATGGATTCATCTTCAAATTTTCTAATGGCATACAAATCATTAATGGTAATTTTACGTGCTAAGTTTATGGTGAAATGGTCTAGAAAGAGTTGGGAAAGTTGTGTGAAGGAAAATAAAGAATGTTGTGGAATACTATTATATCATTCTAAGGCTGAACCAATGAGGGACATGGGAAATGTTCTTAACATTAAATCTTGATCATGATATATTAGATAACATGCATGGAAAAAAGCATGAATATGTTGTTGGGGGTCTTCTTTGCTATAGAACTTAATAAACTTAGGAAGCCCCTAGTACATGGGATACAATTTATATGAGTGAGACGGATGGCTAGGTTTGTTGAAAATTTTCTCATATGAGAGCATATTTTTGGATGAGGATGAGGAAACTTCTAAATTGGATATGTGGCTTAGGAGAGCTGGAGAGGGTCTACCTGAGCTGTTGGTTCGAGGATGGGCTAGGTTGATATGAAGACTAGGGTGAGTATGCTTGATATTGTTGTGGAATGTTTTGTTGATAGGGAATGTTTGGTTGGGGATATTTTTCTGATAGGAGAGATTATGTTGGTAGGGGTGATTTTGTTATGGAATGTTCTATTGTGGGGTATTGTATTGAGGAATTTTCTATTGAGGTACATACTATTGATGGATATTTTGTTGATGTGGGATATTTTACCCATATGAAATATTCTGTGATGGGATGTTTTGTTGAGGAGGAAGACCTTGTTGTGAAGCAATAGATTGCAGATTTTGGATGTCTTGATGTTATAAGGGGACCTATGTTTGTTCAAGACTGTGAATATGTAGATATATGTTGGGGAAGGTTAGAAGAGGCAACAAAGAATGGTGACTCGATGTAGGGTATTTTTTACGGAATACAATATTGTGGAATGCCTTGCTGACGAGCAATGGTATGGAAAAAATATTAATGATTGCAAGGATTGTGGCATGTATTACGAAATAGTACATGTGCTAGCAATGGGGCCTGGTGTTAATCATTGGCGGTGTTAAAGGGATATACATGGTAATGTTTTGGATGGGGACATTATTCTGTTGAGATAATACAAAATTAGAAAGAGGAACAAAACTTAATGATGATGTTGGTACTGTGAGGTGATGAAAGAGCCATTGTGGAAGCAATGGTACTATACTGGGGTTCCGTGGATCCCTGTAGAATGACTTGGTGAAGATGTGAATTGTTGAGTGGACATGTTTTGTGATGAGATCATATGGAGATCATAGATAGGTGTTGAGGAAACATTAGATGCTTCGGGTTGACTTGCAAAAGGTTGTTCATCCAATGTGTCAAATGGATTGGTAGAGATAGTAACATTCTAGGATTGACTAATGTTTGGAATTTTGGATTGAGTTGAAGTGTCGGGAAACAAATCTTGAACAACGGGTTCCTAGTTTTGATCAATGAGTTGTGTAATGATGGGTAAAGGGTTATAAGTATTTGTAAGCAGGACTATGCTATGAATGAATGTGTTTGAACATTTCTCACTACGGTATACATTAAGAGAAATAGTATTCGAATCTAACATCTCTTCAAAAATATGATCACCCCCATTGTAAAATGGGAGTTCGGGTGTAATAGGAGAATTTTTTTTTCTGATTTCGGTGTGTAAAGAATTCGTCCATTGTCTTTGTTGCGGAGAGTGAAAGGATTGTTGTCTAGTTTCGTTATTATATCCAGACCCTATTTCACTCCATGTTTTCATGTTAGAAAAGGGATTGGATGTATTTGTCTGATAAATTAATGCTTGTGGTTGCATAGGTGAAGAAATTGTTATTGGGAGTGGTATAGTGTGAAGTGGGGCTTTAAGTTGAAATACAGGCGGTGAAGTAGACATGTTTTCAAACAGTTGGTTACATGCTTGTTATCCAGTGAGTACCATAATAAACACACACACACACACAAAATGAATAGCACAAATATTAATGACAAAATGTGTTGATTAAAAAACAACAAGAAAATGTAATCATAGTGTTATTTCATTCTTGTTTTGCTTAATTATGAAAGGTGAAATGTGTAAAATGGCCAACGAGGGTCCTAAGAAGTGGCTATCTAAAGTTGGTTTTAGGTGTGTTTAAAGATGAAGTCCTCGATATAACAAAATATACGTGAGGCACAACTCTGTACTTTTGTTTATACGGACGTGTATATTTGGGCCTACCCCTTCACTTCATGGTCCCTCTGCAATAAGGAATCAGTGTCTTTGAGCCAAAATATACCGACAAATAGGTGTTTATACTTGGCCAGAACACCGAGTTAGTTTCCCTGTTGGGTGATGAAATCCCAATCAGTTTCACCTAGGTGGGAGTTGTTTTGAATACGTTTTTGGTATTAAAGTGATTTGGTTGTGTGTGAGGGGAAAATAAGTGAATGCAATGAATTTTCCTCTTAATTAGACTATGTGAAACAAGAAGGATGTGATTGTTCTATTTTAAGGTCTGAAAAAATGTGTTGATTTTGATGAAAAAAAAACAAAAAAATGCAAAATAGAAATTTAAAGATAAGGATTTAAAACGTACCGCAAAAGTGCTCCTTGTTTCCTTTTTTTAAATTTTTGATTCTTTTGGAAATTATTGAATTTTTTTCTTAGCAAATCCAAAAGGAATTATTTCAGAGAGATAGACTATATAAGTTGATTAGAAGAAGTAAGAAACAAAGAGAAAAATACTTGATTGTTAATAAAATGTTAAGAAAAACAACACGGGAGAATCGTAGGTGATTAAGCTAATCGCCAATGATTAGTAGTCGGTGAAAAACAAAAATTAAAATGATGATAAAATGAAATAGGAATTAGTGTCCCACTGTGCATGCCAAAATGTTTAGCATGGTTCTTGTTGTCACCTTGGTGTGATTGGGACACATGGGATCACCTCTCAAGCTGTGGGACTTGGGCTCGAGGTGAACCTCTAGAGAAGGTCGACTTCCTCTTCCTAAACTAAGTGTTGTACTACTCCTAGTGTGATAAAAAGGCTATCTAGTCCTATGCTAACATTTTCATGGGGTTTTAGGGAAGAGATTTGTAGAAATGAAACTATACTAGGGATGGTGATGCACCAAATAAAGGGTGTTCTAAACTCAGGAAGGGTTAATTTGAAGAGGGTGTGTGCCATAGATCAACTTCACCTACTGTAACTTAGAGAGGGTACAAAATACCACAGACTAAGAAACATGCATTCCCTTTGTTAAACTTGATCAAAAAAAGCAATATATTAGTTTCCCAGTGAAGAAGGATGAACTTAAGAAGGGTGAATGGACACCACAACTCAATTACATCCAATACTCCACCACTTGATAAGCACAACTCCAAGAACCTGTAATAGAAATGTGAACTTGCACAGTGTACCTGCAAGCATGAGAAAAGGCACAAAGAAGTATAGAAGGATGAAAGGACTGAGATTAGTCACAAAACACACACTTTTATTACTTCAATAACGTGCACAATGCATCATACATTCAGAAGAGGAAATGGTTTCCATTACAGTCTTGAAAAGGAGGCTTGAAATTTCTCTCAACACACAAGGACAACTTGCAGAAGAGAGAGGACTCTTGAAAATTGTACTTTCCTAAGATGTATAACTTTCCAAACTATCTGACCTATTGGAACCCTTTGGAATGAGCCTCCAACTTACATTTATAGAAGAATATGTGAGAGAGAAGAGGAAAGGTCATAATTACATTCCTAAATTGAAGGCACATGATGGTTTATTTATTACAGTTGGTTGAACCACTTTAGAAGGTTCCATCATGTGTCATTAATGCCTGGTTGACCTAGTCTTCTCAATTAATTAAAAGAATATTTAAATAATAATAATAAATATTATTATTAAAATATTTAAATAAAAATATTAATTTAATTGAAATTAAAATGGTGGGCCCCTTGTTGATTGGTTTGACTCGAAGAGGGAGGGGTCATGAAGAAAAGGTCAAAAATGAGTCCAACTCGGTGGTTGGCTTGCCAAGCCAACCCACCGAGTTGGACTCGAGTCCTTCTATGCCACACTGAGATGAGTGTGTAATTGCACCAAGTTCCTTTACAAGAATCGAACTCCTTTTCTACATGAATTGACCGAGCCACTCCATGTTGTGTTAGTTTTCCTCGGGTGAATTTACCCTGTTGGCTTTGCATACCCCTACCGAGCTCAATGACTCCATTTCACAAGCTCTCACCATAATCACTGAGTCTATTGCCATCACATCGACCATCCTTGAACCTAATGCCGAGTCAATTAAAATAATCTTTTCATCCGAATTGGAAGGATCGATCTCATTGATCCACTCACTTTTTACAACCATCCATCGAGCTCCTTTCGTTGAGCAACTTGCTCATGGATTGAAGTCTTGAGTCCCTTTACAATATTCCCACAAGCTCGATCAAACTAAAGAATTCATCATCATCATCATCTCCTTATGCAACCACACTCAAGCTTATTCTTCGAGCTCATATGATTCATAGACTTACCAATCTTCTACGAGCTCACCTAAATGTGCACCGAGTTTTTCAACCGATCTCGAGTTCCTCGAAATCACTTTTTATATCTTTCGGTCATCGTTGGGCATCACTTGCTGAAATGAGCAATACCTCAGCATTCTCGGTTCATGAGAAATACAAAAACTATTATCGTGCAGTGCATCACCAACAATACATTTTGGAGCTTATTGTATTAGTTTCATGCCGAATCCATGACATTCATACATTTATGATTAAGCTCATTGATGAGATGAGTTCTCTAAATTGTGGGGCCATTTATCGATGAGTTCTTGAATTCATTTTACAATGTGAACGCGTCTTAGGTTTACAACATGAACCTCAAATTTCCAATGAGACTTGAGCCTTCCTTGTGATTTCATCAATAATCTGCGATCAATGCCGAACTTACTTTCCAAGCTAGTTACCTTCGTTTGACCTCACACATGGTTCATTAAATTGATGAAATATCCTTGTCTTTGGACTCATTCATTCCTGAAATTATTAGTTCTTTGTGAATCTTTCCCTTCAACAAGGTTCCTTTAATTTATTGCAATGATTTCCACTCATCGAACTAGCACTGGAATCATTTGAGCTCACCATCATATGGGAAACTTGCTAATGATGCTATTTTACTTCATACATCGAGCCTGCAAAGATATGATCTCTCCTATGAATCGCCACAACAACATATTCGAGCATATTACCTAAGAACTTGTTATGACCTATTTGAATGAGCTCTTCACCATTATGTGTAATCTGATCTCTACTTACATGAGTTCACTTCTAAGCTCCTTTCCATCATGGCTTGGCCAGCTCTAGTTCCTTTCCTTGAGTGATATTTTCATTGCATTACGTGTGATCTCCACCTCATCACATGGATCTAATGTGCGAGCTCTCCTACTAAATGAAATTAATTCTCAATGAGCTCTATCTTGAGAAATATTTTATGCCGAGCTCCTAACTGATGATGTGACCGAGATGGGTTAACCTCCTACACCACAAGCTCTCCCAAGATGCCGATGAGATCCTTCATGGTGAAGAATGTTTCAACTCACTCGGCGAGCTCCTTCATCGATATCACATGAGCATCGAGCTCAACAAAGAGTTCTACGAGCTTATTCCCATGACCTTGCCATCTTGTTAACCCTAACTCAACCTTTCCCTGAATGAATCCTCTATTTGTATGAAAGTATCTCCATTTCGACTTGATATGAGCGCAATACCCAAAAATGCTCGCTTGATGTCACCACCATTCATCACCAAAAATATTGAGTCAAGCTCCTCTTGTCTTGATCGATGTTGAGCTCCATTGAACCCTTCATATGTTTGTGAACTTGACCATTGAGTTATTTGATCATTGATTCTATGACCTGATGCCTTTGAGCTCAGCTCAAACTTCAACTTGAGATATCAAGCTCTTCATATTGATCACTATGTGGATCAACTCTTGAGCTTCAATTGTAATGTCGAGATCCTTCCATGTATTGGGCCTTGTCGATGACCGAAATCACTTCTTTGACATGAGCTCATTTCGAGCTCCTCACGAGACTCAAGCTCTGACTTTTTGAGTACCATAGAACCTCAAGCATCATGACCATGTTCCCCAACCATTTCCATGTGACTCCGTCTCACCGTCATCTTACCTAGTTTCTTGGAGGATGACTCACCATTTTGTCTGCAACCACTCAATCATTAAAATGTTTTTTAACTCCTAGCGACTCACCTAATAACTCGAAATGAACTCGAGCTCTCTCTTCTCAATGTGGAACTATCATGATAGCTTGCCATTATGAAATCTCCATCAGCTTGGAAATTATTTCATGGGAACTCGTGCTCTTCATTTTTCCATCACATGACATGGCTTGTTCATTGCCAAATTCCACATCCTTCTCAATTTGGCATCAATTCCCCTATTGGCCATAACCCTTCTAAATTCCTTGAGCTCATACGGGGAATGCACTTGGTTCCACCATGTTTCTCTTGCACTTGGCCACGATTCAAATTTCTCCCGTAATTCCAACTCGGACTTTCCCATAATTCCTAACGAGCTCCTCTTTCTTGGCCTAATGGCCTTAACTCTTCCATTGGCCACAAAATTTAAAGTCTCCTCATTGAATGCGAAGTTTCACCACTCCTCTATTTTGCAAGCCAAATTTGTATGCCTCCTAACCATGATTGATTGACTTAACTCTTGCTCGACTTCTCATTGTTCCCTCTTCGAGATCTCTTCACGAGGTGCCAAACACAAGCTCAATGTTGAGCCATTTACCTTGCATCATGTCATTGTTGAGCTCCTGAAAGTGGCTCGATCCAATCGAATCTATTCACTCAACCTATTGAAAATCCACTTGTCGAGTTCAATTCACCCAACATTTTCAGTGGCTTGCGAAGGAACTTGACTCAACCCGATGCATCCTCTAAATGTTTTAAATGTTGAGCTCCCTCAATCTCATGCACTTGGCCGATGGATGAGCCACTCGCATTATTTCCTTTCCAGTTCGGGCTCAACATACCATATCTTTCATGACAAGCTTGGTTCCATTCTTTTCCTTTTCTCAACGTGAGCCACACGAATTTTGTTGAGTTATTTCATTTCATTCTTTGATCTTTTGAGCTTGAGCTCGCTAGTGCTAAAGAAAATTACCACATGCTTCTCCATGTTGATTTGACTTTGTTAGGCTTCCCTGAACTATCTCCAAACCAACATGGCTCAAGTCCCTCATTAACAATATGTAAAACACACTAATCAGCTATAGATGAATAATACACCACCCCCTATGCACTTGGGTAGCTTGATGGTATTGTCTTATGTGAGCTCGCTGAGTAGATTGCCGAGCTGCTTCACAAGCTACTTTTAGCTTTTAAGCCCCAAGCATCCATTTTCTCCAAATTTTTAACCTTAGCATTGACCCTTTTTAAATTTTGAACCTTTTTTTGAACAATTGGACCATGGAAGTGTGATAAGACACCTGAATTTTTGTCAAGCTTATTCACTTTTAACCATGTTTTTCTCGAGTTGGGTAGGTGTGGGCCCTCCATAGGCAATTTATTTGTTCTAAGCAAAACTTGAGATTTCGGGACTAGGGAAAGATAAGAACAATCCAAGATGATAATAAGCACCTCTTAAAAGCTTGAAATTATCATGATAACCCTAAAATATTTACAAAATAATTTTTGGTCTCAAATAGGTTACCTATCATCCATTTTTCCATGGGGGAAAAATGGATAACATTTTTAGTGACCTCTCGGGGATGATTCCTACTAAGCATGATTCTAGTAGCCTTAAGTCATCCATTGGGCATGGAGTCTATATTGGAATCTAAAATGAAATTTGATCTTCGTGATACATCTCAGAATCTTCTTGAGAAAATTCCGATCTTGACCTCCTAGAATGCTAAGCATGAAGTATATTAAACTGTTGAATGAACATCTATGGCATACCATGAAACTTTAGAATTTTGAATGAGGAAGATCTTGAAACTCTTTGAAACTTTGAACCTTTGTTCTCCTTAAAAAAATTCCAATGATGAAACAATGTGCAAGAACAACACAAAAAGATAATGGAAAAAAAAAAAAATAAACAACACACACAACAACAATGTGCATAAGCACTTGGAGGAAAACACCTAACTAAACTATATAGGGGTGGAACGCTTCTAAAAAAACAAGCTTTGAGATGTATCCCATTCACATGAATGGGTAGTTCTTCTCCATTGAGCTTGGATAGATGAAATGAATTCACCTCTTTGCAACTCGTGATGATGTATGGCCCACTCTAGAGAGCATCAAACTTGGTGTGCTTTCTGGTTTGGCCTTGTCTTCATCCCATTTGAGGACTAGATCTCCCTCTTGAAAAATGCCTGTCAGATGCCTTTTTGTCAAAATATTTCTTAACTTGAGCTGATGTTGCTCCAAATTCTTCATAGCCTTGTTCCGTACTTCCTCTAACTCCATGAGTTTAAAAACCTTATTGTCAGAGGATCACTCTCCATAACTTCAAGTTGATGAGCTAACTCCAAAGAAGGTAACTCCAAGGAGAGTGGAAGTTTTGCTTCCCTTCCATATACAAGCATGAAAGGAGAATTCCCTATGGCCCTTTTAGGTGTGATCCGATCTGCCCATAAGGTAGTCTTAACGTTGTGTATGCCAAGTCCTCTTGTTAGTTTCCATCGTGCACTTAATAATCCTTATGAGGTTTTTGTTACTAGACTTAACCAATCCATTTCCTTGTGGATAGTAATTGGATGAAGTCTTGAGGTAGACCCATTTTTAACATCCCATTCACTCAACTTCATACCAAGAAAATCCATCGTGTTATCTGAAATGACTATAAAGGAACACCGAACCTTGTCATTATACCTTCTCAAAAAATCTAGAACTACCTTTTCATTGCTCTCTTTCAATGCTACCACCTCTGTCCATCGAGTAAAATAGTCTATTGTAGTAAGGACCCATTTATGTCCATCCTTTGGATGGAGGATTAATCATTCGATGAAGTCCAACCCCATTGAACAAAGGGTTGATCCACTTGAATTGGATGTAGTGGAAGAGCTGCCAATTTCTTGCTTTCCTATGAAAAAGGCACATTCTTTACATCTCCTTACCCAGAGATGGGCATCTTTGAAAAAATCGGCCAATAGTAACTGGATTGCATGATCTTGGTAGCATTTGTTCATGTAGAGTAATGTCCTCCGAGATAGGCCATTATGAAACTCTTCTAGTATCTTACTCACCTGTTCGGTCTTATGCACCGAAGGAGGACACCATTCAAATCCTTTCAAAAGAGAATGTTATCTACCAAAACATATGGAATAGATTGAAGATGGAAAGTCCATCTTTGGTTTTTATCCATGTTCATAGGATATACTCTGAGAAGAGGAAATTCTTCATTTTGGATAACCAGTCAACTTGATCATCACTCTCATCAGTGTTTAGGAGCATCGTATCCTCATCACCTTTTGATTCCATGTCTGCAACAAGTTGTTGACACAAACCTTTACCTCGAAAAGTTTGGTAACCTTGATATGTACATCATACTCCATCACCTTGTGATCCATCAGCATGCTTCTCATTCATCTCTTTGTTTAGAAAAAACTCCTTGACACCTGGATGAGACACCATCAGATGAATTTTGTTGTTGGACAACATGTGCTTGAATTTCTTCAAAGCTCGAATAACCGCAAAGACCTATTTTTCAATGAATGAGTATTTGAGCTCATAGTCTTTGAGGGATTGACTAAAGAAAGCAATTGGCTGCTCCATTAGATCATCATTTTGTTGGGTGAGGATCCCTGAAATGCTCTCTTGACCTAAAAGCATAAAGGATAAAGTCTTTATCAAACTAGGGTTCACTAGTGTGGGAGCTTGAGAAATTTCCATTTTGATGGCTTTGAAGCTCTCTCGTCCTTCCTTTTTCCATGAGAATGGAATGTTTTTCTTCAGCATGGTTATTGGTTTAGCCAATGTGTGAATTGAGGGATGAATCTCTCCACATGAAGTTTATGGTTCCCAAAAAACTCTGGAGACCCTTCTTATGACTTGGGAGAGATAAGGACATAATCGAATGAATCTTGGTTGGATCGATTGATAGTCCTTCCACTGAAACAACATGCCCCAACAACTTTCCCTCAGTGCACTATAAAAATACACTTCTTGGGATTGAGTGAAACCCCAAATTCCCTACACCTTTGGAAAACCTTCCTTAGATGCGTGATGTGATCATCTGCATGCTTAGAATATACAGTTATGTCATCTAGGTAAACCAAGATGATATCATTGATTAGTCCTTTAAACGCCATGTCCATGGCTCTTTGGAAAGTAGCCCCAACGTTGGACAATCCAAATGACATTTTGTTGTAGGCATACGTGCCCCACTTGGTAGTGAAATCCATTTTGAATTGGTCGATTCTTGGACTAGGATTTGATTGTAACCCAAATATCCATTGAGAAAAGAAAATATTTGAGCTCCTGCCACCATTTGAAGGATCTACTCCATTGATGGAAGAGGATAATGGTCTTTCAATGATGCATGATTCAAATCCTTGAAATCTACGCACAACCAAATCTCTCCATTCTTCTTCCTTATGGGAACCAGATTGGCTACCCAAGAGGAGTGCTTGATGGGGAAAAAATATATAGGCCTTGATGAGTTTGGTTAGCTCCTTTCTCATTAGTGGCTCGATTTTGGGATTAATTGGCCTTATTTCGGTGAAAACTGGCTTGGCATTAGGATCCAGTTTGATGGTATGTTGTGCTAGACCTAGGATCAAAACCATGCAGGTCTTTATAGCTCCACACAAAGATGTCATGATACTCTTGACAAAGTTTGATGAAATCTTCTTTCTCTTTGGAAGTACACACTTTTCCAATCTTCAAAACTTCTCATGCGCTACCTTGACTTCCTCAAAATATTCTTCTTTGACCACCATGTTAGAGATTTGTCTTTTGGCTTGATCATCTAAATTGAAAATGGATTCTAGAGTGACTAAGCCTTTTGGTAGTTTTTTTCTTTTCAATTGTATAATTTGATCACCATATGACTCTTGTAACTTATCCTGATTTCTTATAAAAAACTCCGCCTCTTCTTGTAGGAAAAGGACAATTTGTTTGTCACTATCGAACACTTTCTACTACTCACATTATCAGGGACTACAGGTCAAACCACCATTTTGACAAATTTCTTCCCTTCTTTCATGACATCAACAGGTATGTTGTATTGTGAGCCAATTGTAGCAAGCCTATCAACATCTTGATTTTGATTTCTAGGAACTGTGTGGATTCCAAAAGCTTTGAAATCTTCAATCAAGTCCCAGACTCGGTTCTTGTATGATCTTAAAATATCATTCTTGGATGCACTATGTGATGTCACTTGATGGAAAACTAACTCACTATCTCCAAAAATAGTAAGGGCTTTGATCCCCTTCTTTTGGGCTAGTTGAATTCCTTGTACAAGGGCCTCGTATTCAGCAACATTGTTAGTGTAACTAAATTGCAACTAGAAAGATGAGAAGTACTTATCTCCCTCTAGAGATATTAACATAACACCAACACCAGATCCATTCTTACTTCTCGAGCCATCGAAGAACAATTTCCACAGTCCTTCTAAATCACTTGGTGTTTTGACGAGTTGCGGTATGATTGTATCTTCTTCATGAATGTAGTATGTACCCAATCCTGTTTCTTCCAAAAGTAGAAAACCAACTTCTTCTTCTACCAATACATCAGTGTAGGGATCATATTGATGATCTCCACTTACTTCATCTAGCATAATATCGGGGAATTCTTCAACGAGAGTGGTTGGTTCATGATCAACATCTTCTTCTTCCGGATCTCGATGGTGTAATTCCCATTTATAGGACTAGCAAGTGTAGGGTTCTACATGATTGTGGAAGATTGGTTCCACCCTTATAGTCACTTTGGTTCCGTATCGAGTCCTTGAGAATCATATGTGACCAATCGGATGATAGATAACCACCCATCTTGGTAGTGAAATCTTGTGATAGGTAGATGGCGAAGAGAGGAGGAAGATCAATGAATGATATGTCTTGGGTGAATGAAAAACTTGGGCATGCATGGATGGTAAGTTGAATTCCTTTGATAACTCAATAGTCTTAACAATTGTGCCATCTAGCTGAACAACTCCTCTTGCAATTGGTGCATATTGTATGCCTAGTACATCTGTAATTTGTTTGGGCATGACTAAACTGGCACCAGAATCGATCATGTAATTGTGCACTAGGTGGTTTGATGATCGGGAAATATAGAATGGTGGTGGTTTGTTTTCTTTAGGAATATTTTCCCTTCTAGTTGACACAAACTCATAGTAGTTGTTGCTCCATGACTTGATGATCCGTCGGTTGTACCAAAACTGTTCAGAGCCTCTTGTAACAAGTTTCTTTGAGAAGGAATTGAGAGTGCATCCCACATAGTAATGCTCAGGTTGGTTTTCTTCATCTATTCCACTATGCGTTGAAGGGAATTGCTCCTACTTTTTTGATGCTTCTTTGAGCATTGGGATCCTCCTTTGGAAAATGCTTGTTGGGTACCGTGATGCTTGATGAACTTTCTTTTCTTTGCAGCTTGGATAACAGGTATTTCTGGTGGTTTCTTTCCCACATCTTTATCAACCACCACTTGTGTCTAAGGCTATGAAGTGGATGTTTGATCAGCTTTGGAAGTTTGAGGTTCCATTGCTCTCTTCTTGGAATGAGTGTTTTCCACCACTGATGAGGGATCTGTATTCAACCCGTAAAAATATTCTACTTGCCAGTTTAGCAAAGTGGTTTCTTCAGGTGCTGTGGTTGATCTACTATTTCTTGTGTAGATGTGTTCTCTATTTTCTCGAAGGGGAAGATACACTTTGAACCATAAGGGCTTGGCCAAGAACTCCATTGGGACAAAGATTTTGATTGTGGGGTTGAGAACAAGGGTAGCACCATTCGTAGTCTTGAACTAGATTATTCTAGACAGGTACAATGGCTCTAGATGAACTAGCAACAAGAGGGTTCCAAAGTTCAAAGGTCGACATTCATAACTTGATTTGTAGCTTGATTTTGTGGCTGATTGTTCCCTTGAAAAGGAGGATGGTTAGCCTGATACTGCTGATTTTGTGGCTGATATGGATGATTGTATTGAAATTATTGCCTCTTGAGTGCAACAAGCTCATTTCCAAAAGTTTGCAGTAGTGACTTGAATTCAAATAGATCATTTGAAGAGGTAGGGGAAGACTGAGTCTGGTTGATTAGAGGCTACTAGAATAGGAGCAATGATAGGCTGATTGTTCATAAGATCTAGAGACAATGACATTGGTGGTCATGGAGCTATCTTTCCATCCTGAATCAAGGAATTTTCCACTCTTATGGCAACATCATAGGCATCAGGTAATGTAGCCCCTCCCATGGACTGGATCATGACTACTACATCACTATTCAAGGCTCACAAATAATACAAGAATGCATTATGTGTAGAAGGCTTTACAAGTGTTAGAATCCTATTCAGGTCTGTGGAATCGGAAGTTGAAGTCACTCATGTATTCTTGGGGAGCTCTCTTCATGGTAGTGAGTTGTTCCAAAAGTGAAAGATTATCACTCTTGTCTTCAAATTGTTTATAGATATTTTCTCCTAATTCATCCCAAGTGGTTATACTGCCAACACTTAACCCTCGAAACCATTGAAGTGATTTTCCCTTAAAAGAGGTAGTAAGAAGTCTAACCGCAATGTTGTCCTCCATGACATTATGTATGGACAAAATGATGGCTACATCAAGAATATGTTCCATTGAGTAACATGAGTTTCCCCTATGTAAAAGGGTAAAATTTTGAGTGCACAATAGGTATAGGGTCACGTTGAGCCAATAAAAGGACTACTTGCATTGAAAGGGGAAAAACTTGGTTTCATGCCATAGTAGCAAGAGGTTGATTGTTCCTTGGTGGAGTGAACCTTCCGTATAGAGGAGTTGAATGACCCCTATGAGGTAGAGCTACAACTAGTGATGTTGAAATGCCTCTTCATCTTCTCTTTGGAGGAGACAAGGAAAGTTTGATATGCTGATAATTTCCTTGCTTTGAAGAAGCTCTTGTCTGAATTCTTCACATAAGTTAATGCACTTGAGATTTGGAATCCAGAGATATAGAGTTGCAGGTACTTTGACTTGTGTAAGTGAGAAGAGAAGTACCAACTCTGTCCCACCGGGCATGCCAAAAATTGTTATCGCCAAATCACTGCACCCTCGAATGGCCAGAATGTGAATAGGATGTTTGGTGTGATTGGGACACATGGGATCACCTCTCAAGTTGTGGGACTTGGGCTTGAGGTGAACCTCTAGAAGGCCGGCTTCCTCTTCCTAAACTAAGTGTTGTACTACTCCTAGTGTGATAAAAAGGCTATCTAGTCCTATGCTAACATTTTCATGGGGTTTTAGGGAAAGATATTTGTAGAAATGAAACTATACTAGGGATGGTGATGCACCAAATAAAGGGTATTTCTAGACTCAGGAAGGGTTAATTTGAAGAGGGTGTGTGCACCATAAGTCAACTTCACCTACTGCAACTTAGAGAGGGTACAAAATACCACAGACTAAGAAACATGCATTCCCTTTGTTAAACTTGATCAGACAGAGCAATATATTAGTTTCCTAGTGAAGAAGGATGAACTTAAGAAGGGTGAATAGACACCACAACTCAACTACATGCAATACTCCACCACTCGATAAGCACAAAACTCCAAGAACCTGTAATAGAAACGTGAACTTGCACAGTGTACCTGCAAGCATGAGAAAAGGCACAAAGAAGTATAGAAGGATGAAAGGACCAAGATTAGTCACAAAACACACACTTTTATTACTTCAATAATGTGCACAATGCATCATACATTAAGAGGCAATGGTTTCCATTATAGTCTTGAAGAGGAGGCTTGAAAGTTCTCTCAACACACAAGGACAACTTGTAGAAGAGAGGACTCTTGAAAAATTGCACTTGCCTAAGATGTATAACTTTCCAACCTATCTGACCTGTTGGAACCCTTTGGAATGAGCCTCCAACTTACATTTATAGAAGAATATGTGAGAGAGAAGAGGAAAAGTCATAATTACATTCCTAAATTGAAGGCACATGATGGTTCATTTATTATAGTTGGTTGAACCACTTTAGAAGGTTCCATCATGTGTCATTAATGCCTAGTTGACCTAGTCTTCTCAATTAATTAAAATAATATTTAAATAATAATAATAAATATTATTATTAAAATATTTAAATAAAAATATTAATTTAATTGAAATTAAATTTTCTACATGCATTGACGATCCACTCCACGTTGTGTTAGTTTGCCTCGGGTGAATTTACCTGTTGGCATTGCAGGCCCCTATCGAGCTCAATGACTCTATTTCACAAGCTCTCACCATACTCCGCCTGAGTCCATTGCCATCGTATCAACATCATTGAAATCAATTCCGAGCCAATTCAAATCATATTTGCATCTAAATTGGAATGATCAAGGTCATTGATCCACTCAATATCTTTTTACGACCATACATCGAGCTCCTTTTGTTGAGAAACTTGCTCATGGATTCAAGTCATTGAGTCCCTTTGCTATATTCCCACAAGCTTGATCACACTAAAGGCTTCATCATCATCATCTCCTTATGCAACCACCAGGCTTATTTGTTAGATGATTCATAGACTTACCAATCTTCTACGAGCTCACCTAAATGTGCACCGAGTTTGTCAACCGATCTTGAGTTCCTCTGAACTCACGCAACTCGGTCATCATTGGGCTCATTGAAATGAGCCATACCTCAGCATTCTCAGTTCATAAGCAATACAAAAACTATTATTGTGCATCACCTACAACACATTTTCGAGCTTATTGTATTATCTCATGAATCTATGGCATTCATACATTTTTGATTAAGCTCATTCAATGAGCTGAGTTCCTATATTGTGGGGCCATTTATTGAGTTCCTAAATTCATTTTATAATGTGAAACGTGTCTCGGGTTTACAACGTGAACCTTGACTCGCTCCAATGAGACTTAAGCCTTCCTTGTGATTTCATCGTTAATCCTGCGACATGTGCTGAACTTGCTTTCCAAGCTAGTTACCTTCATTCGACCTCACACATGGTTCATTAAATTGATGAAAGATCCTCATCTTTTGACTCAACTAAAATTATCAGTTACTATGAACCCTTCTATGAGGTTCCTTTTAATTCATTGCAATGAGTTCCACTCGCTGAACTTAGCACTTGACATCATTCGAGCTCACCATCATATGAGCAACTCACCAACCGATTTTACTTCATACAAGCCCCGAGAAGAGACCTGAATCACCACAACAACATGATATTTGAGCATATTACCTGAGAACTTATTATGACCTATTTGAATGAGATCTTCACCATTATGTGAAACTTATCTCTACTTACAAGTTCACTTCCGAGCTCCTTTCCATCATGGCTCGATCGGATCTAGTTCCTTGCCTTGAGCGATCTTTTCCGCATTGTGTGTGATCTCCACCGTCGAACCTAAAAATCTCTCCTCTTGAATGGAATTCATTCCCAACGAGCTCTATGCCGAGAAATATTTTTCACCGAGCTCCTAACGATGCGACCGAGTTGGGTTGAACTCCTAGACCACAAGCTCTCCCAAGATGCCAATGAGATCCTTAATGGCGAAGAATGGTTTGAGTCGAAAATATCCTTTGTCAATTGACTAAGCACCGATCTCAAAAATGATTTCTATGAGCTTATTCACATGACCTCACCATCCCATTAACCCATAAATCAACCTTTCCCTGAATGAATCTTCTATGTGTATGAAAGTATCTCCATTTTGACTTGATATGAGCAAAATACCCAAATAAATCTCGCTTCATGTATGCATTGGTTGTCAAATAGGACTTTTAAGAAGAGCAATGTGGGGACAAGAAGTCCCTCCTCTTTAATGGGAGAGGTTCCCTTATTCGAGAAAAGAACTTATTTACAAATGTAGAAGACATGATTTGTTGGTTAAACTTGGATGTCGCGAAAGTGTTTTCTATGAAGATCATCAATTACAAAAGGACTCGAGGAAAAGAGTATGGGAAAGAGCGAGAAAAGCAACATGCAGAATTATAGATATCAGAGTAATTCTTTATGTATGCGAAGTCACAGTAAATTGAAACAAGATCATTTGTATTGGATAAATAAGATGAAATTTAGAGACACAAAGTTCTGTAAATAACATCTGCTAGAACACAAAGTTTCTTAACATAACACAGATTCATTAATCAAGGACACAAAGTTCCTTCTTGGTTATACAAGATCACCGGGCTTGCAAAGTTGAAGAGTATGCAATCGGTAAGACTAACAAACTTGAGACAAATGATCTTCACAAAGAAAATAAATGAAAGCTTAGGAATAACAGAGATCAGATAGACAAAGAATGGGAAAGTCCTTCTGTATTGATTTCTTTATAATCTATTTACACTTTTCAGAAAATAAGCCAAGTTCTTCCTCCTTTTTCTTTTTTTTAGAATGGCGTAAGGAAGGCCATTATATAGCTTACAAATCAGTTACTCTTCGTAACCACTTCTTTAACCAAGAACAGTTAAGGACCGCCAATCGCAATACCTTAACTTCTTACAAAGAAAACGGAAAAAGAAAGGGAAGGAGAGAAAAGAACGAGGAGAAGGAGACGGTGGCCAGTCACCGAGAGGGACCCACCGACTTCAGAATCCGCTGCTTGAATTTTCTCTAACGCCTCAACTATGCATCAGAAGTCTCATCCTGAAGATGACAGTGTATGTCTTTGAAAACTGATATAACCAACGTCTTGAAAGCTTCACCTTTTCGCCTGTTGTTCTTTAGTTCTCCCAAAGCCTCCTCCAGGATTTTGATCTTCTTATTGATAGTAACAGAGCTGCAAACTAGACTCGGGAAGGGATTATAGCGAAAAGGGATATACGCGAAGGGAATAAGATTGCGAGGGTTCGAGCAAGGATAGCGTGGAAACAGTGTAAGAATTGCAAAGGTGGCTTGCTCGTTATATAGCCGTTGAGGAGAGAGAAGGGTTATCAATGCGCATTAAATTCATATCTATCAGTTTGAAAAACAACATATTCGGGTAGAGCGGGAAAAACTAAGTATGAATGGCATTTGGTTCACTTGGGACATGTGAGACGCGAATGCGTGAAACACGTGGCTCGGCCGATTCGGGTGAAACAGGGAGAAGACGCACAAATGCATTTTGGGACATTTGGGATGAAAACGCGCGAAGTACGCGGTTCGGGATTTCGGCCAAAAATGGAACAACTTGCACTTTTTGACTTGGGACATTTGGGACAAAAAGTTTCGAAGTACGCGGTTCGGGAGTTTCGGCCGAAAATGGAACAACTTGCACTTTTTGACTTGGGACATTTGGAACATGAAAGTGCAAAGTACGCGGTTTGGGTGTTTTGGCCGAAAAAGGAATAGCTCGCACAATAAGTTTTGGGACACTTGGGACAAAAAGTTCCGACGTGGCCTGAAAATGGAACAACTTCAAGGATTTCGGTCGATTGGGAACAGATCACACTTTTGAAATTGGGACGGTTGGGACAAAATTGCGTGAAGGACGCTTGAAAGGCGAATCGGCCGAAAATGGAGCACTTGCATAATTGACTTTGGGACATTTGGAACAAAAATGCGCGAAGTCACGCGGTTCGGGTGTTTGACGAAAATGGAGCAGAGTGCACTTTTGAAATTGGGACAGTTGGGACAAAATTTTCCGACAGCTTGAAAATGGAACAATTTTGGGGATTTCACGACGTCGGAGAATAGAGCGCACTTTTGAACTTGGGACAGTTGGGACAAGAAGTTGAAGGCCGAAAATCACACAAAATGACCCAAAACGTAGATTTTCTCAATTTCATGACTTGGTACATTAGAGAAAACACTTAAAACTCAAAATTTTGAAATTTTTACTTTCATCGTGAGCAGGGAATTTTGAGTGGACAACAATGTCAAGCACCCTTCATCACTTTGTAAATACTGAGTCGAGATCCCCTTGTTGATCAATGTTGAGCTCCATTGAACCCTTCATACATTGGCTTGACCATCGAGTTATTTGATCATTGATTCCACGAGATGCCTTCGAGCTCCAAATTCAACTCGAGATATCGAGCTCTTCTTGTTGGTCACTATGTGGATCGAGCTACCAAGCTTCGCAATGTTGAGACCCTTTCATGCATTGGGCCCTGTCGATGAACAAATTTGCTTCTCGAGACATGAGCTCGTTTACTCTTGAGCTCCTTTGAGATGCCGAACTCACTACCAAGTGCAGAACCTCAAGCATCATGACCATGTTCCCCAACCATTTCCATGTGACTCGGTCTCACCATCATCTTACCCAGATTACTTAGAGGATGACTCGCCATTTTTTTTGTAACCGCTCAATCATTAAAACATGTTTTAACTCCCCTGATGACTCGCCTAATAACTTGGCAATGAACTCATACCTCTTCTTGGCACATAAATATCATGACAACTTGCCATTATGAAATATCCATCAGTTGGAAATTGTTTCATGGGAACCCGTGGCTCATTTTTCCATCACGACATGGCTTGTTCATTGCCAAAGTCCACATCCTTATCAATTTGGCATCAATTCCCCTATTGGCTATGACCCTTCTAAATTCCCTAGGTGGGGAATGCACTTGGTTCCACCATGTTTCTCTTGCACTTGGCCACGACTCAAATTTCTCCCGCAATTCCAACTCAGACTTTCCCATAATTCCTAATGAGCTCCTCTTTCTTGGCTGAATGGCCTTAACTCTCCCAGAGAGGCCACAAAATTTAAAGTCTCCCCAAGTGTATAATTTTCACCACTCCACTGAGAAAAATTTGTATGCCTCCTCCACTGATTGACTCGACTCTTCCTCGTCATGCACCAAGTACCGAGCTCTCTTCCATGGTGCCAAACACAAGCTCAATGTCGAGCCATTTCCCTTGCATCATGTCACTATCGAGCTCCTGAAAGTGGCTTGATCCAATTGAACTGATTCGTTTGACCTATTATTGACTGAGTTTGAGTCACCCAACACCTTGTGGCCCGATTCCTAACCAACCTGATGCATCCTCTAAATGTTTTAAATGTTCGGCTCCTTACTAGCTTGGCCGAATGATCCTCTTGCGTTATTTCCTTTCCAGTTTGGGCTCAACATACCCATGAAAAGCTTGGTTCCTTCTTTTCCTTGGCTCAATGAGCCACACGAGTTTGTTGAGTTATTTCATTGCTTGATCATTGAGCTCGCTAGTGCTAAGAAAATACCCACATGCTTCTCCATGTTGACTCGACTTCGTTAGGCTTTCCCGAACTATCTCCAAACCAACATGGCTCAAGTCCCTCATTAACAATATGTAAAACACACTAATCAGCTTGAGATGAATAATACACCACCCCTATGCACTCGGGTAGCTTGATGGTATTGCCTTATGTGAGCTCGTTGAGAAGCTCGACGAGCTACTTTTAGCTTTTGAGCCCCAAACATCCATTTTCTCCAAATTTTCAACCTTGCATCAACCCTTTTAAATTTGAACATTTTGTGAAAAATTGGACCATGGAAGTGTGATAAGACACTTGAACATTTGTATGTCACTTTTAACCGTGTTTTTCTCGAGTTGGGTAGGTGTGGGCCCTCCATAGGAAATTTATTTGTTCTGAGTGAAACTTGAGCTTTCAAGACTATGGAAAGATAAGAATAGTCCAAGATGATCATAAACACCTCTTAAAGCTTGAAATTATCTTGATAACCCCTGGAATCTTTACGGAAGAATTTTTGGTCTCTAGATGTTACCATATCGTCCATTTTTTCCCGGGGTAAAATGGATAATAGTTGTTACCTTGGTTGTCTTGATGGATTTCAAGGGGTAATAATCGAGGTTGACCTCATTATGGAGGGGTTTCTAGGATACTCGTGAATTTTGATTATGTTTTGTTTGTGCACCATTTTAAAACAATGGATAAAAAATATTCTTTACCTATAACAATTTACTATAAAAAAAGCTACAAATTAGATCAAAATAATGTTATGGATTAGGAAAACACTTGACCTTTTATTAGTATTTATGATCGTGCTTACAAAGTGATATGGTAAGAATGGGATTATAACTTATTTAGTTAGATACATATATAATTAACACACACTATAATTTACACCCATAAATCAAATTCCTGATATGTATTCAGATTCTTAGATATGTTAGAGGCTATAAAATCAACAGTCTCCTCTTCTTCCTCAGTTAGGTTGAAATCAAGAACGGAGATATAATATTCAATGAAGAAGTCGAGAATCTTTCTCTTGATGTCATAGAGGTGAGTGAATGTTGAGTCATTGTTGGAGATGTTGATGTGGCTATTGGAATCAAATTCTGAGGCATTGTGGTAGTATTCTTCTAAGTGTTCAAGGTTAGTCTCGGATTGGCATTTGTACTAAACGAGATCCTCCTGGAGTCTTAGTGCTTCATCATATGCATCCCAAAAGCATTGGTGGCTTCCCGAATATGCTATGTTGTAGAAAAAATAGCCTCCAAGTGATCAAATGGAGCTTCCTAGATTGCACAGAGTTCAAGATCATGGAGCAAGTTGTATTGCTCCCAGTACAGTGGATGACAGACAACAGGAAAGGAATCAGTTGTGGGAAAGTTAGAACCTCATAATGCCATCTGAAGACATCATGGTAGACAAAATATCAGTAGATAACAAGAAAAAACTAAACATTTTGATTAGATTCTTGTTTCGCTCGGAATGTTTCGGCTTCCGGGAATAGAGTTGCTTCTATCCTTTCATTCCTTTTAGAAACAGATAAGGTTAGGGCTAGGAGGAATACCTATTAAATGTCGAGATGGTGTGCGCGTACCGTAGAGAAAGATCGGGTTGACTGCGAAGAACTCCTTTTTGTCTTGGAAGGACTACCTGCAAATAAGAACACAAGACCAAAAGATTTTGATTAAACAATAAATGAGGAAACTGCCTTGGGCCCAAGAAATATAAAACTTCCTTTCGAAGGTGGTCAGTTTCCCTGCTAATATGAATTAACACAAAAGACTGCAAAATATCAATTAGATTACTTGGTTGAAACGGGTAGGAGAAGGCTGGTTTCTGGTTATAGTCAGGGTAACCGATACCGGTTCTCTGGTAACCGATGTCGGTTGGGCCTAGGACCTGTAGGTTAGTTGTTTTGTGGGGTGTTTGTGTTTTTTGGTAGCTATGGTGTTTGTAAGGCTGGTTTATGGGTGATATTGGGAAATGAGATGATGAGAGGTAAAAGAATGACAGTTAGATGCAATGGCACGTTGGATAGTGGATTCAGAAATGGATTTAGGAGGACTGTGATTCAAAGAGCATAAGAAATGTTATAACAGAGGACATACAAGATGTGACTTACTGGTTTTGACGAAGATGCAAGTTGATCTCCTTTGCTGCAAACTCTTCTGGTTTCTTCACTCGTCTCTGCTCGGTCAAGTGAAGATCTGGACTCTGTTTTCGCTCCCAATGATCTCTGTTGATTCAAAAATCATTCGACCTTTGATTTTGGTTCGGGGAGCCCATTTACAGGAGACGATGGCGGTTACGTAACCGACGGCGGTCGAGTAGGAACCGGCATCGGTAAGGAAAAAGTAGGCTATTTTTAGTAAAATAGCCCACCTTCCCTGCTTTTCTCCCGAGAGATCAGTTGCGGGCTTGGTCAAGTGGCTAGAAGGTCAGTTTTGGGTGTGAGTAAGGAGGCATTAGTTATGGATGTGAGTCTAGACCAAGTCATAGGTCTTAATTAGGTTAGTTTAGGGTTAGGGCTAGGTCATGATGAGGTGGCAAAATGAGGTGGCAGGTAAGGTGATGTGGATTTATCAATTACAAGGTAATTAATAAATAATTGTGTAAGGTTTAGGTGATGAGGTTAGATTGCGAGATGAGATGCAGGTCACAAGGGGTCGTAAGACACAAATTTGGTGTCTACATTAGCCCCTTATTGTCGTGTAGCTTGTTTTTCAGAATCGCCTTGCACGGACAATAATATGAAGTGGTTTCTCCTATTAAGGGTATAAGTAATCCCCCTCAAATCTATCACAGATTGAGAGAACGGGAAATCAGGGATAGGGTTGATAAAGGGTAAATGGTGTAGAGGGGATGGTAAGATGGTGGGGTAGGTCCAAGTAAGTAGACGCATGTTGAAATGCAATAGTACGACTAGGGTACATGATTTGACGAGCAAACCAACAGTGCATAGGAAAAGGTCGATAGTTTATCTAAACAAGGGTCATATAATCCTGGTATCCAAGGCATAGGAAGTAGCTCCGTGGTATATAACGGGTAAGGTACAGGAACGTTTAGGCATGTCCGGTAGTACCAAATGGTTGGTTTGGTTGAGATAAACGTCACGGTCTAGGTCTGGGCAAAGTTGGTCGACAGATCAAGTCAAGGACCCTAATCATTCTAAAACACGAACAGGTGAGCTCGATTGAACAAAAAACTATAGGATGGGTGGATAAAAGTGTATGGTGTTGATTTTGGGTAAGGTATTAAAGTGGTACGGCCGTGGGTCGGGCCAAGTTGTTGAGTTGCGGCCTTGGGTCGGGCCAGAAGGGTAGAGTGAGGCCTTGGGTCGGGCCAAATGGTTAGGTTGAGGCCTTGGGTCGGGCCGAATAGGTAGGTTGAGGCCTTGGGTCGGGCCGAATAGGTAGGTTGAGGCCTTGGGTCGGGCCGAATAGGTAGGTTGAGGCCTTGGGTCGGGACGAATAGGTAGGTTGAGGCCTTGGGTCGGGCCGAATAGGTAGGTTAAGGCCTTGGGTCGGGCCGAATAGGTAGGTTAAGGCCTTGGGTTGGGCGGATAGGTGAACAAATGTTGTTCAAAGAAAGGTGGATATAGGCGATGTTGGTGAAAAAGGGGCAAATGGTAAATAAGGGAAAAAATTGGGGAAAGTTGGAAGAAAACCGATGTCGATTCTACATGACCGATATCGGTTAAGGGACCGATACGGTTCCTTAGGGAAAATAAAACCGATATCGGTGAAGGGCGAAAAACCTATAAAAAGAAAAAGACGGCTTTCATTGTCACTTTTACAATTTTGAAAACCAAATTGACTTGTCGACATGGAGAGTTGAGATTGGAGGTTTATTGATTGAGGTGGAGCTATTTTTACCGGGAGGAGTGAGTTGTTAGTGGGCCCGAGTAAGGAGGAGGCAACAGTTGATTGGCGGGGACCCAAAGAGAGAAGAAGTGGAGCCATGGCACAGCAGGAGGAGCCGGAGGGGCTGGACCACCTGGACCACCACCACCCATCCCACGACGATGATGTGTCGTTGCACGAGTAGGCTCGGAACTCTTTATTTTGTGCATTTGAATGGTATTAAGCGAAATTGGGGGTTTGGGTAGGAATTTACATTTTTTAGGAAATAATGAGTAAATTGACGTAATTTGAAAAACGAAGAGGATAGATGGGTAAAATAGGGCAAGTCGGCTGGGTGGGTAGGTTTTTAGGGTGTTTGGGTGGGTAGATAAGTATAAAAATGCAAAAATGTGGGCGGGGGGCCGCGCGGGGGTTCGGCTCAGTAATTATAAGAACCGATGTCGGTTCTAAGCGACCGACATCGGTCGCAAATTTGCGGGTGGGTGTTTTGAGCATGACCGGCGTCGGTCGTACATCGGCCGGCTTGTCGGTTGTGGTATTGTTTTTTTGTTTTTTTGTTTTTGTTTTGGTTTTTTGTTTGTGTTTTGGTGTGTTGGTTGCGGGGTGTGTGTGGATTTGGTGGGATGGGTTTGGGTTGTGTGCGGGGTTGGGTTGGGTTTTGGGTGGGTATGGGCTTGGGTGGGTATGGGCTTGGGTGAGATGGGTTTGGGTTGGGTGTAGGGTTGGGTTGGGTTTGGGTGGGTATGGGCACGGGTGAGATGGGTTTGGGTTGGGTGTGGGATTGGGTTGGGTTTTGGGTGGGTATGGGCTTGGGTGAGATGGGTTTAGGGTGGGTATGGAGTTGGGGTGGGTTTGGGGTGGGATGGGTTTGGTTTGGGTTTTGGGTGGGTATGGGCTTGGGTGGGTATGGGCCGGGTGAGATGGGTTTGGGTTGGGTGTGGGATTGGGTGGGTATGGGCTTGGGTGAGATGGGTTTAGGTTGGGTATGGAGAAGGTAGGTGGCTGAGAGGGGTGGTAGAGAGTCGGGGGTGGTCGGGGGATAAAAAGGGGGTATAGAGGGTAAAGTAGATGATGTGATAAAGAGTAGGTCTAAGGTTGTGGGTTGGTTTTACAGCACGTCGCGGATTGATGATGCGGGATAGGATGCCCCGGTGTTGGTGCGGATGAGACCATATGTGTCCGCAGCGCACCGGGTGATCATGCTCGAGGTGGGACTCGGCAGAGTCTAGCGATACCGAGCTATTGATAGAGATCACAGCCTGATGGTTGCCCTCATCGAGAGATGGGATCCGGCGACCAATGTGTTCCATCTCCCGACTGGGGAGATGACTATCACGTTGGAGGATGTGTATCGCATCCTTCGATTGCCAATCGAGGGAGAGGCGATCTTCGGTATATTCAGAGATAGCGATGGACATCATCCTGCAGAGTTTTGGAGATGCGGTTTGCACCGCACTACTTACCTACCACAAAGACGAGTATCGGTGCACGGTGACATGCGTGCAATCGGCACCGACACGAGACACGGATGGATGTGCTGATGATGATTGGGATCACCTGCTTCGCCCTCCCGGACTCAGAGGGAGGCCGCTTTCCATGGGCATTGATGGGGGTGCTGCTTGAGATGGTGGAGGAGCACACTGTTACACTTCTGGGCACCCGATATACAGTGCAATTATACAGAGCTATGGGGCTATCGCCGGATGAGGTGATTCGGTATTTGTTCGACATTTTTGCTGCATTGTTGGGCATATGAGCACATCATATGCATCATGCCGAAGAGGGTTACCCAGCAGCCGAGGCCACAGGTCATATACGAGATATGGCTTTCGAGGAGGTGGTTGGGGGTCGTGGGACAGACCACGCAGTAGTTATTGCAGGCGAGATGTGGCGTATTATAGACATTTTTGGAGGGCGACAGCAAAGAGAGACATTGTATGGAGACCTTACAGAGGTCACCACCCAGCAGAGGAGCCCACATACGGTTGCGCCCGATCCAAGACACATTACGGATAGCAGGACGGAGCCGGAGAGTACGAGAGGATACCCTAGAGAGGGCACGCAGCAGATGGGGCTGCGACAGACGAGCCACCTCCCTTCCCTCGACGGGAGGGATGATGTAGAGGCCTCACTTTCCGAACCACAACCCTTGGATTCAGATTGGAGGGAGGCAGAGAGGCAGTGATGGCGTAGATGATGCTAGGTGCACGGAGCATACGGTGGTTTGGTGGGCTGGTTAGAGAGTAGCCAGGATAGCACCGCCGCATGCCGGACTTGGATGCGGTGATAAGCAGAGTGAGATCAGCTCGGGGGGCCAAGTGCAGCTATTACGAGGGGATTGTTGGCTGCTACACGCAGCACATGTGGGTGTCCTACAGGGGTAACTAGCCTAGCGCAGTACAGTGCATTGTGCATAGGCACGTAGCACAGCAAGTGCCACCACCAGTGGCTTGCAGCCACGGCCCAGTACGAGATACCACCACACGGCCGGCACCCAGGCACCACCAAAGCAGTATTGGGGGTGGGCGGTAGGAGTCCGGGGACTAGCCCCAGTACCGATGGTGGCACGGGATAGATACATGGAGGTGAGAGCGGAGGCCCGGTACTATCAGGATGTCCTTGATAGTACCGGAGCTGAGTATCAGCCATATGCGGCACACCGAGCGGAGACCTCGCATAGTCAGAGATCGCAGGGAGGCGCAGCCACAGCCGGCGTGTCCGTTACAGGTAGGAGGCGAGAGGCACCACAGGGACCAGCAGGGAGAGGTGCTGAGGGTGGTGGGGAGAGCTGAGGGATCCCCACATAGTTTTTGTATATGGACATGGGCACCGGTCTGTGAACCGGTTGTGTTGATAGAGGCCTGCGTGCCTACATTTATTCATGTATTGATTCATTTATTCATTATATACCGGCCTGCGAGCCGAGTACGGGTTGTACATTTGATACCGGCCTGCGAGCCGAGTATATTTTTGATATGAGGGACCGGCCTGCGAGCCGAGTCGAGATTTTTGATAGTTATTGCGGCTTGCGTGCCGGCTTTGTTGTATGATGAGATCACAGAGGCCCGATGCAGAGGCACATTGTATATTTGAAAACTTGTATATATATATATATATATAGAGATGATGTTTTGATCCACATGTAGTGTTCAAAATGTTTTTAAGTATTTCGTCAATGGTTTGTGATATAGAATGTATGATGAGTTTAGTTGACATGTTGATATATGGATGATGTTGATGTTTTTGTTTTTGCACGTATATATGGATGACATGTTATATGATGAAATGTTGTATGTTTTGGGCTGGTTTTGTGACATTGTTATATATGTATCTGATGAGTTGGATCCAAATGATGTATAGATTGATAGTTTTTTGATATCCTTAGTTGATGGCTTGTTTGTTTTTGTAAAATAGATGATGTTAATGAAATTGTAATGATATGTGGATTGGATGGACAAATGTGGACAAGTGGTGTTGTGATGCGGGGAAAAGAGGCGGGCGTGACCAAAAATTAGGTAGAAAATGAAGAAAAGAACCATGTTGTAAAAGATAGGTGTATAACCGATATCGGTTAGGAACCGATGTCGGTAGGCTGCTAGACCGATATCAGTTATATAACCGATATGGTTATTTGGGCATGATCTTTTCTAAAAATAGAAAAGCTAGGGTGGTAACTTAAGTTCTTATTTTTAGAGCCATGCAAGAGGTTAAATACGCGAACGTGACTCTTTTTTGACGATCGAGATGTATTTGCATGAGAGATTTGAATGATAAGAAAAGAGACCGGGAAAGTGCATGAGAGATTTGGGTGATAAGAAAAAGAGACAAGGGAAAGTGAATGCGATATGAGATTGAGAAAGTAGAAAGGCGAATTTGAAAAGAGTGGTGATCATGGCGGTAACGAGGAGAAGCATCCAGCAGGCAGGGACAAGAGGGAAGACAAGTGCCACCGCAAGCTGCTGCAACCTCAGAGGTAAACGTTTTGGTTGTGATTTGATTTTTGCATGTTTTGTGAATAGGAGGAGGGAGATTAAGTGGGTAGATATGAGAAAGAAAACATGATAACAAGGGTTATAGATGAGGTGAGTTTTTCGGGATAGGTAATCGGGGTTTTCAGGTATGTTTGTAGGTACAGAAAGGAATAAACGCTCAAATTATTGTCGTAGGTGGTGGGTTTAGGGGTGTTGTATGAAGGTGTGACATGGACCGATATCGGTTAGGAATAACTGGTATCGTACATCAACCAATCACCTGTTTACTATAAACGATACCGGTTTCGTAGGATTTTCCGAATGTGAGAAAACCCGTGGGGATTTGATGGATTGAATGGTTGTTTGTTATTTTGATGTATGCAGGCAGAGGCAGGGTTGAGGATGAATGATAGTGTACCAGAGTTGTTGTCACGAATCCGAGCGGATGTAACGCCAGCTGAATGGACATTGATAAATCGTTTGGGGTTAAGTGGGATCCGCTTATTATTCACGAATCGCACGTAACCATGCTATGTTACAGGCATTGATTGAGAGATGGAATCCTGAGAAAAATACCTTCTATCTGCCAACAGGGGAGATGACAGTGACATTGGAAGATGTGTTCCGTATTCGAGACTCCCAATTATAGGAACACCAAAGATATCGTGCAATGCCTAACGTAGGGCGGTGCGGACAACAGCAGATTTGGTCCATATGCACGAGATCTGACACAGCGAGGTTTGACATTCACATATGGGGTAATGTATGTAGCACACCCTGAGGAGACAAGGTTAGCAGTGATATTAATGATAGCGGTAGGGTATTATGCATTACCGAGGGCGGAAGGGGGAAGATTTCCAAAGGCATTGATGTGTGTTATTTGGGAGATGATAAAAAGGAACGTGACTTTTGCATGGGCACCTACATATTTGGCGGAGCTATACAGGGTTTATGGGCTTGTAGGCGAAATCACAGACGACACTTTGGATGGTTCATACTTATTACACTGTTGGGCCTATGAGCACATGTTTGTGTGCGACCAATAGGCCAACCCATCCAAATCGGGGAGAGACCGGAGTACGAGATGGGATTCAGATGATGGGTCTAGAGAGCAACAAGAGGCAAGATCTCGAGGCCGTAATGGGTGACATTGAGTATTACAGCGAGTATGGGAGAGGGTGACGATTGCGGATATCATTGGAGGCCTTACGGGAACTATATGGTAACAGAGAGCATAGGCCGAGGAGTTGAGGGGTGTAGAGCGATTGAGGTGGATTGCAGGCACAGCCAGGTGAATATGAGAGGATTCCTATAGATCGCGTGCGGCAACAATGTGGATTTGTGCAAGACATACCGCAAGCTTATAGACCATATATGAGGATCGACGCAGAGGCAGCATTCTCACCTCCCCGGCCAACACCTCCAGAAGGTCCTGAAGAAGTAGCAGCCGATCGCAGGGTAATGGATGCAGGAACGAAAGAGGCCTATAGATTATGGTGGGTAGCAGAATCTGCGAGGTGTATGTGATCATCCCGACATAGCGGTGATTACACCGAGAGAGGATCGTCTGCAGCGTTTGGTTCAAAGAGCTCCAAATGCGGGTGAATGAGACAAGAGGATTGTTAGCGATTAATGAGTCACGGGCAAGGAGAGACTAGAGGCTGGAGTCCTCCATGCGAGAGGGCGTATTCATATGTTACAGGAGAGATTGGCAGATCAGTGGGTGGTACCAATAGCCGTGGTACCTTTAAGGATAGAGAGGCCTGGTGAAAGGCATCGACGATCACGATCATCACCTGGTTCGGGATGAGGCGTGAGGGTCTAAGTAAATGTTAGCAAGGTATAAGAATAAATAAGGATGCCGACCTGCGTGTCGATGATAAAGAAGATGTATTTGTTTAACATCTAAATAAAACTGAATATGTATGTTGATTCGAGTTATGATAATAATAAAAATGTTTGCGTTTTGACTTTTGGTGTTTTGAAAAAGGATAAAGAGGAATGTGATTAAATAGAAGTACACAAAGATATTTGTCTTTACCACACATGATAGGTGATGGTAGGGGATGGTCGAGCTAACCTTGGGAGACCCCATGTCTCCGAAGTGCTGCCTACATAGCCCATTGCACAAAGCAAGGAGGGGCCTCGAGACCGATGTAGTTCTCCTTAGGACCAGGAGAGGTGAATTCGAGACAATTTGGTACGGTTAGGAAATTGGTTGGTTGGTAAAAGTATTGATATTAATATTGGTAAGGTAAGGTTGATGGTGTTGGTAACTAATTTGTGATGTTGTAAAAGGTATAAGGGAAGCGAAAGTTAGCCTACCCAAGTGGTAGGGAACCATGTCCCGATCAAGATCAACACACAATCCTAGATGCGAGGCAAAGAGGAAAGATTGCTCCGTAGGTGAAAAGAGCTAAACAAATCACACAACGTAGAACGAACTTGAAGCCCTAGGTACCAAAGCATGCATGACGAGAAGTCAATAGGTGAAAAGAGTTGTATGATCACAACCTATGAGGTGTACGTCGCGTCCCTTGAGTTTGAAACAGATGGTGAGGTGAGGTGGATGATATAGCCTGAGGTACGGAGAACGTTTTACAAAGTGAGTGTTACGACGAAAGAGAACCTACCCTAGATAGACAAGTCCATGACTCAAAAGTTCTTTTGAATGAGGCTTTTATTTTATTGAATGTAGACCGATCGATGCGGGAAGTCTACCAGGATATTGATTGTATTATTCTTGAGGTCTTCACGAAGGTGATCAATGTGAGAAGCTTCGATAAAAGGTCGACGTGTATAGCTGTCCTTCGAGGAAGCGATCTATTTATAGTAGCAAATATGATTTTAATGCATAGCTGTCCTTCGGGGAGCAATCTATATATAATAAATAAAGTAATAGTTCGGCATATAGCTGTCCTTCGAGGGAGCAAAGTCTATATTTAATTTAGATGACTAGATGTTCTTTTGGCGTGAAGCATCTAGTTGAGTAGGAAGTTTGACTCAAGAAAATTCCATAAGAATACAGCTTATTTTAATACTTTGAAGTCATGGACTAGACTAAAAGGGGAAGGCATCGTTAAGGGAGGTGAGAAGTGAGCTTGATTTTATTTTGAGATGTAGGAAACAAGGTGTATGTAGTGGTAAATGAGCTCAAGGGACTAAGCAGAAGGTAGATAAGGAGTGATATAACACTAAATTCAATAGTAGAATGGTTGGAGATGCAAGGCATTAAGGGCTCAAGCTCAAAGTTTACCATTAAGCGAAGCTAAACGATAAGTGCCCCGATCCATAAGTGTGAGTGATTATATAAGGCCCAATCCAATTGGGAGCAAATTTTCCACGTTTGCTCTTTTCTAGTTTGGTTACATGTTGATTCTCTTTGAGGACAAGATCACCAACCTTAAAGGTACACTCATGAAGTCGCTTATCATAAGCACGCTTGATGCGTTTTTGATAGATTTGAAGGTGATCGAGAGTCGTAAGATGACGTTCGTCAAGAAGCTCCAATTGGGCTAACCGCTCTTGGCAGAAATCATCGTTAGAGAGAATATCTGAAGGGATATTCGAGGGAGGGTATTTGTATTTCGAGAGGTAAGATTTCTGTACCATATACCAAAGAAAAGGTGTGGCATTAGTAGAGGTATGAATGCTAGTACGATAAGCCCAAAGGGCAAAGGGAATGTGATCGTGCCAATTTCGTCCGGACTCACTGACAAATTTCATGAGGATTTTGGTTAGGGTTTTATTAGAAGATTCGGCTTGTC
The DNA here is from genome assembly GCA_018340775.1 of Taxus wallichiana var. yunnanensis. Classification (NCBI taxonomy): domain Eukaryota; kingdom Viridiplantae; phylum Streptophyta; class Pinopsida; order Cupressales; family Taxaceae; genus Taxus; species Taxus wallichiana. Next base: position 358,945,440 of record CM031234.1, on the reverse strand, counting down.
CATTTGCTTGTGGATAGTAAGGTGATGAGAAGCTGAGTTTGATACCAAAGTTGTCACAAAGGTCTTGCAATAACTTATTCTTGAAAGATTTGCCATTATCTGTAATCAGGCGATGAGGAACACCAAAACGACAGATAATGTGGTGGTTAATGAACTCTACAATTTTTTTCTTTTTAGTTGAAACGAGTGGGATAGCCTCCACCCATTTTGTGTAATATTCGATTCTTTGTGATTATCCATCGGTGACGGTGTGAAGAGGACGGATGAATCTCACCAATAAGGTCTAAACCCCATTGTGAGAAGGGCCAAAGATCTCGAGCGACCTGGAGCGGGTGGCTAGGAGTATGTTGAAGGTTGGCATGTTGTTGACACATAACACAACGCTTAACATATTCGTAGCAATCGTTATTGAGAGTGAGCCAATAATAACCTAGGTGAAGGATTCGCTTGGCCACGGCAAGGCCACTAAAATGTCCACCACAAATACCATCATGAACTTGTTAGATGGTATGGGTGACCTCTGCACTAGTGAGACATCGAAGGAGGATGCCATCAAAGCCACGTTTATAAAGGAGTCCCCCCATAATGACATAACGAGAAACGTGTTTAAGAAAAGCGCGTTTACCAGTACTAGTAAGGTCAGAAGGGAGAACAGAGGTTGTAAGGTAGTCGTGGAATTGGTGATACCAAGTATCCTGCGAGTTAGCAGACACAGTATTTATCGTACAAACAACTGGGGCTGAATAAGATGGGGCAAAGAGTTGTTGGACCAAGACGAAAATGTCGAGTCGTTGATGAGGCTGGAATTTGTGAGGCTAAACAAGCCATAGTATCCACAAATTTGTTAGTGGAGTGGGGAATAGTTTGGATAGAATAGTGAGTAAATAAGGCTAGAAGTGAATCCACGTAGTTTTTGTATTTTTGAAGTTCCTCATTTTTGCATTGGTAGGTATCCATAACTTGATTGACTACCAATCGAGAGTCGCCAAAAATGTTGATAGATTTGATGCCTAGGTGCAAAAGTGCAACACTGGAGACCCGTAACAAGGGCCTTGTATTCCGCTATATTATTAGTGCAAGGGAAATCGAGTTGGAATGAAAGAGGCATAGGCTCGGCGTCGAGAGGAATGAGAACAACGCCGGCTCCTCCACCACGTTGGCATTTGGATCCATTGAAGAAGAGAGTCATCGATACGACTCCTCCCGAGGGAAAGAGTGGCGATGAGTTCGTCGGGGAATGCAAAATTGGTAAATTGTTCCCTGTAAAGGGGCTTCGCAAGTTGGTCTGCGATGGTTTGTCCTTTGATTGATTTTCGGTGGATGAACTCAAGGTCAAGGTTGGCGAGGAGCATGAGCCAACAGCGATGCGTTGGTTTAGATGAGGTTTGGCATACATGTAATGGATGGGGTCCGTGTGTTGATGATGATGAAAGTTTTGTGATTCGGAGGTAGTGTCGGAGTTTGGTAGCCACGAATGATAGGGCTAGGCACAACTTTTCTACATGTGTATACCTAGTCTCATAGTCCACCAAAGTACGACTTATATAATAAACGGCTTGTTCTTGATTTTCATAGTCACGATGTGCAAGCATGGCCCCTACAGCGTGGTCAGTGGCGGAAAGGTAAAGGTAGAAAGGGCGGTCGTCTTGAGGTGGGATAAGCACGGGTGGCTGTAAGAGATAAGTTTTGAGAGCTTCAAAGGCTTGGTGGCACTCTTCGCTCCACTGAAAATCAATGTCCTTTTTAAGGAGGTGATGGAAAGGTTGACATCGATCCGAGAGTTGGGAGATGAAACGTCGGATAGATTGGAGCTTACCTTGTAAACTACGTAATTGTTTGAGATTGGTAGGTGGGGGCATTTCTAGGATAGCTTTGACTTTAGATGGGTCGACCTCAATGCCACGCAAAGAGATGATAAAGCCAAGAAGTTTTCCCGAAAGGACACCAAAGACACATTTTTTTGGTTGAAGACGGACAAAATATTGTAACAAGCGATCAAAAATAATGGTTAAAACATCGAGATGTTCACTGCGATGTTTAGACTTGCCAAGAAGATCGTCGACGTAATCTTCAAGGATAGTGTGCATAATGTCATGAAAATGTAGGTCATAGCCCGCGGATAGGTTGCACCCAAGCATTCTTAAGGCCAAATGGCATTACACGGTAACAGAAGGTTCCCAAGGAGTTATGAAGGCAGTTTTGTGTTGATCGGTAGGGGCAACCAAAATTTGGTTGTATCCTGAAAATCCATCCATGAGAGAGAGCATCTCATGGCCTACAGTGAGATCAACAAGTTGGTCAATACTAGGTAGGGGGAAGTCATCCTTAGGGCAAGTGAGGTTAAGATCCGGAAATCCGTGCATATCCGAAGTCCCCCCGTCGCTTTAGTGACAGGTACGATGTTAGAAATCCATTGAGGATAGTCAATAGGCAGGATGAAGGAAATAGAAAGGAGTCGTTGGAGCTCCTCTTTGACCAAGAGGGCAATGCGTGGATGCATTTTTCTCAATTTCGTTTAATAGGCTTGGAATCGGGTTTCAGGGTAATGTTATGGACAGCAATGTATCGGATCAATTCTGGCATGTCGGCGAGGACCAAGCGAAAGCTTGGTTGAGCACGGAGGAAAGTAGTAAAGGCGACTTGTTCGATGCATTAAGGGATTGTCCGATCTTCACATTGTGAGGGTCCTCCTCCGTGTGGATGTTGATTTCTATAGTAGATTCGTTCAACATGGTTTGGGTTTCAGATGGTAAGGCGCGTTGAATATAAGAGTCATCCGCGCCAAGGTAAGTGAGGATGGAGTCATCATCATGGCACTCAACAACGTTAATTGAAGGTGAGTCCTCTTCAATCATGTCTAGATATAAAAGGGGAATAGAAGAGGGGTCCTCATTATCGCGTTGATAAGTGAGAGGACCTAGGAAGATAGCATTTATGAAAAAAAAAAGCTAGGAGGGATAGATTCAGGATCTATCGACTCTGTGGGTGACGGAGGCAAAATGGGTGATGACGGTTCGAGTAGGGGTAACGTCATCGTCTTCGAGAAGAAGACTGACACGAGGTTCCTTCGATGTAAGTGTTCCTAGAAATCTGAGACCACTACGATCATTATGTTTGCGTGTGGTGATGGGGATGAGCGTATGTCGGCCTTGTTCATAAAGACCAAAACCAAAGCCTTTCCAAGCACAAATGAGTCAAGAAGGTGAGGGTGAAGCGACGATTTGTCAGGTATTGAAAATCGGATTGGAAAGGAACCACACCAAGAGGAGGCTCAGGGGCAACGGAAGATGCGTCGACACCCCCATACGTTAGGTTAGTGTGGCAGTGAGGTGGTCCGTAGGAGATTACTTCCCCCACACGACGGTCATAGGTAGGATGTGCATGTACCTGTCCGTACTCCTGTGGGGTATGGAAAGAACTAACATTATATAGGCGATACTCCCCCAGCGTAAGGCACTGAAAAACATCTACTAAGGGGTCCGTGGTTGGGATGTTAGCTGCGGGAAGGGAAGTGGTTTTGCGACGGTGGTTTCATCAGTTGAAGGCGTAGGTGTGGTTGAGGTGGATGTTTGAGGCACAGTTGAAGAAGATGGTTGGGTTGAATGAACGGGTGTCTTGATTGGTACAAGCACATCGTTTGGGCGGTATAACATATTGCAGGTTTTAAAGGGAGGAGGATCAGCTTTTACGGTGTAGGATTTCCCCTCGTACTCAAATTTTATGCACCTATGTAATGTTGAGGGAACGCATCCCATGGCCCGGATCCAAGGACGACCAAAGCAATATATTATATTAAACTCCCTCAAGGACATAGAAGATTTCGGGTAAAGTACGTGGTCCTACCCGAATGTTGAGGATCACGGTGCCTAAGGTAGAGGTAATAGCGTCATTAAATGACCGTAACATGATGGGGTTGGCACACATGTAGCTAGAAGGGATATTCATTTGTTGGAAGGCTTTTGAAGAGATGATATTTAGGCTAGCGCCCCCGTCAATCATAACACGACGTACCGAATGTCCCGGACGTAAGCGGAGATGAAAAGGGCAGGGTCAGGGTCTTCTGTACCAAAGTCAACAATTTCATCTTCAGAGAAACTGACTGCAGCAGCTTGTGGTACAGAGACGGAAGTGGTTGGGGCGGTGGGTTGTTTGGTGAGAGAGGCAACATGATTGGGTGTCAGAATGGAGGCAACGGGAAGGGTTTCATTAGGTAAGACCTCGATCCCCTGAAGAATTTCAACGAGAGCTTGTCGATGAGATTCAGAAGTCTGAATGAGGTCATATAATGTCATTTTTACGGGTGATTGGTGAAGTTGTTTGATCATGGTACGGTGGGCAACTCCATTAGAGACGGGGTAGGCAGGTCCACGAATAACCACTTTGGGTGGTGGTGCAATCGGGATCTTTGGACGGAGAAAGAGAGGACGCAGTGTGCTTTCTTTCGCTTTCTCGTTGCTTTTCTGTGCTCGAGTAGCGACACTAATCATATTAATCTCGTAAACCTGAGATGAGGAAGATGGTTGGGGAAAATCATGGTCCTCAAGAGGTGGGGTTGTAATAATGATAGATCTTGGTGAGGCGGGGACAGATGGTATAGGAGAGGGAATGGAAACTAAAGGTCTCTCCCTTCGTGAGTTGTCCTTTTTAACCTTTCTATCTAGGAGAGGTGACTGACGAAGGATGGTTTTTAAAGCTTTGCATCCCTCCACATCATGTCCCTGGTGTGCGGTGATAAGCGCAGAACTTAGACTCATCGTAACCTATGAGCCGAGGTTTAGACGGGTCATAAGGTCTAAGTGGGGGTAGGGAAATGGTCGCATTCTCCACCAACATAGCAAGGATTTTGGCGTAAGATCCTTTGAGGGGGTCAAAATCGAGGAGGACGAGGGTATTGGTTGTGCGGGTTTCGGTAATGTTTGGGCGTGGTTAGTTCGTATGGGTGGTGATTTAGCCAAGGGGTGTTGACATGTGGTTTTCACCAAACGTGGTTTCTTTGGCAGGAGCTACGTTCGGTTGGTTAGATGATGAGGCTACAGATGACGCGGTGGGAAACAACCACGGAGAAAGGGGAGTGACAGAAAATAAATCTTTTGACGATGGAGTTTGTTTAGGGTTAATGGGTGGACAAGATACGTGGGATGACCATATTGATATCCTCTTAGATCTTTGTATAGGTGCAGAAGGCGTAGGTCGTTTTGAAGAAAACGCAGGAGGTATGATATATTGATGCAAGGTGGAAGGATGAGGTCCCAATATGGAAGGTAGGTGTGACGATGATGGTTTTGGTTGTGATAGAAGCATGGATTGAGTTTGTCTCCTAGGTGGCGGGGCGGCTTTATTTTTGGATAAATCTAGTCGCTTAGGCGGGTGTGTTAGACTGGGTATTGGTAAGGTCCCAAGTGTAGGGGAAGATTTGGTTAGATTGATAGAGGTGGATGGGATACTTGATATAGATACAGGGGGTGAAAATGAGGACATAGGCATTTTGAGTTTCTGTAAACACTTCGGGTATATGGTAGAAGTGTCAGATCGGTCATCTGCATTTGAGTGGAAAAGGGGTACTCAAACGTTCCCATAGGATTTGTCTATCTTACGGAGAATGACAGTCTTCAGGTTTGAATTGTAAATTTTGTGTTGTGATTCCAGTCCATTTATGGGTGTGATACGGGGGTAGATGAGGCAATCGTATCAATAGATGTTAAGAGGTCAACAGTGTCGTTGAAAAGATTTAGGCGATGAAGAACTAATAGGTAAGAGGGCGTGTTCGAGAGGATCCATCATGGTTAAAGAATTTGGTGATGTCGGTGCAAGAGATTTCTCATCTAAGGATGTCAAAAGAAGTGGCGTACCTTCCTCTTGTGCAGCAAGAGCGGTAGGAGGAGACGTTTGGGAAATAGATAGGTTAGATAACATCCGTTCACAGTCTTGTAGGGATGTGGTATAAGAAGACTCATCGATGGGAAGAGGAGTCTGGGCAGTTAACTCCTTTATGGGTAAAGGAATGATTTCGCTTTGGCTTGATGGTGGTAAAGGAGGTTCGGGCTCCTGTGTTAGTGAAGAGGCTTGATTCAAAATTTTCTCGATAGAGGCTTTTGGCTGGGTATCGAAGACTGCATGGATCTCATGAACACTCTCCTCGGCTAAGATATCCTGGTTTGTGTTACTGTTGGAAGAGTGATTCGGGAATGGTTTGTTGAAGATTTTCAAATTTCGGTTGGCAGGGGCATTAGGATTATCGAGGGTTATATCCCCTGCGTCAACCATTTCCTGCACTATGTTTTTCAACATCTTGCAGTTTTCATGACTATGTCCTTTTACACGGTGAAAGTTACAGAAGTCATTTTCTTTGTACCAGGAAGGTATAGCGCGAGTGGAGTCAAACCCAGAGTGAGGTTTAACAGGAGGCAAGGTGATAGCTCGGCTTTGAGCAATTTTTCCAAGATGACACCATAGGTTTCTCCCAAGGGAGTGTAATTGATGGGCTCTGCTTTATACTTATAGGTGGTTTTTGGTGGGGTATTAGACGGTGTTTGAGATTTAACCATCACCGCGTGGACAGCTCCTTTTGATTTAGAAGAAGTGGACGCGTGAGGAGTGGTGGTGTTTGGTTTATTGGTAGAATCAGGAGTTCAGAAATTGGGGTTTTTGTTGCGCAACCGCAATTTCTCTTCTTCTAAGGCTCGAATTTCTAGTTTCCGAGCCATGGTAAAGGCCTCATCAAATGTGCGGAAAGTTTGAATTTGAAGAGTAGGAGAAATATGCTTAGCACATGCCCGCGTAAAAAGTTCGATAAATTCAGCCTGAGGAAAGGCATATGTAAGTTGGTTGATAAGGCCGCGCCATCATTTGACGAAATCTGCGATAGATTCGTCTTCGAATTGTCGGATGGCATAAAGGTCGGTGATGGATACTTTTTTAGCAATGTTAATGGAGAAGTGATCCAAGAAAGATTGGGCTAGTTGGTTAAAAGAGAAGATTGAGTGCTGGGTTAAAGCACTGTACCACTCCAAGGCGAGTCCTGATAAGGACATGGGAAATGTGCGGAGTAACAAGGCATCATCATGGGCAATCAAATAACAAGCATGTCTAAATGATCGCAAGTGTTGTTGAGGATCCTCTTTACTATTAAAACGAGTAAATTTTGGCAATTCCCATTGAGGAGGATATGAGTGAAGGGGGACAGAAGGGTGAATGGGCTCCTGAAAAACTTGCTCGTATGTCAAGGCGCTACGACTTCCCGACACAGAAGCCTCCAGATTTTGCATTTTGTCCATCATTTGTTTGATGAAATCTATGGTTGGATGAGATGATGGTGCGGTTGTGGTAAACGGAGGCAAATTGGGCCAAGGGCCTCCGCTAGACAATGGTGGGGTTAAGTGTTGATAAGGTATGGAGGATGAATATGTTGAGGTGACAGAATAGGGATGTCCCATATAAGGTGTTGAGGTTCTTTGGATACGTGTATGGGAATGAAAAGGTAGGCGGAGCTTGAGAAGGAAAGCTCGTGTGGATAGGTGGCAGAGAGCAAGTCATGAATGGGGTAGTCTACAAGAGAGATGAGGTAGGGGCAGTCGGTGGTAATGATATGTGGGGTCCAAGATTAGCCAAAGGAAATCCAATCTGAGTCGTATGAACCTCTCGAAGCTATCGGATTGGGAGACGGGGCTAAAGGTGCAGCGTAAAGGCGGTGTCAACAGGTGGAGTGGGAGCTAAATGAGCATCTATACTAATGGGCATGCCAACAAAGAGCTGACCATCAAGCGCGTACGATCAAAAAGTGGGCATGAGAAAAATAGTATTATACGGCGCTAGGATTAGCATCCGAAATTTGACAAAGTCCTTGTCTCCTACGGGGAATTTTGGGGATCTCACTAGTGTCCGTAGGGTTCCCTATAGAATGTGAAGGGGGTGATTCAGGAAAAGGCACAGAGCAGGCATGTGAAACCATGGCGGCGGCTTGCTTCCGAGTGATGACAACCATGGACGAGAGTACACAGTAAGGTTTCAATCTATCAAGAACGGAAACAACCTCAGAATGATGAATTTGGCAGGTTGCTGGTTTGTCAGGGGCTAAAGAAGAAAGAACCGATATCGGTCTAATAACCGATGTCGGTCAGAGAACAGACGACGTCGGTCAGTTAACCGATGCCGGTGTCAAAAGTCTAGGATAACAAGATATAAAAGGCTGCTAATTTGATTTTTAACAACGTTTAGTATATTTGTCAAATTATTGATCACAGAAGACAAAGTATGACAGAGAAAACAGAACGAAAACAAGCAAGATGCACACGCAAATCCAGAGACTAACCCTAGGGTTAATTTTAATTATGTGGGCTTATGCCTTTAGACGTAGAATGATGTCAGAATCCTAAACAACAAGACCTAGGGGAAATGTCAAGTTTGTTTTGGCTTATAAAGTTACCTCAATCGGGCGGAGGAATACCGCGGAAAAGGGGGATGTTTGAGCTGTTGTGTTAATTGTGAAGTGATTCGGTATGTGTTGTGCAAGTGAATGTAAGGTTAATTTCTGTCAATACCGTGGATATCACCTCCACGTGTACGACCTGTTACTTAATCTATGTTCACTAGAATTGAAAACAACAAGCAAGGATGCAATGCACGTGTTTTAAACCCAAATCGAAAATGATATTCGATGAAGCAAAAGAGATGACTTTCACTAATGCAAGATGCAAAAAAAAGCAAGTTCTTTTACCAAAATAATAAAATACCTTGTGAATATCTTTAGAAGAAGAAAACAGCAAGTATGCTCCCTATATGAAAGCAAGCAAGAAATAAAGAAACCCAAAATGGGTCCCACCGGGCGTGCCAAAATGTTTCACTCGGAATGTTTCAGCTTCTGGGAATAGAGTTGCTTCTATCCTTTCATTCCTTTTAGAAACAGATAAGGTTAGGGCTAGGAGGAATACCTGTTAAATGTCGAGATGGTGTGCGCGTCTTTGTAGAGAAAGATCAAGCTGATGCGAAGAACTCCTTTTGTCTTGGAAGGACTACTGCAAATAAGAACACAAGACCACAAGATTTTGATTAAACAATAAATGAGAAGCGCCTTGGGCCCGGGAAATATAAAACTTCCTTTCGAAGGTGGTCGAGTTTCCTCGCTAATATGAATTAACACAAAAGAATGCAAAATATCAATTAGATTACTTGGTCAAACGGGTAGGAGAAGGTGGTTTCTAGTTATAGTCGTGGTAACCGATGCGGTTCTTTGCTGTAACCGATTTTGGTTGGGCCTAGGACTGTAGGTTAGTTGTTTTGTGGGGTGTTTGTGTTTTTGGTAGCTATGGTGTTTGTAAGGCTGGTTTATGGGTGATATTGGGAAATGAGATGATGAGAGGTAAAAGAATGACAGAGTTAGATGCAATGGCACGTTGGATAGTGGATTCGAAATGGATTTAGGAGGATTTGTGATTCAAAGAGCATAAGAAATGTTATAACAAAGGACATACAAGATGTGATGAAGATGCAAGTTGATCTCCTTTGCTGCAAACTCTTCTGGTTTCTTCACTCGTCTCTCGCTCGGTCAAGTGAAGATCTCGGACTCTGTTTTCACTCCCAATGATCTGTTAATTCAAAATCATTCGACCTTTGATTTTGGTTCGGGAGCCCATTTACAGGAGCCGATGGCGGTTACGTAACCGACGGCGGTCGAGTAGAACCGACATCGATAAGGAAAAAGTAGGCTATTTTTAGTAAAATAGCCCACCTTCCTTGCTTTTCTCCCGAGAGATCAGTTGCGGGCTTGGTGAAGTGGCTAGAAGGTCGGTTTTGGGTGTGAGTAAGGAGGCATTAGTTATGGGTGTGAGTCTAGACCAAGTCATAGGTCTTAATTAGGTTAGTTTAGGGTTAGGGCTAGGTCATGATGAGGTGGCAAAATGAGGTGGCGGGTAAGGTGATGTGGATTTATCAATTACAAGGTAATTAATAAATAATTGTGTAAGGTTTAGGTGATGAGGTTAGATTGCGAGATGAGATGCGGGTCACAAGGGGTCGTAAGACACAAATTTGGTGTCTACAATTCTAGCCATAAATGATGATAAAGTATAAAAATACGAAATTTCTAGCGATACAGGGAAATCATTGGTAATAGGGTAATCTCTAGCGATTACAAAGTGAAATTTAAGAATTTTACAAACATAGGTTAAATTAATGGATTAAGACATCAATTTGATAAAACATAATTCTATTTGACATGTAGATGATGTATAAGCAAAGGTATACCTAAAATAAATCAAAACGAGTGATTTACCTTGCAGAATGAATCGCGAGACAAAATAATGAAAGAAGGTGGTTAGAGGATGAAAATAAGCAATTTGATGATGCATTTAAAATTCTTTGAGTAGTTTGACATTAGATAATGCTAATGTGTAGTCCCTGGATGCTTGATGAACTTGGATTCGCATAAAGTACACTGTAAATCTTTAGAATGCGTGTCCAAATGAGGTCTAAAAACCCATATTTATAGATCACCAACGATTTTGGGGAATTCTAGTTTGGTTAATAAATCAAATGATTTCCTTCCATTTTGAACTTGGTAATGGAAGATTTTGAAATTAGTAAGGTGAATAATGATTAAAAAATCATAAACTAAATTAGTTTTGCTATGGGGGTTTAGATTTTTGGAAGATTTAGTTAATTAGGTGGCTAGTTAGTTTAGGAAATAGGTTAGTGCTTTTTGGGAAGTGGTTTTAGAAGCGGTTAAGTAGTTAGTGAGGTGTCATGGTTAACTCAACGAGGTGTGAGGGCGAGGTGTGAGGAGATAATAGGTAATTTATTTATTAAAATAATCATTAATTCAAATAATCATTTTAGATTTTGGAGATATGATGGGTTGTAAATATATTAATTAAAAAGGGGTGACATAATAAGGCATCATAAATGTGTCGTATTTGGTTGTGAGTATGTTTGAGCTTGGGGGATGTAAATTTTTGGTGTCTACAACGGGTTTAGAAGGAGAGGGAGAAGTTGGTTTTGCTTGAGACTTAAAAGGTTTAGCCTCGGTAGCATTTAATGAATGATTATTTTTAGAAATAGATTTTGAATTGGAGGGAGTACCAGAGGACTTACTTGGCATGGTAAATGGCTTATTTCTTACTAGTGTGTCTAGTTTCTCCTTGGCTGAGTCCATTGATGGTGGCAGTGGTGAACCTTTGCTGATAATCTTATTTTGTGGAATTTTTGTAGGGAGGTATTCTTTCTTTTCTTCACTGTGGCTATTGAGGGTGAAGCTTCTTTTTTTGATTGAGCCCACATGAACACCACACATGAGAATCTTGGAGATTCCTCATCATCATCATCTTTGTCTCCTTCAACATACTCAATAAGTCCATTTTGAGTCTCACCATTAACTTATTCGACCTCAAGGTAGTCTCCATCATCGTCCTCTTCTTCTTCTTCTGGTTCATCAGTGTCACATGAGGCATTAACAGTGGTGCTTCAAGAGCAATCCTATGAGGAGGTGAGGTGATTCTTGGTGGTTTGGAGGGTTCGGTTCCCTCGGGAGCATTCCACATGGTAATTTGAGATAATTTTTCTGCATAGAAACCATGTTGTTGACCATCTTATGAATCATGGTGTCCGTGAGAACTAAGTTCGAGGTTTGGCATTTTTTATTTTCCATTAGGGCCCTTCACCTTCCCAGACAAGATCAAATCATCCTCGCCCAATTGCATAATCTTGTGGTTATTTCAAATCACCGGGTTGGGATCTTATGAGGAAGGAACCAAATTATGATGGTAGAGAATTGATGAAAAATATTTTTAGATTATTGACAGGGAGACATGATATCTTATGAAATCCTCCTAATTACTTGTTTATATTTGGCGATAAATTCCCTCATGGAATTGGTGATGGGTGTCGTTATTCCTTCATTTAATCAAATCTTTTTGATGTCATATTCAAACCAAAGGTGGTGTCCGAAGCTATATGCAACAAGAAATCTTAGTGATCTAGTAATTGAATGTAGGTATTTGTTTCTTTTTTGTATTTTCTGGGGGATTTTCTCAATGTCTTGAGGATTCCTTGGCTAAAACCTTATTGAAATCAAACTATGAAACTTGTTGGAAGTAAAATCTCTTTACAGAAATAGATTTTGGAAATAAAGACACATTTTCATAATGGAATAGATTGATGTAAGTAAACACACGTTAAATAAATAAACACACTTGTTTTGGAAATAAACACACAATTTGAGAATGCTGAAATCAGTTTGCGAAAAGAAAGAAGAATCTAATCTAGAAAACCTATAGAACAACTATATGACAAATTTCAACTTGAGTAATCAAAAGCATTTATAGAATTAATAGATATATACTATTTGATCTAGAAATATAAATACCAATAAAATGAAGATCCTAGTTCTTGGAAGAGGGGGCCCTTGCTCCACCTTGAAAAAGGATTCGACAACTTAATATACTCTCAAAACAGGAATGATTATTTTATTGATAAAATGTTCTGCATTACAAAAATGTACCATCTCTTTCTATCTCTTTGTCTCTTTATCTATGTATATATCTATACCTCTCCATATTATACTATCTATCTACATGTATGCATATATATACTTCTTCCACAGGTGTATTTACAACCATAGCTGTCCTACCGATTCAGATAGAATCGAATCATGCCCAAAATAGATGTTGAATTGGATCATGGTTGGACGTACTGTTATATGATAGTTATCCCTGGATCTATGAGTATGAAGAATTGGAAATATTCCAATCTTCTCCTGATTGAAAGGATCATTGATTGCTAAATCACCAAATGTTGTTGGAATAAATAAATTCTCATCGGTTTGGAACTTTAGAGAAGTTCTAGAACTAAATAAAATCGTTTCAAATCCAACTGTGAGGGTTTTGGAGCTATATGTAGGAGTTCGGGGACTAAGTCTAAAAGTTTTGAAACTAAGTGATAGAGCTCTTAACTACGTAATGAAGTTTTAGAACTAAGTCTAGAAGTTCCAGAACAAAGCCATATTGAAACCAATGATTCCAAAAACATGTTGACTACTTCATACTTTGTTCTTTTGACTGATTGTGACCTGTTTTATTAAAAAAACTGAATTTCCAAAGCACTTAGTTAGGAATTATATATTTTTTAAATGTTAGAACTACAATAAAAAAAATATGGACAATTACATCCTAACTTATATTAGATCAAACAAAAGTTACAAAATAAAATCAATCTTGATAAAAAGGAGAGTAAAATAAGATCATTTATTGTACATTAATGAGACATATGTTGGCCTCATCATCTCCCATGTACTTACTTGTTTGTAAGTCCTCTTAAAAATTTACTCTTCAAACCTTGGGTTGTGTATTCTGCATTCCAATTGACTTCTCAGGTCAAATGGCAAAAACTGAATATCCTAGTGTTTTAGTTTAGAAACACTATACCCTGATCCTATTTCTACTTTCCTCTTATATTCCTCAAATTGAGTGGGATATTGAGGTTCCTTCTTTTGCCATGGAGACATGGGAGCGAGAAAAATGGGTGGCCTTGTTCTCATTCCCATACATATGCCCCTATACTTTTCATTGATTTGAGGGATTAGTGTGAATAAATTTTTGCTCTTTCCACACTCTAGATGAAATTTGTGGGAGATATTACTTCCCTTCTCCTCAAGGAAACTATAAGAATCTCCCATATCTTCAAACATCTATCATAAATATCCTCAAAATTTTCCACCTCATATAAAGTAAAGGCATCGATACTTTTTCGTAAACTAGAAAAATAATGTATCTTGAACCCTCTATAAAAGGCATGGGTTCTAAAATGTTTATCGAAAGAAGATGGTTTACCATAATGAGTCCTCATGCAAAGACCAGATGAGCTAGCTTTCAATAGATTCTCGAATCCCTTTCCTTCCATGTAATCTGATTTTGAAGAACAAAAATAAATGCATTAAGTTGGCTTTCTCCCACATACAAATTGATCATGAAGCCTGTGTTCTTTTCTAGCATAAGATTGCAGAGATAGAATTCATAGAGAAGATTTTCTGCTCTGCACTAGCTAAAGAATAGGCTGTCATGAACTCGATTCATCTTTTATTTCATGTGGAAGGCCACATGCAATTCTTGACAGCTTCCAGTGAATGAATTGTTCTTCTAGAAACACACTATATGTAGGAGAAGGTCTCCTGCATGTAAGTAATTTTTCACTCATTATGCAAACCATTTGTATTTTTGCAAGACTTTTAAATTTGTCTCCCTCTTCTTTGTAAAAATTTTCTTCCCATTCCTTTCTTGCTTTCTTTTCGTCTTCCATCTTGATTCTCAAATCCTCATTGTATGTTTTGATTTCACTGAGTTCCCTGCAAGTATCATCCCATAACTACTTAAATTGCTAATAAGTTAATCCGATCTGACAGACTGTTGACATAGTACTCTGTCTTCTAGAAATTTTAAATTCTTCCTCTTTCTCCATCATCTGTCGTTTAACTCTTGTTAATTACTCATCCCTATCTGTGACATGAGTTGTTAGTTTCCCAATGAGCATCTCTTTCTGTTCCAACTTGAGTTTGAGGAAGTTCAACTCCTCATCCTTTTCTTTGATAACGAGTTTTTCTCTGGATAAGAATAGAGCTTGTCTAACCTGTTGTTTCTCTTCTTTCTTTGAAAGTTATTTGGGGGTTAAGCATTCTTCTTCTACCAAAGGAAATTTCCCTTTTCATCTCCAAGATGCCAACTCTTCTTCTTCATGTGATAGTGTTGTTGATTCACCCAACTCTTGAAAAACCTGTTCCTCAAATCTTTCATCTTCTTTTTCCATCTCAGTTTGGCTTGGTCCAGGAGGAGTCATGGCCATGCTGCCCAAAATATCAGCAACTTCTTTTTCCAACTTGTCTTGTTCTTTCATCTCCTCTGGAATTTATCTAGACCTATTATGAATTATTCTTCTTCTTTGAGGAGCTTCAAGATGTTCGAAGTAGGTTTCATCCTAGAGTGTATTCTAATTTTCAATTCTTTCTCTTACCTAGTGTCACCGTCACTAGAGAGACAGATATAAGCTCTCTGTAGTTGTTGCAGAGGAAAACATTTCTTTTAAAGGTACAATAGGTTTTGCAGTTTTAATTCTTCTTCTAGATCTTATCCTTTTTGGTATAGTCTCCCCACATATTTCCTTATTTTCCTCTATAGGGGCACCAATTTCCAAATTAGTTGTAGGAGAAATAGGAGTTGATATTACCCTCCGATAATATCAGGGTTTTTCTTAAATTTGTTAAGAAATTTCTCCCATATTTCTTCTTTGTTTTTCTTTGCAAGAAAATGGTGTTGGCACACCAAATGAAGTAACCCATGACGTCTAATTATTCCAACACCCCATGAATACCTCCAGTCCATTGTATGAATGGATTTAAAAAGAAACCCTGGAAGGTTTACTATATATTATGGTTTTACAGCTCCATATCTAAGATGTATGAGCATATTCAAGACTTCTCTTCCTACCGACCCAAATTGATCATCACAAGTTAAATACTTGACTATCCAAAATTCCACTCTATCTAAGGATTTGGGAAAGCTGGCCCTTCTGACCCCTTTTATGATTTTCTTAGTTTTGTAAATATATCGGGTTATGTTTCCTCCTCTTTTAGCAGGGTTTCAACTAATTATTTTAAGGTCCCTTTGACAGGATTTGGGACATGCACAATTGGCACACCAGATACATTGCTTATTTTATTCACATAAAAAGGAATTACAATATTTATAACCTTTTTTTTAGATTGTTCTAAATTTATAATGAATTATCTTACCAATTCATTGTTATACTTCAAGAAATTTTTCAGGAATTCCAACCACCCTACTGTTCAAAGATAGCTGCCACTTCTTCATCTACAAGAAGCTGGGTATCATCCTTAGGTTCCGATTTCTTTTTAATCCCCATGGTAAAGAGGGAGATTCAGATTATTTCTCCTTCAAATTATTGCTCTACCCAGATTGGCTATAGAACTCTTTGCTTAGCTACGGAATGGTTGGGTTTGGTGAGGAACTATTATGTTTAGCTCGAATGCAAATTTAATTCTTTTGATTCTTCCTTGAAGTTTTTTTGCAGAATCGCTGCTTCTTCACTTTGTTTACTCGTACAAATTATACATCATTATAAACATGCCACCACTTTTGTTCCACCAACATCACCCTCATGATTACTCTCTTTTAATCATAATGTACAATAGATGACTCATCATACCACTTTTAAATCAAATCCAATCACACATGCAAACTTTTAATCTAACCTTTAATAAGTTAAATATGTAATTACCATTTTTTTATGATGTGATCCCTCCATCATGATGACTCATCATTCCTAAAAGTGAAACAAAAAAAAAGAAAACGGTTAGAAAAGACAACTGGAATTTAAAGGAAGTTCCTTTTATTTTGGATTAACCATTTATTTGAGGAGATCAACCGCCTATCAATTAGCTTTCAATTAATCTCTCGAGATATTTTTTTTTGGGAAGAGAATGCCATTTTGGGTTTAATTCCTCCCCTTTTATTATTATTTTTTTCTTTATATATATATATATATTTTGGGGAAGAGAACACCATTTAGTATATTCCCTTTATTCTAGATTTATCCATCTCGATTATTTGATCATTTTGGAAGAAGCGGGTTCTTCCATATGATCAAATTCTTTATTTTCTTCAATCATGCCTCAAGAATTCATCCTTAGTAGGAGGCTTCCTATAAAGTTTTAGCCTATGTCCATTTGACCAAAAGCGTCCTTCTTTTGCCATCAATGGGAAGTAATGAATAAAACCATTGTCAAATATCTTCTCAATCTGGTAGGGTCCCAACCATCTAGTTCTCAATTTGCCCTTGAATTGTTGGTATTTAGAATCAAACAAGTAATGCCCAATATCCTACCTTGAATTACCTCTTCTTGATATGTGTGTCATGCCATTTCTTTCTTTGATCTTGGATTATCTTTGTCTATTGAAGTGCTTCCATCCTTAACTCAACCAACTCATTGAGTTGAAGAATTCTCTCCTTTTGTGTTGCATCCAACTCAATACCTATTTTAGCCGTTGTTCTCACAATGTTTGTAGTTTAAATTCAATAGTAACAAGGATTTTTTCCATAGACTAAATCATATGGTGAAAATCCTGTTATAGTCTTCCAAGTTGTATTATAGGCCTGATGACTTCAGTAGTCTATTTTCGAATCTCTTCTACCTGATTCATCTGTTTTGATAAGGATTTTTTCCAATTCTCTGTTTGTTACTTCAGCTTGTCCATTTTCTTGTGGGTGATAGGGAGATGACTTCCTATGATTGATTTGATAATGCATTGTGAAGGCTTGGATCATATTAGACATGAATTTTGGCCCTTGATATGAAACTATACTTCTTGGTGCGCCAAAATTTACCATAATTTTGTGCCAAAGGAAATCAACAACTACTTCTTCAATGGCATTTGTTAAAGCATGCACTTCTTCCCACTTTGTCACATAATCAATACACACAAGAATGTACTCCTTTCCTTGTGAAGGAGGAATAAAGGGACCAAAAAAATCCAACCCCCATCTTTCAAATGGTTCAATCACCACTTGAGGTTACAGAGGCATTTCATTGGTAAAATTTGGTTGTCCCATCCTTTGATAGGGATCACACCGCTTGATATATCTCTTCACATCCTTGTATAGAGATGGCCAATAATAACCAGTGCCAAGTATCTTATGAGCTGTTATTTTCACTAAAAAGTGTCCTCCACTTGGTTCATCATGACATGCCCTTAGTATGTCAAATATTTCATCTTCTCTCACACACATGCATAAAACCAAATCAGGACCACATTTAAACAACATTCCATTTAACCATTTAAATTGTGCATTGGTTTTGATCAATTTTTTCATTTGTTTCTTAGTGAAAGAAGGAGGAAAATTCCCTGTTACAAGATAATTTTCCATATCAGCAAACCATGGTGTATCAGTTGAAATAACAAACAATTGTTCATCTGGAAAGTTGTCCTTAACTGGATCTTACTCCCTAGTAGTGGTTAGTCTTGACAAAAAAATCAGCTACCACATTATATTTCCTTGGAGTATCTACTATGGTAATATCAAATTCTTGTAAAAGTAATAACCATCTAATTATCCTACCTCCAACCTTTGGTTTGTTCATTAAGTACCTAATTGTTGAGTGATCTATATGTATAAATATTATGTACTCGTGATATAATGTCCGAATTTATTAATTGCATATATCACAACAAGAAATTATTTTTCGGTGGTAGTGTAATTTCTTTCATTGGGAGTATGATTTTTATTGAGGTAATAAATAACGTACATCTTTCTTTCTTCATCTTTCTATCCAAAACCGCACCAATGGAGTTATTTGAGGCATTTGTTTGAATGTGAAAAAGGTTTTTCCCAATTAGGTCCTCTCAATATTGGGGCAGCGATTAATTTTTCTTTGATTTCCTCATAAGTATGTTAACATCTTTCATCCCAAATAAATTCACAGTCCTTAATAAGAAAATTAAACATGGGGGCAAAAATTTTACTAAAATCCTTGATAAAGCCCCTATAGTACCCAAAGTATGCCCTAAAAATGACTTGATATCTATGGGGTTTGAGGAATAGGTAAGTTTGAAATAATTCTAATTTTGTTTTGGTCAACCTAAATTCCTCTTTTTGAAATGTCGTGTCCGATACAATCCCCCATCAACCATCATCAAACACTTCTCATGACTAAGAGATAGATGGTGTTGTTCACATCTTGTTAATACTCTGTCTAAATTCCTCAAAGCATCATCAAATGTGTCTCCATATACAAAGTGAAATCATCCATGTATACCTCTACACAGGTCATTTGTTAGGTCTGTAAAAATTGCTAATATAACTCTTTGGAAATTTTCCGAAGCATTATATAATCCAAATGGTAATACCCTATAGGTAAAAAGAAGGATAACATGAAGTAAACTACACTAAAAGGTGATAGCACTAGAAAAGAGGGATGAACACTATCTTTTCTGAGTGAGAATGATAGGGAATGTGTGAAAGGAGGCTAGGCATGAGTAGCACAACAAAACACATTCACCAAATCATTCTCATGGAACACAACCAAATATGGAACTCAGAGGGACTGAAAGTAGCACAAACAACACAATGCAAAAAAGAAAAGGAAAGAAGAAGGAATGTAAAACATGTTAGGACAAAGAATAGTCACAAAATGATGCTTCTATTACTTCCAGAAATGCACAAAACTATTACAATGATGAAGGAGGCTGATATCCACATGCAAGAGCCAAACATAGAGGTCTGCAACTCAAAATATAGAAAATATGGTGTCCTTAGAAAAATGCGTAAGGATCCAGAGTGTCCAACCCTTTACAATGAGCCCCGACCCTTCCTTTATAGATTCAACACAGAGGGAAGAAGGAGAGAGAGAAGTGGGAAAACTAATTCAAAGCTCAACCACCATCATCAATTCCTCCTGCAAATCCACCCCAAATATATCATGTCTACATCAATTACTTGTTTGGCACCTCGAAGGAGGAGGAACGATGGATCAGATCAAATCGATCTAGTTGTTGGGGGAAAATAGATCTTGTATTAATGGCATGAAGATGTTTCTTCATTTTTTCCCACCTAACCTCTCCAAAATTAAAGTTTCAGATCTCCATGGCATAGATGAGGCCGAGATCTTTCCAATGGTGCCATATTTGTTAGATTTGAGCACTGAGTCAAAAGATATGCTCATTTGAAATTTGAATTGGGTCTATACAAAAAGGCGGGAACTAGCTACCAAAATGGCCCCCTTTTGAAACTAGACACATGGAGGGTTGGCGCATGTCTAAGGGAAGCCTTTGTATTTCACTTTTGAAGTTGCGTCGGGATGACACGTGGCTTCTTCCGTGGCTCGCTCAGTTTCTTCATGTTTTTGGCTAATTCTTTTGCTTGGCAGGGTCATATATCTGACCGGGGACACGTGGACACGGGCACGCTAGCACTTTTTTTAGAAACCCTTCCCCTAATTTTCTCTTGAATTAGCACCATGTTGACACTTGGCACCCTCCACTGGCCTATCTCAATGCTTTGACTATTCAACCCGACCCTATCCTTTTAATGAAACAAACGTGTGGAGGCTTTGTGCTCATTTAGAAACCCACTCAGGATTTTACCTTTGAAGGAGAGGTTGACATGTGGTTAACACAGTGGAATCTTGGCACAGGATCTTGGAATTTTCAACAACTACTCTTACCTTTTGGGGGCCCTACTCTGTGAGGCACTAGGAACGTGGGAAGGTGCTCATTTGCTTTTGGATTAAATCTTTGGAGATGAGGGAAGATGAGAGAAAGAAGAATGTGGAATGGAAAAGCAAGGTGGAGAAGTGAAAGAAAGAAAAGAAAAGAAGGAAAAAGGAAGAGAGCAGAGGAAGGAGGAATGTGACCAAGGGAATGTGCCAAGTGATTTTGAGGCACAATTCAAGGGAAAATGAATAACTTAGGGCCAGAATGTGTATGTAAGTTATCCAAATTGCTAGGAGAGCTATTTGGATAATAGTTTTGGTGACTTTTGGGGCCATCTTCCTACTAGATGAAAGAGATCAGTAGCCTTGAAGCATCCATTGGGCATGGATTCTACTTGTTCAATCATGAAAATGCCCTGTAATCACTTGAAAATCATATCTGCACTTTGTTTTGAATCTCACAACTACTGAGAGAAGCTCTGCATTTTGGAAGTAACAAAAGAGCATGCATGCGCAGGAAGCATGCGAGGGGAAAGAACTATGTACAAACAAATAATGTGTAGAGCACACTTGGAGGAATTGAAACTACTTTAATATATACAACATGATGTAACAAACCTAATGGAAGGGTTTGAGATAGATCCCATTTACTGGGATTTACAACTGTGCTTCCATCTGGATGAGTTAACTCAAAAGAGTTAGCTTCTTTATAGACTTGATGATGTATGGGCCACTCCAAAGTGCATCAAACTTTGAATGGCACCCTGGTTTAGCTCTATCAAGCATCCCATTTTAGAACCAAGTCCCCAACTTTGAAAGCTTGAGGCCTAGCCTTTTGTCAAACCATTTCTTTGTTGCTTGTTGATGTTGTTCTAGCTTGATCATGGCAGAGTTTTTGAGCTCTTCAAGATGAACCAGCTCTGCCATCCTGATTTCTCTCTGATCCATGCCCTCAAATTCTAGTTGTTGGGAAAGTGCCAATGAATTTAGTTCTAGTGTCAAAGGAAGGGCAACCTCCTGCCATATAACAAGCTTGTAAGGTGAAGTTCCTATTGCCTTTTTTACTATGATTCTATCTACCCAGAGTGCATGCAAGACCTTCGTATGCCACTATCTTTGGCTGATGTTCATTGTGCACTTCATGATTTTGATAGGTTCTTGTTTGTTGATTCTGCTAGACCATTATCCCTGAGGGTAATAGTTGGAAGAGGTTTTAGGTAAATGCCCAGACTTAGAGCCCAATTAGTGATTTTAGCACCAAGGAAGGCCTTTGCATTATCAGAGATAATGGTTTGAGGAATGCCAAACCTTGTGACTAAACCTTGAGAAAGTCAAGGATGACTACCTCAGTTGATTCCTTAAGCGTGACAACTTCTATCCATCTGGTGAAGTAATCTATGTAGTTGTCAACACCCATTTATGTCTAGCACTTGAAGGTGGATTGATCATGCCTATGAAGTCGAGACCCCATTGTGCAAAAGGCTGATCCACTTGGATTGGTGAGGGGAAGCACTGCCAATATTTTCTTTCCTATAAAGAAAGTGCATTCCTTGCATTTTGTGACCCACCTATGTGCATCTGCAAATAGGGTAGGCCAAAAGATACCTACCATTATGATCTTCATTGTTGTAGTTTTGGCAGAGAAGTGTCCACCAGAGAATCCATCATGAAATTTCTGCTAACACTTTTTTCAGTTTTGCACGCCATTGATACATCTTAACAACACACCATCTAGATTTCTTTTGAAGAGAATTCCATCAATCAAAACATAAGGGATAGATTGCAACCTCATATGCCTTCTCTTTGCTTTGTTCAAACCGGGAGGGTACGCACCCTGGAAAGGAATGTGATCATGTCCTTCATCAGTCATGTGCGTTGGGGTCTATATTTTATTCATGTTCTACACATGGGAGGTCTTCATCTAGAAATAATGAAGCCTTAGGTTCACTCTGCGCATCCTCAAGCAATCTACTTGCAGAGTGCACTACCTCTTACCAACTTTGTGGCCTTAATAATCACATCATATTCCATGATTTTGTCACCCATCGCACTCTCTTCTCACTAATTTCTTCTCCCATGATGAAGTCTCTGATAGATGAGTGGGAGACTAACACCTTGATATGATTTGTGGTGAGCATGCTCTTGAATTTCTTGAGTGTGTGCATGATGGTGAAGACTTGCTTCTCCATGTGACTATATTTCAATTCATAATCCTTCAAATCTGGCTGAAGAAGGCCACTGGCTATTCCAGCCCTTGTTCATTTTTCCTGTGTTAGGACAACAACAATGCTTGCATCAACACCATAAGCATAAAGGATGAAATCCTTTGAGTAATCTGGATTGATGAGTGTTGGCACACAAGTAATCTCTTTCTTGATCTTGTTGAAGCTTTCTCTTCCTTTTGTTGTCCATCTGAAGGCTATGTCCTTTTTGAGCATGAGGGTGATGGGCTGAACTAGTCCCACAAAGTTAGGGATAAAACACCTAACAAAGTTAATCTTTCCAAGGAAGGACTGTAAGGCCTTTGTGTGCCAACAAGGAAAGGGCTAGGATGGCTGAAATGTGCTCAAGATCAATCACGATACCATCTTTGAAACCACATGGCCCAAGAGCTTTCCCGAGCCACCACAAAATTACACTTCTTGGGGTTAAGAGATACCCCAAATTCTCTACATCTCTCAAAGACCTTTTCTAGGTGTGCCATGTGATCCACACCTTGCTTTGAGAAGATAGTTATATCATCAAGGTAAACCAAGATGAACTCATTGATGTAACCTTTGAAGGCAATATCCATGGCATGAACTAAAATGTTGTGCCCGCATTTGATAGACCAAAGGGCATTTTTGATATGCATATGTTCCCCACTTGGTTGTAAATGTTGTTTTGAATTGATCCTCTTCCTTGACCAGATCTGGTTGAAACCCGAATACCCATCTAGCATGGAGAACCTTTCTACGTGCCTAGCTATGGTCTATAGAATCTGCTCCATTGAAGGAAAAGGATAATGATCCTTTAGAGATGCCTTATTCAAATCTCTGAAATCAACACAAAGTCTGATTTCACCATTTTTCTTTGCATACTGGAACAAGATTTGTGACCTAGGTAGAATATTTGATGGGAAAGATAATTTTTCCTCAATGAGTTTGGATAACTCCTTTCTCATGAGGGGCTCTATTTTGGATTGATTAGCCATGTTTTTTTGTCTGATGGGATTTATACCAGATCAAGGTCAATGGAGTGTTGAGAAACACTTGGATCAAAACCTTTGAGGTCTTCATACTCCCATGAGAAAATGTCACTGTATTTTTGATGAGAGAGAGATGAAGGCCTATTTTTCTTCATGTGCACAAGTCCTGCTTGAGCAACAACTCCTTTCCACATGTGCAATAGTAATGGAGGAGCAATCCTTGTGTGGCACACATGTATCTTTCTTCACCCTTGAACTCATCATCAGGGCTGAAAATTTTCTCTAAGGTGACCAGCCCTTTAGGAAACTTATTTGTCTTTAGCTGTATTACTTGGTCACCATAGCTGTCATGCAAGTCAGCTTGCATACTTGATGAAAATTCAGCTTCATTCTAGATAAACTGGATGATGATCTGCGCATCACTTTTCAAACACTTTCTAGCTAGTGTTATTGTCTAGAATGGATGGTCTGATTACCATCTTAATGTGTTGAGTGTTTCCTTTGAAAAGTCCTCATAGAGAGAAAATTGTGAACCGAGTGGCCATTTGGTCAGCTTCTTTGTTCATTCTATGCATGGGACTACCTATAGATTAAGGGCATCAAAGCTCTCAAGTAGGTCCCAAACTCTATGTTTATAAGCTTTAAGAAGCTTATTATTTTTTTGGAATTTGTTGGTGACCTGGTGGATGACCAATTCTGTGTCCCCAAAGATCTGTAGTGCTTTAATTTTTTCTTTTTCAGCAATAAGCAAGCCATGCACCAACGCTTCATATTCTGCCACATTGTTAGAGCATGCAAACTACAGCCTATGTGTGAAGAAGAATTTCTCATCCTTAGGGGAAATGAGAACCACTCCTACTCCCGTGTCATTTCTACTTGGATCCATCAAAGTATAACTTCCATAGACCAGTTTGAACTTTGTCTCCCATGAGAGCGTGCATGGAAGCGTAGCGTCTTCTTCTAGAATGCAATAAGTACCAAGCCCAGTTTCATAGGCTTCCAGTTCTTCAGCATAGGGATCAAATTTGTGATGCCTTTCCACCCATTCATCAAGCACTAGGTCTGGAACAGAGGGTGGAAGAGACTGCTCTTCAGGAACTGAAACTTGTTCTTCTTGGATAAGACAATTGGCTTGGAGAGGGGATGGGACATATGGCTCTACATGATAAGAAAATATAGGCTCATCTTGTATGGTAAACCGGGTACCATACCTTGTCTTGAGTAACATATGAGACCAATAGAAGACAAGTAACCACCCACCTTGGTAGTAAATTCTCTTGATAGACATAGGGAAAACAAAGGAGGTAGGTCAATAATTGACACATCTTGAGTAATTTTCAGGCTTGGACATGCATGGAGGGTTAACTCAAGATCCTTGATGACTCCTAAGGTGGTTACAATTGAGCCATCAAGTTGTAGGACTCCTTTAGACAAAGGGCTATATTTCAGACCTAAGACATCAGCTATCTTCTTAGGCATAACAAAAGTACTAGCCTGAGTCAATCATGTAGTTATGCACTAGGTGTTTTCCTATAATCAAGGACATATAGAAGGGTGGGGTTTTAACAACTTTACTTACTTGTTTCTCCTCTTCTTGGAAGATTTTTGAAAGCATGCATGGCTTTTGCATAACTAGGTCAGCATGTGGGAGTTGTGCCAGAGCTTCATGCAATAGATCCCACTGAGATGGAATGGTCAGGGCATCCCACATTGTGATGTTTATGTTTGTTTTCTTCATCTAGTCAACAATGCTAAATGGAAGCCCCCCATCTTGTGCATTTGGGGAACAACATCCCTTCTTGACTATTCAGTGTGGAAGCCTGAATTTTAGCTAGATAGAGGCTTGGCCTACCAAATGAGGGGTGCATGTTTTTCAATATGGAGCTTTATGAGGGGCCTCCTGCATAGGGATTTGAAGCACTTTTACTACAAGAGGTCTTGTCGATTCTTTTTCTTCTTAAAGATCTCTTGTATTTAACTGGGTCTATAACCTGTGCCTGACTCTAATATTATTTTCTTATATCTTGTGTTGTCCACAACTTGGGCATGTGGTCTGTTTGTATCTTCTATAGCTTGGTTGATTACACAGAAGTCCTCCACACCAAAGAACATCAAATTGGTTTCTGAGGAACTTTTGGTCCTTTCTGGATTATCTGCTTCATGGGTGCTTGTTGAGGGCTCAAGATGAAGCATTCTGGATCATGAAGGCTTGGGCGCATGCAACATTAGCACAATGATATTGACTATGAGGCATTTTGCAAGGGAAGCACCATTCTGACTCTTGTGCCAAGTTTTGTTCGAACTGGAACAAGTGCTCGGCTCATGTTGGGTGCTGGGAGAGAAGTCATGGGAGGAACAACTTGCAAGGGTAGATGTGCATTAGGCTACCACCTATCATTCTGCTGATTGGGCATGTATCTTTGATTTCCATATTGATTCCGCCAAGGCTGATTGCCTTGGCCATGTGCCTGATTGGAATTGCCTCTATACACTTGTGCTTGCTGCTTTTCTAATGATATGACCTTGTTTGATAAATTTATGATCAAGGCCTTCAATTCTTCATCTTCCTTTTGTTGTGATGGAGAATAGGATGTTGAGGCAACTAGTTGTGCACTTTTCTCAGGATAGGAATAGGGCCATAGAAGGTTGGGGCGCCTGTGACATCTCTGGGAACAAGGGCATGGGTGGTCTAGGAGCCAACTTTCCCACCTGAATGAGACTATTTTCTACCCTTACTGCAATGCTATAAGTGAAGTTGGTAAGTCCTACCTCCCATAGATTGGATCATAACTGAAATATCACTATTGAGCACCTTCAGATAATAAAGGAAAGCATGTTGGGCTGTAGGTCTTACCACAAGAGGAATTATGTCCCAAGTCTTCTGAAATCTGATGTTGAAATCAGTCATCTGCTCATTGGCACCCCCTTTTGTTGTTTAGTTTGCTCCACCAAAGATAGGTGATCTGACTTGTCTTCAAAATAATTACATAGAGTTGTTCCCAACTCATCCTAGGTGCTAATAGATCCAAGTCTCAAGCCTCTATACCACTAAAGTGCTTTACCTTTGAAAGAGGCTGCAAACAACCTGACTACTACATCATTATGTGTGATCAGATAGAGTGAACACACATTTTCCACATCCTAGATATGCTCCTGAGGGGTGACTTGATTCTCACCAGTAAAGTAAGGAATACTCTTGAGCACACCATTTGGCATATCATGTTGCATGGCCAGGAGTAAGGGACTCCCTCCATCAAAGTTTTGCAAAGCTTCTTAATGGAGGAGGTTGTTGATGCACCATTGCAGGGCACACAAGTTGTTGTGTGTTTTGAGGAGGAGTTGAATGGGCGTGGTGCACTGGAGATAGAGATGCATGGGATTTCTAGAATGAACTCTTCTCTTGGGGATAGCTGGAGGTATTCAAAAGAATCTTCAGTTGTTGCACTTCTTCTTGTGTGCACTCTTCTCATGAAAGGCACTTAGGACTGCTGAAAAAAGAGATCTTAAAATATTGGGAGTCACCAGATGTGTTTGAAATGAGCCTCTCAAAGGCTGAAACACTAAGTTCACACACTAGAACTTAGAGATATGAAATTTGAGCTTTCAATGCTTGTCCCACCGGGTGTGCTAGAAACTGTTGGTTGCTCAAATGTGCACCCGCATCTCAGATCTCAAAAGGTTTGAGGTGTTTGAGACCACAATGGAACCATCCCCAAGTTGTGGGACCTTGCGAGCTTGGGATGGATCTCCGGAGAAGGTCGGTTCCTCTATCTATTTCTACTACTACTGCTACTCCTAGTGCTGAAAGGGGAAACTAAGCTAAGAATGCCAAGGACCAGGAAAGAAGGATAACATGAAGTAAACTACACTAAAAGGTGATAGCACTAAAAAGAGGGATGAACACTATCTTGTTTTGAGTGAGAATGATAGGAATGTGTGAAAGGAGGCTAGGCACATGAGTAGCACAAAAAAATACACATTCACCAAATCATTCTCATGGAACACAACCAAATATGGAACTACAGGGACTTGAAAGTAGCACAACAATACACAAATGCAAGAGAAGAGGCAAGAAGAAGGAATGCAAACATGTTAGGATAGAGAATAGTCACAAAATGATGCTTCTATTACTTCAAAAATGCACAGAACTGTTACAATGATGAAGGAGGATGATATCCACATGCAAGAGCCAAACATAGAGGTCTACAACTCAAAATACAGAAAATATGGAGTCCTTAGCAAAATGTGTAAGGATCCAGAGTGTCCAACCCTTTACAATGAGCCCCGACCCTTCCTTTATAGATTCAACATAGAGGGAAGAAGGAGAGAGAGAGAAGGGAAAACTAATTCAAAGCTCAACCACCATCATTAATGCCTCTACAAATCCACCCCAAATATGTCATGTCTGCATCAATTACTTGTTTGGTGCCTCAAAGGAGGAGGAATGATGGATCAGATCAAATCCGATCTAGTTGTTGGGGAAAATAGATCTGTATTAATGGCATGAAGATGTTTCTTCATTTTTTCCCACCTAACCTCTCCAAAATTAAAGTTTTAGATCTCCATGGCATAGATGAGGCTGAGATCTTTCCAACGGTGCCATATTTGTCGATTTGAGCACTGAGTCAAAAGATATGCTCATTTGAAATTTGAATCGGGTCCATACAAAATGGCGGGAACTAGCTACCAAAACGGGCCCCTTTTTGAAACCGGACATGTGGAGGGCTGGCACATGTCTGAGGGCAGCCTTTGTATTTTCACTTTTAAAGTTGTGTTGGGCTGACACATGGCTTCTTCCATAGCTCACTCAATTTCATGTTTTGGCTAAGTCTTTTCTCTGGCAGGTCATATATCTGACCGGGGACACGTGGCGGCCTGGCACTTGTTTGGAAACCCTCCCCCAATTTTCTCTTGAATTAGCACCATGTTGACACTTGGCACCCTCCATTGGCCTATCTCAATGCTTTGACTATTCAACCCCGACCCTATCCTTTTATGAAACCGGATGCATGGAGGCTCCACGCTCATTTAGAAACCCACTCAGGATTTTTCCTTTGAAGGAGCATCGGGTTGACATGTGGAATCTTCCATAGGATTTTGGAATTTTCAACGGCTGCTCTTACCTTTTCGGGCCTCTAAACATGTGGTGAGATGATGCTCATTTGGGCCTCCAATTTTGGATTTACCTTTGGATCAATGCTGAGAGTGACTAGAAAGAAGGTGAATGTGTGGAATGTGGGTGCAAGGATAAGTGGAAGGAGAAAAGGAAATGGGGTGTGTAGGTAAATTGTGACTAAGGAATGTGCCAAGTGATTACTGAGCGTGCACAATTCTTTGATGAATAACTTAGGGCCGAATGTGTATGCAAGTTATCCAAATCGCTAGGAGAGCTATTTTCTAGTATGATTTTCAGAACATCAAACAATTTAGCTTCTTCATTATTCTTCAACCAATTGTTTATGTTCAAAATCTTACCCGTCTCAATCTCAACATGTTTGGTTCTAATGTGTGATGAACTGATTTTTACGAAAAGAGTTACATTAAGGTATTTAGTGGAAATGCATATAGCAACAACATATGATATGTAACAACATCTCCAAAAGTTTCTTGAGACAAAATATTGGAAAAAGGACAGTACACAAAGTTAAGATACTTATCTTGTTATAGATCAAACTCCTCGTCACTGCTACTTTCCAAAATTCCTCACCATTTCCTGATATCTTAGAAATTGAAGCTACTGATTCTTCCTCCCCCAAGAGAAATCTTGTTCCTCTAGAGTGAAATTATGTACAGTCATAGGGAATTTCTATTGGTGTGGTTCCATAACTAAATGTGATGGTTTCAGAACTAAATATGATGATCCCGTGATAAAGTCTACAGGTTCAAACTATTCCCGATTTCTCCAAGGACAATTGGTGTTCATTCAATGGTTGATTAATCATATCTTCTACCTCGTATACGTGATCCTGCAACATGATCATGGCCAAAGAAGATAGGTTTTGCTTATTAGTATCAGGAGCATCAACCCACAATTGTTCTTGATAATCAATAGAAGGTCATGCAAAAGGATATAAGGAGATTTGCTTAGAATTCTTACCATTTGAGATAGTCATATCACTTGATCTACAATCAATTAAATTAGAAACTATATCTAACCATGA
Organism: Taxus wallichiana var. yunnanensis; assembly: GCA_018340775.1. NCBI lineage: Eukaryota > Viridiplantae > Streptophyta > Pinopsida > Cupressales > Taxaceae > Taxus > Taxus wallichiana. The sequence goes on along the minus strand of CM031234.1, from coordinate 358,915,886 downwards.
TGTACCAAAAATAATGGGATAACCAAGTGTTTTACCTTTTGGCTGCAATATAAGGAAATCAACTAGATATTCCCATGACTCCACCATAACTGCTATATCTTCAATAACTCCTTCTGGTTTTGCTGAAAACTGATCTGCCATCTGCAATATGGTGTTAGTAGGTTGTATACCTGTTAATGGTAATGTTTTCAAAGTGTCCACTATCATCACATTTATAGCCACTCCAAAATCATCCAAAAAATCATGTATATCTTTATTCCCTATAGACAGAAATAATAGGACTTCGGGATCTCCGTATTTGGGAAGTAAAAGTTTTCTTGCTAATAAATCAGCAAGTTTGCCATCTACCTTAATAGTCCTGGGCTATTGCTTTTTCCTTCCAAGTCTTTTCAAACATAGCATTTTGATTAACTTGTTCAATTCTACGGAATGTCCTTAATTTCTTATGTAACAATGGTATTTCAATATTCAATTTCCTTAGTTCCTGCACCAATTCAGACTCATTAGTTTCTATGGCTTCTTTAAATCTCTCTAGAAATGGATTCTTAGTAGTGTTACTATCGGGATCCTTATATTTTTGTTTTTCATCCTTCTTGGGAACAACCGTACTAGGGGTTTCGGTTTCTTTGTCATCTCTCGGTGATTATAAAAGGTGGACTGCTGATTATTTTACTAGATCTAGTTTGAATATCCTTACAATCCATAGCATTCAAATCAACTGATTTTTTGGTTCTGTTCCGTAGATAGGATTTGTTTGTTTGTTTCTTGGGTTTGGTACTGGCTGTGTTGGTATTTGGGTTTGGAACACATTTTAATTTTGTGAATTTTGTGTTGGGGAACCCATTATGGCTTGTTGATTCTAATTGGGATATGTCCTCCCTTGAACATAATTATTAGGGATCTACCTAGGTTGTGACCAAGCATTTGGGTTTCCTTGACCAGACCATGGTTGTTGGTGTCCTTGGGCATACCAAAATTGACCTGACCAATCTTGATGATTCCATGTTGGTTGAGGTGCCCAAGGTGGTTGTCCCCATTTTTGTGGCACTGTCTGAGCTGCCCATGGCATCATCCAGAGGTTAGGAGATGACCTGGGCATGAACTGCCCTTGGCTAGGTTGTCTTTGGACAAAATTTACTTCTTCTGATGTGGATGGAATGCTACTTTGTTTAATCTGATTTTTAATAAATGGAAGAAGAGAACATGCATCACTCTCATGGTCCCTAGATTCACAGATAAGACAAATTTTTGTCTTGTAGGGGACAATCTCTTATTGCATGCTTCTTCCTGCATCTAGGACGATACATAGTGAATGGTTTAGTTTTAGCATTTTCTTTAGCTTGAAATCCATCCATGGTGGAAGTTAACTAAACTAAAATGTCTATTTTGAAATTTGCCAATTCATCCATCAGTTTGTTGATTTGGGTTTAAATTTTTAAGCTGTTTTCCTTTTCTAGGTCCACCCCTTGTTCGTGAATAGCTTCTACAAATGTCTTTAATATCATTCATTCTTATTTGATCAATATTTCCACCTCCCATCAGATCAAGTGCCTCCCTTGATTCATCATCTAGACCTTTAAGAAAAATGGTTTTGCTTAACTCTTCTTATAATACAAATCTACATCTTTTGCTCACAAAGAGGAATTTGTCTAAATAATATTCCATATTCTCATCCTCCTGCTTGATTTTAAAAAATTCTTCGTTCCTATTCCTACATCTATAGTAATCTTGATACTTGTATAGGAAGGAAACTTCCATTTGTGCCCAAGTGGTAATAGAATCAGATGTTAATCCCATAAACCACCTCATTGTTGCATCCTTCAAGGTAGATGGAAACAACTTGAGTTTTTGATTATCTCTTTTGTAATTATAAGTTTGAAAAAACACTTTAAATTTAAACAGAAATTGGTTAGGGTCTTCAAATGACATCCCTCTAAATGTTCGTAGGTGTATCATCATCATCCAATTGAATTGGATAAGTGAAGGTCCTATTAAGTTCTCTTTCTACTTCTTGTGCCATTTCTATAATACCTTCTAGAATTTTCTACCAATCAATATGGTATGTAATTTGTTTTGGGAAGGTGAAAATTCAAGAGTAGGAGGTCGACTACTCAATTGTGAATCAAAAATTTCTCTAAACGGGTATTGGAATATGATTTTTTTCTAAAGGTTATACTTCCTTCCTTGGTGATTGATCTAAGAATTCAAAAGGTGGAAATTTTGCTTCGTGCCTAATAAGAGACAATGGTGATTCCAATTCTTGATCAACTTCCTTATTTGATCGAGAAGATGATGATTCTTGTTCAGATATTTTCGGGAGGAATTGACCCTTACTAGATGTATGATTTCTATTCTTGTTGACACCTAATTAGACAATTTTAACTATTGGTTCCCGGAAATGGTGCCAAAAATGATGGGTGTCATTATTCCCTTCATTTAATCAACTCTTTGTTGATGTCATATTCAAACCAGGGGTGGTGTCTGAAGCTATATGCAACAAGAAATCTTAGTGATCTAGTAATTGACTGTAGGTATTTGTTTCTTTTTATATTTTATGGGGGATTTTCTCAATGTCTTGAGGATTCCTTGGCTAAAACCTTATTGAAATCAAACTATGAAAACTTGTTGGAAGTAAAAACTCTCTACAGAAATAGATTGCTGGAAATAAACACACATTTGCATAATGGAATAGATTGATGTAAGCAAACACATGTTAAAGAAATAAACACACTTGTTTTGGAAATAAACACACAATTTGAGAATGTTGAAATCTGGTTGTAAAGAAAGAAGAATCTAATCTAGAACACCTATAAGAACAACTATACGACACATTTCAACTTGAGTAATCAAAATTATTTATAGAATTAATAGATATATACTATTTGATCTAGAAATATAAATACCAATAAAATGAAGATCTCGGTTGTTGGAAGAGTGGGCCCTTATTCCACCTTGAAACATGATTTGACAAACTTAATATACTCTCAAAATAAGAATGACTATTTTATTGATAAAATGTTCGCATTACAAAAATGTACCATCTCTTTCTATCTCTTTGTGTCTTTATCCATGTATGTATCGATATGTCTCCATATCATACTATCTTTCAACAGTCTCGCATATATACTTCTTCCACAGTGTATTTACAACCATAGCCATCCTACCAATTTAGATAGAACAGATCGTGCCCAAAATAGATGTTGAATTGGATCATGGCTGGATGTATTGCTGTATGATAGTTATCCTTGGATTTGTGAGTATGAAGAATCATAAATCTTCAAATGTGCTCTTTATTGAAAGGATCATTGATTGCTAAATCATTGGATGTTGTTGGAATAAATAAATTCTCATCGGTTTTGAAACTTTAGAGAAGTTCCGGAACTAAAGGAAATCATTCCAGATATAAGCTGTGAGGGTTCAGAAGCTACATGCAGGAGTTTCGGAACTAATTTTGAAAGTTCCAAAACTAAGTGACAGAGCTCATAACTATGTAATGGAGTTTTGGAACTAAATTTGGAAGTTCAAACTGATATGTATTGAAACCAATGCTTCCAAAAATATGCTAACGGCTTCATACTTTGTTCTTTCGACTGATTGTGACCTATTTTATTACAAAACTAGATTTCCAAAGCCCTTAGTTAGGAATTATAGAGTTTTTAAATGTTAGAACTACAATCAACAAAAGATAGACAATTATATCCTAAGTTATATTAGATCAAACAAAATTCACAAAATGTAATCAATCTTGATAAAAAGGAGAGTAAAATAAGATCATTTACTGTACATTAATGAGACATATGCTTGCCTCATCACTTGGAAACTTATTTTTTCATTTGCATTGGCTAGATCAATAGATCTTGACATTATTCTATAATCTTAAACCTCGGGTGATAGACCTTGGGGAAATATGTAAAATCATTTAGCAACTTTCTCCTGCAATGATTCCCAAATAGCGACTTGTACATCCTTGTGTTCTATGCCCAATACTCCACAAGTAGTGATGAATGATGCTACATGCTCTCTAGGAAGTTTTGAACCATCTCCTTTAAACTTTGGGAATTTCTTCCTTGATCTTCTTGGTAATTTATGGAGAATTTGTTGAAGTGAAAGTGGGCTAGTGTTTCTTCCCATGGCACATTTGACCCGTATTCTTCACGATCTCCGCCATCATGTTTCGATCCTATCTTCCAACATTTCTAAGGTTGTGGCCTCGATTGCTGCTGCTCTTACATTTGCTTGATTGAGATCTTTCAATTTCTTCAAATTTTGCTCTTATTTCAGCTTCAGATCTTGCTTCCCTTCTCTATTTTCTTTGTTGGTCTCTATGTTAGTGAAATATTTCAAATTATCATTGATTTCTAGGAATTCAACATCCGGTGGATTGACGACTCTTGGAATTCCAATGGAACCAATTTTTGGATGAAGGGGAGACCCTAGATTTCTAAAAAAACTTGTCTTCTTTGGATTTCTTTGAAAATGAGATCAGTTTGTCCTCCTTATCTTTGTTGCCAAGTTTACCTTTGATCTGCCAACTTAAAAATATATGCTCTCCTCTATGGAGCCTGAACTTGTCTTTGTCTTTCTAGTTCAATGGCACGTTCTTCTTCGAGGTCCAATACTCTTATGGAAATGAAGTATTGAGTGAATTGTTTTTGGTTATGCCAAATAGCCTCTCACAAATATAAAGTAATGTCCTCCTTGATATGGAATAGTAAATAATTTCTTTCAATATGATGATTACTCTAAATAACCATGGCTTGGAGACATAAGGCTCGGGTGACTTTGTAAATTCTTTTTTTTTGGATTTTTGATTTTCTTAACCTTTTGGTTGTATTTGGGTGTAAATTCTCTTAAATAAATAAGCTGGTGAGAAATTTTTTTGGGTGGAAACAATTGTGGGTTTCTTTCTAACGCTCACGGGAATTGAAGTCCCTCTCTTAGATGTTGTAGATTTCATATTTTCATGCGCTTGAAAAAGTGAATTTTCCTGGTGGCCTTACGGTCGAAGATCCAATAGGGGCACTCCACTGACCCTATGGCAAAGCTAGAAATCTCTTACTAGAGAGGACTTTGTCAAGAGAGTGGGAAAGGGAGTGAGAATGTTAAGGGGAAGAAACTAATGTCACAAGTAGATGTTCAGAGCCCTACGTGCACTAGTTAGAAATATTACACATGCATTTTAAAGAAGAAAACAACATGATTTCAGAGCCATTGGCTAGAGGAAACCATACGTACAAAGACATACACATTTGTATGCCTTGGAAAACATAAAATTCTTCCTTTATTAGCTTGTAAAATCACAGTTGTACATAATGAGGAATTGAAGAAATGTGAGGTGGAGAAAATAGAAGAAAATCAACTATCTCTTTGTTCCTTCACAAGAATTACTCTCTCATGAGATTGTAAAATTGACAACCAACTAAGAAGAATCCCAAATGAGGGGCTCATTATAATTTATAGAGAAGAGATGACTCTTCATCTCCCCCAATGACACTTTGTATGTCTTTTTCTGACTTTAGACTCTTGATATTCCTAAGAAAATATTAAGTCCCTTTTATAAAAGCAAGGTGACTTAATTTACATTATGTTTCTAAAGTCACTTTTAATTGACTTAAAGGCATATTAAAAAGTGCAACCCCAATGTGAAATTAGAACATTGAAGAGAGAGAAAGTTGGGGGAGAAAAGAGAGAGAGAAGGAAGAAGAAGGGGAGAAGAATGATGCTGATGATGAAAGATCTATCTCTAATGAAATCCATTGCTCCTTCCAGATGACCAGATGAAATGCCTCATTGTGATGAACTCTGAACCTCTGAATTATTTGCAACCCGAGAAGCTCCTGAAGACTTGCACATAATTTTGAATTATTCTCTATTCCATGTTTAGATAAGATATCCACTCCATTAAATTCCTTGTTGTGAATGATTCACTCATGTTGTGGACAAGTAGCTACTTTTTATGACCTATGGACACCACGAATGAAATGTTAAGAAATACTATTGAGCTATCCCAATGGTGACCATGGGAATTGCTCATGGAGATCCACTTGAAGAATATGAGGATGAAAAATACCTCCTGTGATGACCCTTTGCAACATTTTCGTATTCGCCAACATATGTTCTATGGAATTATACATTTTTCCATATAGGTGATAGGTACCGATGAACATACTGGCAAAATAGTGAAGGGTGTTTGCTCTATAATAGGAAATGACCATTACAAACCATGGAATGAAACCAATACTTTGCAACTGATTAAACCTACTAAATGAGGTACTAGGAGAAGCTATGAACTTGAATCTCATAGTTCTTCAACACTTGATATTCTTGAATGAAGCAAATTTCTATTTTTAGTAAGTGTAAAATCCATATTTTTTTGGACCTTGACTGACTATGGCAGCTTGAAATCCTTCTCCTTACTATGTCCCTCTCATGAAAACCACCTTCTAGACCAACTTACTATTTTTGGCAAGTACCTATGGGACCACTTCCTATTTTTAGTAAGTGTCAATCTTGGGCCAAGATGACCCTTTCGATGATTTTCTCTTGTGATTTCACTACCTTCTTCACAGATTCTTCAGATGTCGACTTACCAAAAATAAAAGTCTCCCATATAGGAAGGTTTACTATTTTTAGTAAGTTTTGTTCTGATGATTGGATTGAAATGGAACAAATAATTTTAATATGGGTTTTTTCCCAATATCTCTCCTCTCTGAATTTGATGTACATGATTACCGGTTTGTGAGATTTTAAAATTTGAATTTTTGACCTGGTAGTGGTTATGGGCACAAAGCTGCCATGACAGCCATTAATGGAGTTTGAAATTTTCAGGTCCACTTCCCCTCCTCATATATTGATGAAAATTATATTTTTTATATGGGTTTTCTTTGCTTGTTTCACAGATGCAATTTTGTTGCAAACCGATCACTAATTTAGTGGGAAATAAACTTTCAAGTTATGGAGTACGGAAAAGATGATTTATTCATTGTAAAATTTCCTTTCCGTGCATGTGAAATATAATACTTGGGTTTTTATGGCATCTAAAAATGATGAAGGAAGAAAAACCTTTTTTGATCTATCTTTGTAGTTTGCAAGTTATGACAATTTCTTCGTCGGGGCGGCTATGAGGGTTTTTTGGATGAAAAATATTTGTTTTCTCTTCATTCTTTGTCATTTTGATCCATTTATTTTCTAAGATCCCTATATTTTAAGTGTTGGGAATATTTTATGGATCTTTTTAGTGCAGCAATGGAGGTAATAAGCTCTAAAAAAATTGGCAAAGCATCTACAAGCGGTGTATGGAGGTGTGGGGGATGAAATGAAATGAAAGTGGCTAAGTTTGGTATTTATGCATTTGAAAAAGAAAGATTTAGGGTTGGGAACATTTTTATGTCCCCTATTTCCCTTTATAAATGGATGAAAGGGACACAAAATTCCCTTAGGTGCATGGTGTTGACACTTGTCAAATTTTGGTTGGATGTGTGCTTAAGTGAGGGGGCTTGAGAGAAGCACCTAGGAGCTGACTTTTGGGCGCATGAGGAACCAAAAGGCTTAAGTGGGCTGAGGTAATTTTGTGTCCCCTATTTACCTTTGATAAAGGGATGAAAGGGATGTGAAATCCCCTTAGGTGTGTGGTGATGACACTTGGGGAACATGCGTCTTTGGGAAAGGGAAGGCTCAAACTATCTCCTGGGGGCTTAACTAGAAAGCGAGAGGTCATGTTGGTGTTCTGGAGACTAAATGGGAGGAGGGGAATTTTTTTCCCTTACCTACCTTTATCAAAGGGGCATTAGGGACAAGAAATCATGCTAGGATCTTAGTGGTGACACGTGTACACCCATTGAAATGGCTAACTGCGAGAGTTCTTACCTTGGGGCCGACTTACAACGGTGATAACTTGAGCTTCGGGATGATTTTCGAAGAGAATTATTATGTCAAATTAACTGGAAACCAACCAATGAGTTGAATGGTGATGGTTTAAATCTTCAATTATGACTTAATCACCTCCAAATTTCCCCTTATTTCTTAGGACCATGAGTTATGCGCCAGAAGAATGAGTTACCTTGGAAAGTGTATAGTGTTTCAGGATGTATTGTCTTTTCCACCATTTAGGGCATGTAAAAAAATTCCATAGGTAATTTTTGGGATCTTGATTCTTCACGAAGTTCCCATAATATATATTTGTAGTTCAAGGACTCCTTCACAGTGTTTTCTCCTTTAGGTTTGAAAACTCGCTTTTGTTAATTAGCTTGAAACCTTAGATTCTTTCCATAATTTTCCAAAATATTTTCACGAATGTTCTTGGAACTTGAATGCATATCCATGTTTAATTTTTATCCTCTTTTCTACTCCAAGGGGTGTATTAGTCTTGGGAAGGCCAGTGGTAGCCCTTCCCAAAACTGCTCAAAAGTTGGCATTCTCCAAGAGATCCTAAATCACCTAGGGGGACTGAATTTGATTTCCTAAATCACCTAGGGGGACACTTGACATTCACATATGGATCATTAGAATGAAATTATAGGATTGGTGATTTGGATAGATTGACCTGGGGGATTCTTGGGAAGGTATGACTTTGAATTTTTTTGACACTGTGGTCTGTTGTTATGCTTGAAAATTAAAAATTTTCCTATTGCACATTTGAATGACAAGATGTCTATACAACCTATCCATCATGGTCTCTAGCATCTCAATTATATGGACCAAGTTCTCTTCCTCCATTTGATCTCAGACTCTTTGTTTCCACTTCTTCATAGATATGTCTAGATCGCAAGAAATTTATTTACTTTCGAGGACGTTGTCACTTTTATACAAATCAAAAGAAAAAATGCCACATTCTTGGATAATAATCAACTCTGATACCAAAATGATCTATAAACCTAAATATTTGGAAATTTACGAGACCACACAAAATACTATTCTACTTTCAATTTGAAAATGATAGAACATGAGATTCTTGATGACTCTTTACTACTTAGAATTACTTGTAGAGAGAGATAAAAAATTCAAAAACTAAGGAAACATACAAAATTTTTATCCTAGAAACCCCAATTTGAGGGAAAACCAGTCGGGAAGGGAAATTGCTCTTTCTTCCCACTTATGTATTGGCCAATTTAAATAATAAGATACATATTACAATAAGCTGAAGGGAAATCAACAATGTCAACACTTCCCTTTTATACTTGTTTGCTATGTTCTCACACACTCCTTGTATAATCCAATTTTGGAACTAAATACTTCTTTCTCACTTCTCCCATGAATCGATATCCAACTCCAATTTCTCTCCATGTATTTATAGTTACTTCTCATGTCCTCCCATGTACTAGATAAGGAGAAGGCTCGTATAGAGGAAGAGACAGTCCAGATGCTCCAAATACACGATTGTTCGTGGATCTTTTATTTTCCCATCCATTAGTGATATGACCTCCGATAATCGTAGAATGACAGTCATGCAAATGACATTATGTGTAGGGGGATTTATGAAAATTGTCGAGATGGTTACACAACCACATCCCTACACATAGGGGTAGTTTTGTACCTCTATAGTCTAAAGTAGTGTTCTTTTAGATGTCTATGGATCAAATACAAACCACTCAAAAAAGGGGAAAATGTAGACACCAATTTTTAGTATTCCCTATCTGTAATCCCATATCCATTCCCCTTCATTATCATTCCTCACACACATATCTATCTTCCCATTTTGAATTTCCCCTTTCCCTCCTAAATCCCATTTATTCAAATTTCCCACTTTCCTATCTTACCCCATCATTTATTTTATTTCCCTAATTCACCCTTAATCCCATTTAATTAATCCTTAATCATCCTTAATTATCCCTAAAATTATTTATTAACCCTTTTTATCCTCCATAAGCACCCTATTTACCATCCCTAGGTTCTCATCTACCTTCATTTAATACTTTCTTATCTCCTAACCACTTTTTATCCTTCCAAAGCACCCCTAACCCGTATTAATCACTCAAAACCATAATCATACCACATAGGGGATATTTACATTGAGCTCATCACATTTCCACCAACCAAATCAATGCACCTCCATAGTTTCCAGTGACCTATCCAGGTCACCGTCGACCCTATAAATATGACCATACCCCTCCTCTCTTCAGGATGTAATTTTTGAGACTTTGATCTTTCTTATGATCTTGGCTTCATTTCTTTCTCTTATTTATAGATGTTATCTCCATCTTGGAGATAATTTTGAGATCTTGGGAATCACCTTTGGAGATTTTAAGTTATCTCTTTACTTGGTATCATTCTTTTGCATGCTTGGAGTCCCCCATTGCCATCCTATCATTATTATGCATCAGCATTGCAAGTTCATTTGCCATATTAGAGTTCTTCCCCTACATTAGTAATCATCAATATCTCTCTGAGACCATCATTTCCATCCATTTCCATCCATTAAACCTTAAATCCCTTCCCCTCTCTGTCAACTTAGCTCAGTCACCATCACCTGATCCACCTTTATTTTATTTCTTGTCATTTGTCCTGTAAGCTATCTATTTTCTAATTCCACAATCCCTCGAGATCTATCAAGATTTCCATTCTACACACACTGTTGCTTGAGATATCCCTTACATCACATCCAATTATCGTCGATCTATCCCAATTATCGTCAAACTAAGCACCAATTATTACTTTTATCATTAGATTTATCAATTTTATTATATCATTTATGTTTGACTCAGATCTAGGCTCTCTACATCATCGATAATTCCATATTAGATTGAGAAAAAAATTCCTTGAATCTCGCCTTCTCACATTTATTTTTAGTTTGTATTACCGCAATCACCATTGGATTGTGTCTAATAGTCCCGGTCGAAGTCAACTTTGATTAGGTTTGGTTCAGCTTTTTCATCATTTACTATTATCGAGATCTACATCTTGTCTTATCTAGCTCATATTATATTCCATGTTTGATTCGATTCTTATGGATCATATCATTTATCCATCATCATTTTATCTCTATTTTTAAATCGAGAAAGTGGGTTGACATCCAACCTAGAAAGTTTTCACTTCTCAGGACCGAAATTATCATGCAACCCACCCTCCTATCTACTAATCCATTTTTTTGTTGATTTTCTCTTTATTGTGCAGGTAATCAAGCTCTTCACGAGGATAATATTTTGCACCCGCATCCATCATCATCTCATCTAGAGGAATGAGAAGATTCAATTTGATTAACTAAAATATGAATGTTCTAAGTTAATCTAAACTAGGAACAACAATGAAATAACTGGTATAAATGGAAGTATGAATTCTAGATTATTTATTCAAATTTTAAATGGAATGAAATGAATGAAATAGGAGGTTAAAGGTAATATGTGAATGAATGACTTACCTCATTGTGATCTAGGACTAAATAATATGATGAGTAAATGAAGCATAGTATGATAGCACACCTCAAGATATTGCATTTGATAAGGATTTATCTTGATTGGGGAACTGGAAGAGGATTAGAGCTCCTACGGGCACCATGGTCTACAATATGGGTACCTTGGTTTATAGAACATCTCGGAACCTACATGTAAAAGGGTTGGTAGATCTTTAAAAATATCTCAATATTTTTCACGTGAGTGTTTGCACTAGCTTTGTTGATGACATCATAGATCTGCAATGAAGAATTACTTGAAAACCCCATATAAAGCATCAAACCACTATAAAAATAAAGATGCATATGAAGGGTTTAGATTGTCCTTAGTGACCACAATGGTGGACTTACAACTAAGTGTTGCACTACATCTCAGACCCAATGTAGTTCTGTGTGCTTGTGTGTGCAATAGTGTCTCTAGGGTTCCCTAGTGTAAATGATGTAGAGATAGTAAGTAATAAAAGATAAAATGTAAAATGGTGGATGTAATAGAATATACTTCCCTTTCTTATGTAGTGTGTGTGATGCAATGATGCCCAAATGTAGTCCCTTGCCTTAGTAGATAGCTAGCCCTTAGTAGTAGATAGTCCACCCATAAGATAATAAGTATGTTGTGTTTATATAGGGATCTCTTGCTCAAATTTTACACTAATGACCGACATGTCGACTAGTACGTAGGGGAATGGGAGGAAAACCATAAAATACCAACCTCAAAACTCTAAATGAGACCCAAGTGCAACTAGGACTAGGGCACCTAAAAATAAGGATCCAGGGCACCCATGGGCACCCTAATCCATCCCTAGGTGCCCTAGTCAAAGACTAGAGATGATAACTAAGTAATTAACGACAACTAAGACTCCTGAGAGATGACCAAAACTGTGTAAACAACTGATGACTATGTAAGAAACTTAATGAAAATGATTGACTAAACTGATGATAGGACTAGGGGATGAGCCATTAGTGAATAATTTTCTTACACGAGATCCATATATAAAACAACATACTTAGTGGTATAATTGTAATAGTAAGTGCATGATTTTGTGACTACATTTTCCCCACTTTATGTTGGTGAGCGAAAGCTCGGTAACATAAAGTAGATAAAGATGCATAATTGAGAGAAATTTGAGAGAAGCCCATGTTGTAGTAGAAGCGTTCGGATGTGGTAGTAAAAGTGTACTGAATAAACCATATAAAGTGTGGCTAACCATGGATAAGCGTGTTGATCCATGCAGCATAGTGTTATGATGGATGTCACGATGAAGTTCACTAAACGTGAGTAATGATTGTAATTTTTAATTATTAATGATTTTGAATGTTGGATGATGAAAATGGAATGGGTTAGGAAGTGATCAGTTCCCAAATCGACTGTACATATAAAAATAATCGACTAGAGGATTTGGGTGTCCCTACCACCAAAAGAAGAATGTAGGGAGAAAAGTGTGTTATTCTCCAACCTCTAACTACATCCTTAAGATCTAGCCATGCAGATGGACTCATATCAAACATTTGTGGTTTTGGATCAAAATAATTTAATCAAATAATAGACTCATATAAGAGTGGTATAGGAAAGGCACTCTTTCCCCCAATCCATAGGGTGTTGTTGAAACAAATGTGAAGGCCTCCAAGTTAGGTCATTTGCAAACAAATGTAAAATGTACAATATCTTCCAAATTTACATCATTTGGGAAAGCAATGCATGTAACTCCCAAGTTAGGTCATCTGGGAGGCCGATTTTTTTATATTGTAAGGACTTATTGATATATGATTTTGATTATTATAAATTCAAAAATGTTGATTGATTGATTGGTTACTTGTAGAGAGGTTTTATGCTAGTTTCCCCTGTGTTAGGTCATTAGGGGAATTCAATAGAAATTGGTGAATAATCACATGGAAATATTTTAACACTTTTTCCCCAAGTTAGGTCATTAGGGGGAAGTGATGAAATTTTGTATAGAAAAATTGTTCGTTTGTTGCCCCCAAGTTAGGTCATTAGGGGGAATTGATGGTGAAATGTCATGTAGTGTATTAGTAAATGTTTGAAATTGTCGATTGGTAGTGTTTTTTAATGCATGGTGATATAAGGGGAATTGTAAGATGACCCCAATTATATGCCCCCTTTTGGAAAAATGGGAGGTAATGATAAGAACGAACGCTAAGCCATAAAAGTAAGCACGAAATAGATAGAAAGTGATAGAAACTTCCAAAATGTATAGGTTGAGTGAAAAATATGTCGAGGAGGAATGTAATACTTGTGGCATGTGTATGATATGATAGTAGGTGGAATTATGAAAATAATTCCAAAATGGGGTGTAAATCAAAGTAAAAATGCTCAATATATGACTAAAAAATGTGTAGTGTGTATTTTGTGAGAATATGCAAAATAATGACCATAGTAAAGTGAGTAATGAAAATTAACTATAAATAGGAATATAAAGAAGTGATTAGTCACTTCATTTGTCTTTTGTACGAACTTGATAGTGAGCTTGGAGTAAGCTAAGGATTTCGTAAGTGAGAGCATCACATCCTAGCTGATTTGAGATAGTGGTGATTCGTCGTAGTGTCATGTATCAAAAATGGAGTTGGTAAGTGTGTTGTTTTTAAAAAAAATAGTGTGTAGTAGTCATTTTGTAGTGAATTTTCACAAAAATTATTTTTTGATTTTCTTAGTGTTTTAGACTTGGACAAGAGTGGTGAGGGCATATGACCCTTGGGATAGGAGTGCCCAGATCACGGGTGCTAGTGTCCTACTCTAGGTGCCCCGATCCCCGCATCTGGGTGCCCTAGTCGAAATGTGTGAATTTGGTCTAAATGATATAAATGTGATTTGTAATGTATAGTAATGTGATGAGTGAGTGTGTTTGGGTTTGTATAATGATCTAACATTGTGTTTTTTGTCATTTTGTGTTGTTGTGTAGAGGGATATTCATTTGAGGGAATTTTGTGGTGGTCATCATATGAGTACTTTTCTTGGGTTGGGTTCTTGTCGGACATTGATTGGGATGTTATGGATTGTGCCGGCCTACGACACATATCACGGATGGGGGATGTGCCCCCATAATAAATCCTATGTTGACTACACTATGTGAGAGATGGTGTGTAGATACATGTACATTTTGGTTTTCTACATGTGAGATGAAAATTACTTTGGAGGATGTGTATCACATATTGTGCACTTGCTAGTTTTTGGAGAGAGAGTACATGTTATGCCATTGGAGGATATGGAGAGTTATATGCGAGATGATAAACAATATTTTGTGGGGAATCGAGTACATGCCGAGGCCCATATCAGTTTGGATGCCATCTCGAGGTCTGGGGTTTTATGTTTGTGAAAGTTCATTTTCATGGTTATTATCTTCATCTATCACGAGTGGATTAGGGAGGTTTAGGAATTTTATATAAGATACATGAGATATGTCACTAGATAGAGGAGGAGAGCACTAGATATGCATGGGCATAGTGTGTGTTGTCCCACTTATATAGAGACCTATACCATTTACTCATGATGAGCATGGTGGTGGGATAGGAGCTACTACGCTTTTGCATGTGTGGGTGTATGAGCACATAATAGTGTGTTGAATCTAGTTTGAGGTCCGACGAGGAGAGTGGGCTAGGAAAGAGATATATGTGAGGAGGTGGATTAATATTTGTTGGTGTAAGATGGACACAGATACCTATATGGCATTGATAGATAAGATGGGACCTAAGGTAGTTACATGGAGGCTATACCATGATTATGGAGGATGGCTAGAGGATGTTAGAGTCATGTGTATTCGTAGGACTATGTGGTTGGAGGATCGATTTCCCAGGGTATGGCTGAAATATTTTAGGTAGAGAGAGTTTTTTGATAATTTGACATGGCTTAGGATGTGCCTCTGAGCCATATATATGGTTGAGAGATATTAGAGCACATAGGAGGGCTGGAGCTAGACCATGGTTGATGAAGAGAGCAGCTAGTCCCCCTTGGGCTAGATGAGGTAGATGTGGTGATAGATACGATAGAATCGAGATGATGAGGGGTGTACATAGAAGTACCACTGCATGGTGGGTAGACACACGATGGGTATTATTGTTTCAGTTGTTCAGATCTGCAATGGGATTACCATAGGGAGGAGGTGGAGAGGGGAAACACATGCCCTTAACAATGTGACAACGACTATAATGGAGCATGAGTATCTATGTATAGCTATGTTATGTGTTTTTTTTTTTTCTTATGTAATAGTGATGGTTATCTAATGTGTTGTTTTAATTGTTTTATAGGGGATGCATATTGGTCTTTCATAGTGTAAAACATCCATTCACACATTGACGTAAAATGTTCCCACCAATGTAGTCATGGGTGGAGGGATACTGAGAGTGTGTTGATGACATGCAAGGGAGCATGCCCATTTATTTGATCCTATGGCCATAACATTAGTGACATGTATTGTGTTCTAGGTGAGAGGGACGAGGCATGCGAGGAGAATCAACGAGCCCGAGAGGTGGCAAGTGGTGGTCCCTTGGCATAGGATGTGTTTTTGCATAATTTATCACTTTACAAAGTCACTTCATGGAGTATTCTATGGTGAATACACCATTATGGAGGAATGTTGAGAGGTATCGAGGTCGGGATCAATGATGTAGAGTTAGTGGTGAGGCATCTAGTTCTAGGGCTCTTGTAGTACCCAAGAGCGATAATGATGATGAGATTTGATTTGTATTATTGTATATGATGTAGGGGAGTTTCCCCCAGTGATGAAATGTTTTTGTAATGATGATTATATTCGCTATATATGTATGAACACATGTGATTTAAATATTATGAGCTTATTTTTTTGTGTATTAAGGTCACAATATGATTAATGATGTATGATTTGGTGATTAGTGTTGGAATGTATGTGATGTATTTGTATTTTTATATTGTGGTAATTCTCGCATTAAGATGACAAAATAAAATGTGTAATTTGGATGATGATAAATATCATACAATTTGATTGATGAATTGAGTGAGATGTATATTTTTTGAATGTAATTTGTAATGCGTAATTAGTGTGATGATGATAGTAGAATGTATGTAAAAATAGATAATGTATGATTATCGAACTAACATGTTATGATGAATATGTGTCGTGATAATGTAATGTGATAATATGTTAGTGTGTATGTTAGTGTGATGTAATGATTAGGTTCATTTAGTTAAGACCCCTCAGTAGTCAAGAATGAACCACATAAAGCAAATGTCATCGGGAAATGATTGAGTGTGCTAGATGAAACAACAAAGCGCATGATGAAAGGTTCTTACAAAAACCCTCAACATCTATATAAGAACCATAAGAACAAAAGTGCATCATTAGGGGGTAAGGTGATAGTAATCACCTACCGAGAGACCCGTGAAGCGGTGGAAGCATGTGGTAAGAACATGAGCATATGAACCAAACTGAATATCATATGGAGCAAGTAGTGGGATGTATGAATGCGAGGGTCGTGAAGGCCAATAAAAGCCATGATGGTGAGATGGATGAAGTGGATGTATGATGTGATGATGTAGTAGTGTATAGATGCGGTGGGAGCACACATGAGTTACATACTGTGGTGGTGGATGAGTGATTGGAGCACCGAGATAGAGGAGATGACTCAACTATAGTAGAAATCTCTATGACATGGTAGAGGAGAGATGGATCACTCATGTGAGTGAGATCCAAAGGAGATGATGCCCTTATCCATAATTGGACGTTCTATGTGAAGGGAAAAATAATCATTATCCCTATGGTCATTAATGTGATGATAATTACAATAAGGTTGATCATGTTGATGCTGCAATCGATGTTGGATGATGTTGGTTGGATGGTAAGTGAATGAGACACTTTTCAATTAAAGTAAGCAACACATCATGAGGTCTAGCATGATGAGATAAATGTAAAGGCTCACGCGACCTAGGTGGAGTGGAAGAGAAGTAGCTTGTCACGGAGGTGGAGAAGAAGTATGTTGTTGTGATGGAGTGGGTTGAGCTTGCTTGCTAGGAAAGGGTGGAGATTGTGTAGGATGCTCAACCAATGTCAATGGAGGAGAACTAGATGAGCCAACAATAGTAGATACACATGGAGGATCAATGATATGTGTCAAAATAAGATCTTGTTCTAGGTCTATAAATTTATAGCATAGAAGAATGAATGACTCACATGTATCATACTGCAATATTTTCTTAAGCGCAAGAATCAAACCATGACAGAAAATGAATTGCTTCTCAAGGTTTATAGGTTGGAATACTATTTGATGCATACAAACATTGAAGTGTAAGATATAATCCTTGATAGATTCTAATAAGCCATGATGTAAAGTAGGTAAGTGGTCATAAGTAACTCTAGGGCCATTTTTGATGATAAACGATAGAGGAAAGCATCCTCCATGTCATATAAAGTACTAATGGACCCAAATGGAAGATGAGTGTACCATTGTAATGCCTCATCAATAAGACTATATCGAAAGGCCTTAAGAAATAATCTATCATTAGAATAAGAGATCATGAGCATTTGGTAATGTAGAGAAGATGAGCATGAGGGTCACCACTACCATCAAAACATGTGAATGTAGGCATGATAAAGTCCTTAGGAAATGCATAATTATGAATCTTCTTAGGGATAGGGTTACCATGTAATGAGTTTTTTCAATAGAAGCATAATAATCCCTACTTTCTAAAGTGAGAGACTAGAACCTGAGATTGTAATTGACCTATAACATGCATGAGAGATATGATATCCTGTGAAGGAATAGTGGAATATGACAATAATGTATTAAGTGGTTGTAACTTGCCATTGTGAGTGATCATAGGAATATCAAGAGAAGATAAAGGAGATTCCAATGCTAAAGGCACACTAGGAGTAGGTGCCGAAGAAGAAACTATAGTAGATGATATAGATGGAATATCCATAGCAATGGTAGGACTAGCATCAGAAACATCCCTAGGAGGTGAAGTGACCGATGGAGACACATCTATAGGAGAAGATGGACTAATAGGTGTAGATGATGTAACAAGAGGAGGTGAAATGGTAGGAGAAGAAGAACCAATAGATGGAGATGAATCATGCACTATGCTAGATGCAACCTTAGGAGAAAGTGGTGATGGAGATTCACACTCAGCAGAATGAAAAGTAGAAGAATCATGGCTATCAATTGTGTCATCAACATCTCCTAAAGACTCAGATATGAGAATGTCATTAAGCATACTATTGATAGGATCATCAACATAATATGAAGGTATGAGAACTAGTATGTGATGAATGATGAGAAGAAATATCAGAAGTAGAAGAATCATGAGAAGGAACTATAGTAGTGGTCTGACTAGAAGAAGAATTAGTATGCACATGTGAGTGATTGTCAATACCAAGCAAGTAATCGATAAGAGAATCATCTAAAATTTCCTTAGAAAGATCAAAAGGAGGATCACAAGTAGTTGTATAACATGGTGTACAATGAGTGAAGGCTATTATATCCTCAACAATACTAATGCTAATGGGATAATCTTCAAAATGAGTGGGAACATATTGTTGACCATATAAGAGTTGTTATTGAATATCAACTAGCATAGTAAGATTACTATAGAGAGCCATGAGCTCAAGTGATGACAACCTCATCATAGATAGGGTTAACACTAAAATGAGACATGATGGGTGGAGAAAAGGATGAACTATCCTTATCCATTAGGGTTTGAAGTGGATCCTAGGGAAAAATATTCTAAAGTATGGGTTCACCAAAATGATTAACTAAAATATGAATTTTCTAAGTTAATCTAAACTAGGAACAACAATGAAATAACTAGTATAAACTGAAATATGAATGCTAGATAATTTATTTAATTTTTAAATGAAATGAAATAAATGAAATAGGAGGGTAAAGGTACTAACTTGTGAATGAATTACCTCGTTATGATCTAGGAATGAATATGATGATGATGGAGAAATCACAATATGATAAAACACCTCGGGAGATTGTAGAAAATGAGGATTTATCTAAAATGGGGCACCTATAGGAAGATTAGGGTGCCTACAGGTGCCCTAGTCTACAATATGGGAAATAAGTCTGCAGAAAAACTCATAACTTGAGTCTAGAAGGGTCACTAGATCTTCACAATATCTTGATCTTTGTCGCATGAGTTTCACACTAGCTTCACTAATGACACCATATATCCACAATAAATAATTACCTGTAAAAACCCCATACAAAGCATCAAACCCTAAAAAAGAAAGATGAATATGAAGGGGTTAGATTGTCTTAGCGGCCATAATGGTGGACTTACAACTAAGTGTTGCACTACATATTAGACCCAATGTAGTTTTTGTGCTTGTGTGTGCAATAGTGTGCCTAGGGTGCTCTAGCACTAATGATGTAGAGATAACGGGCAATAGCTAGGTAGAATGCAAAATGGTGGATGGAATAGAATAGAATTCCCTTTCCTATGTAGTGTGTGTGTGATGCAATGATGCCCAAAGATGGAGTCCCTTGCCTTAGTAGATAGATAGCCCTTAATAGTAGATAGTCCGCCCATAAGATAGTAAGTATGTTGTGCTTATATAGGGATCTCTTGCTCAAATTTTGACACTAATGACCTGACATGCCAACTAGTACCTAGGGAATGGGAGGAAAAACCGTAAAGACTGACCTCAAAAATATAAATGAGACCTAAGTGCAACTAGGACCAAGGCACCTAAAAATAAGGACTGGGGTGTCTATGGGCACCCTAATCCATCTTATGCGGTTTAGTTAAAGACTAGAGATGACAACTGAGACTCCCTGAGGGACGACCATAATTGTGTAAAAAACTTATGACTATGTAAGACACTTAATGAAAATGATTTACTAAACTAACGATAGGAATAGGGGATGAGAAATTAGCGAAT
The DNA here is from genome assembly GCA_018340775.1 of Taxus wallichiana var. yunnanensis. NCBI lineage: Eukaryota > Viridiplantae > Streptophyta > Pinopsida > Cupressales > Taxaceae > Taxus > Taxus wallichiana. Next base: position 358,895,633 of record CM031234.1, on the reverse strand, counting down.
ACTTTTCTTATGCAAGATCCATATATAAAACAACATACTTGGTGGTATAATTTTAATAATAAGTGCCGATTTTGTGACTATAATTAACAAACAATGTAAGGTCATTAACATAGGAAAGATATGCGACAAGAAAGGAGATAAGGTTTTCCAAAGGGTCACCATGGCCATTGAACATAAGAAAATTATGTGTGATAAAATTAGGAGGCAACCAATATGAGGGGATGATGGGTGTAAAGGGGTTATGAAGGAGTGAGGAATCTAGAGATGGAGAGAAGGATGAAGAGGCTTGTTGTAATTGGTGAATTTGGGTTTGTAAATCATGGTATAATGAGGCTAGGTCATGTGTTTTTGAAGAAGAACCAATTTTTGTATGTGAAGTAATGGTGAGGGTATAATGAGTTTTAGGGGTAGGGATACAAATGGGGATAATAGTTGTAGGTGGAAGAGTTGTGGTAGAATGAGGAAAAAGTGTTGCAATAGGAACATAAGTATCATTGGAGATCGGAGGGTTGAGCTCAGCTAACCACATGGCTTCATCATGGGAAGTGAATAATAAGAGATCTAGGTCTTGAGGGTGTTCAACAATATGAGCTTGTAGATCATGAAGGTATTCATTGGTAAAGGGTTTATAAGTCTTAGCCATTGAATAAAATCAGAAGAATGCCTTGAAGCAATGTAGGATTGTATTAAACTTTAATTTCAGAGTAACTTATTGTAATAAATGATATTCAGGAAACTATATACAATAGTGCACAAGTAATAAACATACAAAAATGTAACTTAAACCTAAGCAAGTGAGAGAGGAAGATGACTTAGTTGTTTCTATGTATTCTAGGAGTGATATGAACTATGTGTCTATTAGATATGACTAGAAACAATGTCAAACAAGCTCGGTGAGCATTCGAGAACCCTAGGGATGTAAGTGACATAAGCGCCCATGGGAGGAAAGTAGTTCCACATGCACTAGTGACTAGTTTGGGTGCTTCTATCTGCTAAAATGTTTGGAGTCTTTGTTTTTCGGGTTGGAAGGGATTCATTATTGATTTTTATTTATCATGCTAGTTTTTATATAAGATCATTAGTTATACTTGTAACTTACAAAATAAATATCTACTGCACATGTCCAAAAACCACATCAAATCTAATAAAAAGATGTAGAATGTGGAGTTAGACTTACCTCGATGGTCACCCAAAGAGTGAACTTATGACATGGCATTGCACTACATCTTAGACTCCATGTAGTTCTCTATGCTTGTGTGTAATGATGCCCTAGGTTTCCCTTATGTAAGTTACACAATGATAGCAGGATAGATCTAGATTTCTGCAAAGATGCAAAATATGCATAATAGAATATAATGAAATTCCCTCCTATAGAGTGTATCCAGATCAATGCAACCCTTGTCCCTTATATGAATGTGTTAGATATATCCTTGTATTGCTCTTGTTCCTTTGTGGAAGCTTAGGCGATGATGGATAATGATTATAGTGCTTGAACCATTATTTGAGAGAAAAAACTAAGTATATATATGATTCCCTTTTTGATTTTCATAATTGATAATTGAAAGGCTGAACTGGAGTGTTAAAACGTGAACAAGAAGCAAAAAGAACCCAAAATAGTAAGAAGGAAATGAGGGTAAGGAGCACCTAGAAGGGATAAGAGAACATGAGCACTTCTATCCTAAATGGGTGCTAATGTCCCAGGCCATCAAAAGATAAATTATTCAAGTGCTCACAAAGTTGTAAGATGTGTAAGGCCAGTAAATTTAAGAGATAAATTAATAAAAATGCCAAAAGGATTTTTCAACCGCTAGTTTTCTTGCTTAGGAATTGTGTATATATTAGTATGATTTAAGACCTATAAATATACCCAAATGCACATATTTTGTGTCTACACTTTTGTTTTGTTGCATCTGCACTGTAAAAGAAACCCTAGCTACTTGCAAAATACTCAAGTACACATTAGATGAATAAAAATATGCATATGCTTGAGTTAGACTGACCTCGTGGTCACCCCAATGTGATTGTCACTCGAGTGTTGCACTACATTTCAGACTCAATGTAGTTCTTGTGTGTGTGATTGGAATAGTTTCCCTTGAGCTAGGATGCCCTAGTGTTATTCGCACAAAGAATAACGAGCTATAACTACTTTGTCCCAATACAAAATGTGTGGTATGGAATTCATAATAGACCCTCCTATACAAAGTGAAGTATGTAGTCCCAAAATGTATTCCTTGATGTAATAGATAGAAAATATTAGTTCTATATGTGTATATATATATATATATATATATATATATATATATATATATATATGATTCTTTCACTTAAGTTTCATCATTAACAAGTGAAAGGAAAACCCAAGGTAGTAAACAAAGACATGAAATATGTAACATCTAAAAATTTAGAAAAAGGGAGGAGGACAAGAAGCTCCTAGAGGGGATAATAGGAAATGGGTACTTCTATCCCTAATGGGTAGTTCTATATAGGGTGTTCAGAGGTAAAAAAATGAAATCGAGCTAAGAAATATGTTGGCTAGTATGTAAAATTATATAGTGTAAGTATAGAAGCAACAAACAATAAAGATAAGAAAGATAAAATCGATGTCAAATTAAAATAAGTGTTGTTAATGACTAGTTCTCTTACTTAGGAATCATGCATATAATGATGTATTTAGATACTAGATGTACATTATAAGTGTGAGATTTATTGACTACATTTTCCCCAATTTATGCTGATGAATAAGAATACGGTAGCATAAAGTAGAAAAGAAAAGTGTATCTTGGGGATTCGAAAGAATATTGTACCCAATAGTGTGTTGTATGAATGTTTTAGTGTGTTAAATGGAATAGTGAAAAATATGTACCATGGAATTATAGGGGAAGGAAAGGATAAGGATCCTAGGTGTGACCTTTGTGTGTATGGAGTGATAATGATGTGTGCATTTAGTTCCTTGAAGTATCATATTTTTCGGAGCATTCTTGAGATTTACTTCATAGTTATTTGTGTGCTTTACCTTCATTAGGATAGGAAAGGACATGTAAAAGAAAACATGTGTAGTCAATTCTCTAGGTAAATGTAATTGAAATTTAACTTGAACAATATGTAAAATTGGAAATGTGTATTAGAAAAAGCTAAACCAAGGGGTTAGAGTACACCTGAAATGTTGAAAGAGAAAGGGGTAGAAATTTGTTCATGCTTGTAGACTTGTTTCTTAGGAGCTAGTTGGAATAATACAAAGGATTTGTGAATCCTATTTCCAAACTAGGGATTTTACCCATGATATTTCAAAATATCGCACATGGCATTTTGTTCTGGTTTAGCTACGTAATTTTTGTAATTCTAACCTTTTTGCATGGTCGGGATATAGGAACATAAAAAGTCCTCTTGTATTGTGAATTCACAAGAAGCCATGTCCTTCACCTCATGTTTTTGACTAATTCCACCTCTAAATGTTTGGGATAATCAGTCACCTCAATCATTGGATCAACCAATTTTCCCCCCTTATGACCCTCTTTTGTAGCTTTGTTCATCAACATGAATATCATTTTTCTCACTTTCATTTTCTCTAAAGGAAATAGGTGATATTTGGAGAGGCGTGTCATCTACACATGCATTGGAAGTGTATACTTCAGCATTATTCTCTTCTTCATCACCCTAAAATGGTAAAACCCAATTTTTCAAGTGCAAGAACATAATAATGAATTAGAAAATGAAAGATGTAGTAATAAATGCCAACTTAGAAATATGATTAAGTAAGAAAAATTTACAAATATAGAAAACATAACAACTCACATTAGTAATCTACAATCCTACCTTGTTTTCAATTGGAACATTTGTTTACATTATTTTGTCGTATCATATTTTCCCCACTAACGTCATTGGAATCCTATTCATGCATTCAAGTCATGAAATTTGTTAGACTCATATTTACACAATATTTCAACAAGTTAATACATGGAAAAGATAACTTTATTATTCCAATAACATTGCTAATGTTTTCAATGAAATCTTATTTCCTTATATTATCAACATTAATGGCTTCTTCTTGGATATAATCCTATACATTATATTACTTTAAAACAACATAAAAAACAATGTGATTGAACAAAATTAAAATAATTTTAAATTGAACTTATAATAAAAATGGTAAATACCTTGTTCTTTTGTTCCTTTAGTTCAAAATTTGTATAGTTGGTTTTCGGATCGATTTATATTGCATTGTAAAAAGGGTTTTTTTCCTTCTTTTCTCCCTCTTTTCTACACTATCATACTCCTCTACAAGCTTGGAAATCACATCTTTAGCTTGCTCAATATGTGATGAAAATTTTTGTACCTTTTCTTCCACATAATAATTCTCAATTAACCTAGATTTATACATACATTTGGAATTGTTCAATTGTCAGTCAACATTTCTCTTTTCAACCATTCATTGTATTGATTTTTTTGTTTTCCTTTGATACTTCCTAGTTGCATGTTTACCCGGCTTATGCCTTTATAATGGAGGGAGTCCATTGTGATCATGGAGATCATGAAAATTGATATCTTTCACATGCCATTTTATTCCTTGGATTTCATAGTTGCAACAAAGGAAGACTATACATTTGAAACTATTTCTCTTTCCCATTTATTTATAATTTTAAACTCCTAGAAATACTAATTAACTTCCATTAATAAAATAGAACTTATGAGTAACAATTTATGTGCAGGAAATTCCTATAACTCTTTAGTTGAAATTATTATGAAAACTTAAAAATATATGGACACTAAAAGAGAAACAATTTAGAAAATCCTAATAAATCCAAGACATGAAACATAATTTGAATACAAATAAAAGTGTTATATTCATGAAAAAAATTATAAATAAAAATACTTATTGATCTTTGATGTTTGCATTCATTGGTTGCTTTATGGCTTGGACTAGGCACCTAATCTTCATCTTTATCATTATCCTCTACTTCATAATCTTCATCATTTTGATCACTATTTTCATCCATGTTGAATTATTCCTCAACATGATTATCATTGCCATTTTCCTTCATAAAATATGAATTATTTCTTGTTTGATGAACAAATATATTTTCTTCTCAATGTCTTCAATGTTAATCTACATGTATATTACAGAAAAAACACCATGTTTTCATAAACAAGACTTGGATAACACATAAGCTACTAAAAATTTTCTATTTCAATTAAAAGAAAACAATTAGATTTACTTACCCATTCCAGAAAGGACATTTCAACATGTCTTGTAATCCTTTTTGTTTAAGTTTATTTTTCCATAAGCACTAGCTTTACTCATTTGATTTGATTGCTTTGCGGTTTAAAAATTTAGAATTTAAAATTAATATATATGGTATGGACATACATAATCAAAATAAACAATTTTGATGAAAAAACATTGCTAAAAGTTTCTTCAATACCTTTTCCACTACTTTTAATTCAATTTTTTGAATGCCATCCAATGTTTCATTAAGTATTGCACTTGGCCTAGAGTTGTATAAGAAGATGGTGTAACAGAAATTTAGCGTAATTTCAATAACAATCTATTGAATTATCAGAGTAAAATGTTAATTTTCTTTCAATAGTAGGGAAATAGGAATGCAATCGATTGACATACATGACAAGAGTTTTGATTTGAAATGCTATAAAACTAAATATTTTCCATACATGCATACACTTGGTTTTTCTCTTTGTAAACTCATTTTTTCCACACATGCATACACTTTCCTTTCTTAAATATTTTCTCTGATCTTGCAATTGGATTTAGGGTGCAACCAAATTTTGAGATTGATATAATGAGAGTGTAATTGTCTTTAATCCTATGGAAAGTGCAATTCAATTGATGAGCATGCAATGAATGTAGAGACAAGATATTGTGACATCTAAGATGAGACAATATCATGTCTATCTTTTAACAGATGTAAGGATTATTTGTTTTGAGTTAAAGCAGAGTCATGTTTTTAGATTGTGCACATAAATTTTCAATGAATACAATGACAAGATGTAGAAACCCCTGAGATGTGAGAATATGTCGGGAAAAATTTAATAGATAAAGGGATTTTTTTTTAGGTATAGGTAGAATAAAGTTTCAAGATTATGCAATAAACTATTTAACTTTGGATTTTTATAACCTTCTAAATATACATGTTACAATGGATCAAAGGCCATTTTATACATGTTATTTACATTTTTATCATTACAAATTTGTAATTATAGGCACACCCAATTTGGTTCCACTTCTTTGTATTCTTCTATGTTTTTTCGTGTAGCTGATTTGTTGTGAAAAACTTATTAAGAGGGTATGTGAAGCTAAGGATAGTGATGCAAAACTTGAGATGTTTTTAGGCCTTTAGGTTAAGGAAGAACTCTCAAAAAGTTTAATGTTGAATTTATTTTGGGCATAATGTTAAATTTTCTTATATTTTTGCAAAGAGTGGTACTCTAAGTGAGTTGTTGGTAGTCAAGGTGGGGTTGTATTGTAGAAAACTAAAACTTCATTGGTGTTTGTATGGGACAAAGCCTAGTCAACAAAGAGTGGATTCCCATAAGGGTTACCATGTTACATAAAAGATTCAAGTTGATGGTACATTGTCAATGGCGATGATTGATACATGAATAACATGTGGTTGATGAATGATTATTAGTGATGACATTGTTGATGGGGAAAATATGTGATTGACTCGACAATGTCAAACATGATCATGTAGGGACCACTCTATGTGGGAAACACCAAACCTGATTATCATATACCCCTTATTTAATAGTAGGTGAACATTCATTTAGTACTATAGCTATTTCTCCCCTATGGTGTTTTAGGTTTCAAAATAGACATTTAACAATAGCTTTATAATAACACTTGTAATCTTATTTCTGATGAGTGGGTTCAACACCATAATTGTGCTAATTTGTTTCTACGAGGATGGTGTTAGCTTAATTTTTGGAATTATGGAAAAGGTCTGTGATACGGTGAAAAATCAATAAATATCAACACAATTTTCCTAGTTGGGAAAGTTTGGAGTTTTATTTCAAATATTATGTGAATTTTCTTAGGAGCATAATTTTAGTAAAGTCACTAAAAACACTAGGGTTTTAATGAAGTGAATAGAAACACTATGGTGCATGACATGTGTGTGGATATAAAGAAATAAAAATACTATAAAGTAGGAAACTATGGATTTGATTTCTCCTATCTAATTAATGTCACTTAAAGTGGTCTTGAAAAGGACTAGGAAGATAGATAGAAAGTAATCTATTATAGCAATGGGAAGCACAAAATTGAATATTAAGGTTTGAATATTTTTTAAATGGTGAAACACATTTTAAAACAAGTAAAAATGGTACACAAATATCATGGCCTTCTTTTTAAAATAGTAAAGAAATTTTAAGTGGATGTAATTTTTATGAAAAGTGTTTGGCAAAAAATTAAGTGGAGTAATTTATTTTTATAAATTAAAAAATAATTTCAATTGGGAATAATTTTATATAATTGAAATTTATTTATTTTAATAATAATATAACATATTTAGAAAATGTGTAACTATAAGTAGGGAGGTTTTGAGAAATTAAACATTTTTCAGACAATGTCAAAGGGAATTGTAGAGGAGAGAATGACAAGGGAGATATTTCCATGTCTTCCGGATGAAATTGGGAGAGATTATTTGGTGAAGGTTCCATTCACATCTTATCATAAGCTCAATTTTTTTTGTAAAACCTGAAAAAATACGGTGAGCAATAGTGGAAGCAATAACATTATTTTGTTGCAGAGGTAGATGTAGTAAATCTTGTAAAGCATGTCTATGATGTTTCTTATCTTTTTAGTGCAACAAGAATTTGATAAGAGAGTGGGTTTATCAGCCTACTAAATAGATAAGCATGATCAATGGTTGGAATGATAATTTTTCTAAAAAAGGGTACAAAAACCTAGAGTGTTAATAATGAGAAATAAAAACCTAAAAAGATATCCTGTGGATTAGTTCTAAACTTAATCTCAACTTTATCATGTTATAATATTGGTGATGCATGATACATGTATATTAAACTAAATAACATGAGAAATGGAAATTTGATAAGCTATATTGTAACTGGTTGTTGAACTTTATCTTGATATGCATATATTCAACTAAATAATGAGAAATTGAAACCTGATAAGTTATCATGTAACTGGTTGTTGAATGTTAATATTATTTTAATGCAATATGGTATCAGATATAATATTGTTTGATCTAAATCATGGTAGAACATGTTCTATAATTTTGCTAATGTGTTTTTTTCCATACAAAGATGAAAGATAATGCTTTGTTTCTTACGGCTATCAAATTTAGGGATATTGACAATAAATAAGGAGGTATACTAGAAAAGAAGACTTATTGGCCAACTAAAATTCAGATCTTTGGATTAATTTAACTAGATTGACTCTTCCACATTATGCATCAATTATATGGGAGATGGTTTCTTGAGCAGTGTTACAATATTATTGTATTAACATATTAGTATCAATTTCAGAGTGTTGGAAAGGCAAGTGCCTAAGTCTCACATAGGTTAGCACATCAAAATAAAGTAAAAAATTTCAAAATATCTACTGTGAATGATGTGTGTTATAGTGGTAAGATGTTGTGTTTGCATCATACGGGTCATGGGTTCTATTTTGATTATCCCATCACAAACCGGCGTGATGGTTAGGGTCTTCCATTTGAAAGAGGGTTCATTTAAAAATGCATATTATTTAACTTACATGATGGTTAGGGTCACAAATGGATCCTCACAGCCATAGAATACTTCACCAAGTGGACATAAGTAGTTGTCTTGAAGGAAGAAAATAAGGCTAACAATTTGGTATTTTTAGATTATTGGGGAAAGATTTGGTGTTCCTTCCACAATCATTTCTAATAATGCTTTAGCTTTCCTTGACACAAAGATATCTGATTGGGTTATGAAAAATGGAATATACTTGAGCACATCTTCAAATTATTACCCCTGGGGTAATGGGAAAGTTGAGTCAACAAAAAAAATATCTTGAGGATCATAAGGATAAATTTGGATGGAAACCAAAAGACATGGCACACAAAGTTGAAATCAACCTCATGGGATGATAGAATTAATCCAAAAAAATCAACTGGTAACTCTCCTTACAAGCTAGTTTATGGTAGAGAAGTAAGGATACCAATATCTCTTGAATTGCCAACATTCGAACTCATCAAGTACTACAAGTAATCGAGAAAGATCAAACTTAGATTAAGAAGAGTTTTGATAAGAGAGAAAGATCCATAAGTTTTTAAGAAGGGGATGTAGTCTTGAAATGGGATGTAGACAGAGAAAAACTAGGTAGACACTCAAAATTTGATACAATATGGAGTAGTCCATACATCATTTTAGGTTGTAATAAAAATAATGCCTTATAGTTTTCAAAATTGGATGGAGGAGAGCTGCATATTCTTGTTAATGGGATCTATCTAAAGCATTTATACTGAAGTGAAGTTCCTTCCTTGTACATAGTAGATTAGTTTCAGATTCCTTTAAGTGCTTTTAGCACATTTTCTTGTTGGTATATTAGTTTTAGTTTCCCTAAGTGCTTTGCACAATGTTTTGTTTATTTTGGATGGTTTTTGCACAATGATTCATGAAGGACTCCAAAGAATATATGTTTAGAAAAGTTGAGAAGAAGAGTTTGAAGGTGTCAAGGATCAATTACATACTTCATAGGAAAAAATACGAGAGAAAATAAAATAATATTTTGGGGCAACACTCAAAGTTCATCCATTCAACCTTAATAAATCAAAGTTCATGATCAAAATGATATGTGGCTGAGATTGAGACTATTGTTTTTAGTTTCTTCATAGCTTGCAGGAAACAAGGTGACAAGTTTAAGTTAAAACAATTTTCCACTCTCATAAAACTTAAAACAAGAAATTCTTGTACGAGAGGTGTAATCTCAAGATTTAAGTTAGTTTCACTTGTAAGTAGCGCTTTAGGTGGTTCTAGGGGTGAGTTTCGGTTTAAAATAACTTTTGATTTATCAATATGACTCCATGCCCAATGGATGCTTTAAGGAACTGATAGTTTCAATCTAGCAATCATATTACCTAGTGAATTACCAAATTGTTATCCATTTCCCCCTTGGAAAAATTGATGACTTGAAATATTTAGGCTTGGGAAGTTTTAGGGGATCCTAGTAAAGAATATGCAAAATCATTACACCACTTTCGAGTTACGAGATAGAACTAGTTTCTCGCTGAAGTGTTCAAACCACAATGCAAAGGAAAATTCACAGAGTGTAGGAACCTAGTGTTCACGTGGGTTTTCCTAACCCATGAAATGAAGGAGCATCATTATGGGACTCAGAATAAATTTTGGTGTAGATAGAACTTCACGGCTTAAAAGAAAAATGTCATGCGGGTATGTTACACATAACATTCCAAAGAATAAATAATCTGATCCACCAAGTGAAAGTCACGATGTGAAGGAGTAATGTCACTTTGGTTATTATGCGTAACAAAGGAAATTTTTATATGTAAGGTGGAAGCCGCGAGACACTATTCAAGTGTTCAAAAATTTCCAAATTTTAGTGTCATGTGGTCTACCCGAAGCCATGGGACAATGAAGCATACACACATACATAATTCCGTGAAGGGGAGAAGATGAGATCTTTGTGGCATGGAGGAAACATCAAAGTGACAATTACAAGATATCTCAAAGTCACGATGAAAGCCGTGATACATATAAAAGCACAAAATGAGGAAAATTTGTAGGAGACACAGAGCCATGCCTAATTTAAAATTCAAATGCTCAACCACTCCAATGAGCAGAATTAATGGGAGTATGGGCACCATTCTTTGAGACCTATAAAATTTAATGGCGTGTGATATAAGCCATGTCAGGTGCCCACACCTTCCTGAAAACATCAATGGCGATTGGTCCTTATTTTTGAATCCATCATTTTAGCACCGCTCTCTTCTTCTCTCTTCTCCTTCTCTTTTTAATAAATCTAGAACTCCTGCATTGTAAAGGGGAGATATTCTTAAAACATAAAGGAACTGTTGAAAATTTTTCAGAAATTTCGAGTTACAAGCCTCATATTTGAGCATTCTGTGAGGTGATTCTTGCCTTATTTCTTGCATTATAATTAATTATGCATCCTTTAAGAAATGAAATCCATGTTTTTGGCTCTCTCTACCCTAGCTCATGTTTTATTGCATTTCTTTCCTTTTTGTTACAATCGTAGGTATATTGTGCATACATTATTCTTCTTGCAATATGCAAATATGTTGTGCTCCATGGAAATGATGTTAGTAAATGGAGTTCGAGATCGTGCCACTCATTCTGACCTCTCTCCTCTCCATTATTCCTTTCATTTTCACTCATTGGAACATATCCACCATTTTCTTGGTTCTATTTCTTATGTTAGTGTAGGAGTTCCCATTTTATGAATTTCTCTCCTCCCTAGGTTCCTTGGAAATTTAGAGTATAGTTAGATAGTCATATTATCTTCATTAAGAGTAGTTTTAGCATTAGGATTAGGTAGAAGAACCAACCTTTTATGGAGGTTGATCTCATTTTTGCAAGTCCCACAATTGTGAGACCATCCCATGTTAGTAAAAAGTAGGGATCTGGACAGAAAAATCCTAGGGTGCTACTTTTTCGCCATAACAAGAACTTGGAAAAACCATCATTATCATTATGAACACATTCAATATAAATATAAGTGTAACATTACATAGATATTTAAATAACATATTTTGATGAAAATGTGTTCATATTCAAATTATTAAATAAAGAAAATATATTTAACAGAGATGGATGGGTGGTTTAAAACCTCTTAATTTCATTGATTGTTGGTTTGATGGGTGTGGTCAGCCATCAAATCCCATCCTTGGATGATATATGCAATATATTAAATCTAGAAAATGTGATGTCGTTTACTTGACAAAAATCATGATGATCTTAACAACATCTCTTCTAATCATGATAGTGACAAAGACACCATTAAAGAGATGAAAAGAAATCAAGAATCAGGGCACCGGGAAAGAGACAAATCACATTTAAAAAGGAAATCGCTCTATCAATTGAAATTGAAGATATTGTATGAAACAATGAGAAAGAAAAGAAATGTAGAAGCCTAGTCAAATAGTGATCAATGAAATATATGATGATGAATTTCAGTTCATAAGAGTGAAATAAATTAATTCATTTATGAATTATATAAATATTATAATATGAAATTCATAAATCTACTTATCTAAGTCAAGTGTGGTTAAGTTAATTCATAAAGTAGTTTTGTAACTATTTTTTTGTGAGTGTCTATAAAGGGTTGGAAATGTAATTGTAAAGGGTCTCTCTCTCCTTTTTGAATGCTAGAGAATTGCTTTTGTAACTTTGTGTACATTTTTCTCCCAATTTCATGGATTTAAGAATGCAATGATTTTCTCTCTATAATGTTAATGCTCCTTTATTATAAACTCTATTTTACTATTTATAATTGAATGATGTCATTAATGTTGTTTTTCTTCATGTTGTATTTGATGTTCTGATATTCAGACTTTGTGTTGATTGTCAAGGTACATGGAATTTATGCCATATCTATATAGTTTGGGGGTTATGAAGACTTTGTTATTTGTAGTTTGCATTCATCATTATATTATATCATTCATGTGAGTGAGAGATGGTTGTGTATTGTGTTCATGTTTGAGATATCTTTGTATTTCTCTTATTCTATCATGTTTTAGATTTCTCTCTTCTCCCATCTCTCATCTCCTTGTTTCTCCTTCCCAATTTTATTTCCATGTTTACTTTCTAGGTAAAATCACAAAAACATGAATACCCCCATCATATGAGGTAATTTCCCCTCTCAAATGTAGAGGAACGTCACCCTATTGATAGATGACCTTCCTTAACTGTTGCAGATTTTACAATGCTTCCATTTGGAAAATCAAGAATTTATACAATGACATAAAATTATGCAAATAATCGCTAAAGGATATTTTAAAATTATTTAGTTCTAGTTAACAAAAAATATTCAAGGATTTAGCACAACTAATATTTTGATGATTCATTAGAAATGATGTGCTTACATGATATATTCCAAGAACCTTGATAGTATTATATGAACTGTAATCAGGCCATGTTTACATATGAAATACCATGTGGACCCAATTAGCAACCATGTTATATCACATTGTTGACTTAAGACCACTATGAAAATCTATGGAAAATATGGAATTAGAGACATCATAGGGAAAGGAATAAACCACTAAGAATCATTTTACAAGAGGTTTTTGATGATGCATGATATGCATATATTCAACTTTGTAATGAGAAATAGAAACGATAAACTATCCTATAATTGGCTGAAAATTGTAGTTTTCATGAGTAAACTGTTGTGGTAATAGTAATCTAAAACAAGAAAAATTTCTCACCAAAATATATGAATTCTAGAGAATTAACCCCAAATTCTAGAAAATGAATGAGAAGAACAAAAATTGAACATGCAATATGTGTACAAACTTCTAAATGTTGTTTGTTGACATTCTTTTGAGCAGGTTTGGAAATTTTTGGAGTTCCTAGTTGTGCCTCTCCCTCAGAAATTTTTTTATCCTAATTCACTTCTAGTAAGTTACCTTCAACTCTGGTTATTGATTATATCATGGATATTCATCTTTGTTCTTTTCTTGGCTCTATAAATAGGGTATGGTAAAAAAAATTACCTCTTCATTTTAAAAATCTATTTTGAAAATGGAAATGAAAATTTTGAGTTGACATCGTTTGTCACTACCAATTATCAACAATTATTATTGTGGGTGGACAAAAGAGGTGAGGGAGACAGAGGATATGGAGGAGACATAAATGGTTATGAAAATTATTGGTCAATTTGCCACAGAGACTCCTTGCCACATCGTACCTCCCTAGAAATATATGTGAGGGATAGGAAAGACACTTTTATTTGATTGATTTTGAAATTCACTTGCATTATTGAATTGCCAAAGTCTACCAAATATCTAACTTGTAGAAGTTATTGATCCATTAACTATCATCTATCGATATGGATATAAGTATGCAGATAAATTGTAAGTTTCAACCCCAGCAGATCCATAAAGTTAAATACTACATGTGTGAATATTAATTAATTATTCAAGATACATTATTTTTGTGAGATATCTTATCAAAAATTGTCAAGACTTTTCGAAAATAATTTCCCAATTATAATTCTATAGTTTCAGAAACTAGTATTCCATACAAATATTTTATGGGTAATAATGATGCATTTATAGTCAAATCCACTTCTCTTTTTAGTGGGATATTTGGGTGACTAGTGCAACAAGTTATAAAATGAATGGATATAAAAGGTAGGAGAGAACTAGTTTTATCTTTCATATGTAATATTATTTATAATAGTTACCTCATATTCATCTCAGTTAGTTCTTTAATCCTCAAGATCTAGGGTTTAAAACCCACAAAGAGATTTTTTTGTGGGTGATTCCCTTTTGTTAATCAAGTGATGAATTCATTGGAAGATATGGGCATGTCATATGATTCTCAAGTGGATGATATACATAACAAAAGGCCCAAGTTATCGGAAGCCAATCCCATTTGTAAGACTTCCTACCATCATTCACAGATGGAAGCCATTATGAGAGTCTCTCATAATTCTTGACTACTTACACGACACCACCTCTTCTTCTTCATCATCTCTTCCTCCCTTCATCCCTACGATAAAACCATTGCAAGGTTTTGGGTCAATTTCATAGAAAAAAGGTTAGAACATTATAATTTCATAATTCTTTTCTAGAAATTCTCGTCTCTTTATAATATGATTGAAAAAAGTTAGATCTCTTACAAGTGTTAATTCTCTCAATTTTACTGGGGCAATTTTGGAAGGATGAATATGCTGTGATAATAATAGAAGGAGAAGATTAGGAAAAGGTGAAGAAATAATTTATTGATACGTATATTTTGTTGGAAGAGGATTTGATTTGATTTTATATGCTAGAGTTTTGAGGTCATCATTCTATGTGAAAATAGGAGCTTTGAGGCATGGTACAAACATCCTCGAAAGTATGATACATAAAGGTTATTTTTTAGATGATGTAGTTGTAAGTTCCCTGATAAATATTTATACAAAATGTGGATGTAAGTAGAAGGCATGTGAATTATTTTCAAAAATACCTAAAAGAAATGTGGTCTCATGAACTAGAGAGAGAGTGTATAAACATATCAAACTTATTTGTACATGCGTAGAGAAACTATTAAAATATGTATATATATATTTTAATTTATGTGACTTTGAAAGAGATAAACCATCATTTTTTATTTGACATGCACAGATAATTTGAAATATTTCAAGAGAATTTATTATCGTGGTATGCCAAATATTTTAGATATGTCATTTTTTAGCATCTTTAAGATACTCTTATGATGATTATTGGTCATATTGATTTAAATGGATTTGATATACCTTATGTTCCACAATCCATTTGAAATTATATGATCAGGCTACTCTTCCTAGATATTTTAAAGATGTGTTGGGAGTTGATAAATTATAGATATCATCAATAAAATCTAGTGCAATGTTTATTATTTTTCCCCATGGTGTACTATAAAACATTATTGTCTTTGAAAAAATACAATTTGGATGTTAATATTTATCATGAAAGTTAGACCAAGTTTATATTCTTGTATTCAATGCTACAAATAAGGTTAAGGATCTTATAATGTTGATTAGTATAAATAAATTTTAAAATCCATCATACATTTTTTATGATTATGGATCTCATGTTAAGATCTGGAATTTCCAATCAAAGAAATTGAAAATTTCAAATGGGATATGAATAGGGTGTTTGAGTTAAAACCTTTTCATATCCTCAACCAAAACATACTTTTTTTTATTTATGTAGATAATCATGATGATTTCAACAACGCCTAGATTATTGATGGGGAGTATGCGTTGTTCCATTTTTCTATACATAATCCTTTTTGCAGGACCATTTTATCCAAAAATAAAACAATGAAACTACATGCCAAATAAGAATGCATAGATGACTCCTAATTCAAACATTGCTTAGCTTTTTGTAGAGAAAAATACAGTATTCATGTCTTTTGTCAATTGAGTAATGCTCTTTTTAACGTTTTTAATTTCTGATTATAACATTGATGACAAAAAGAGATGCAATATAAAAAGATTGGAACTTTCTTGTTGTGGTGAGGTTGTCAGATTACACCGATGAACTAACTTTGGATGTGATTTATTGGGAAAGACTTGTATATGAACATGAAATTTGAGGAAGATAATTACACCTTTGTGAATTGTTAAGAACCCTCACTCATGTGAAATTATTATCAAAGGTAAGCTCAATAATCCATAAACAATCCCCTCAAATTTTTCATATGTTGTTTATAATTATGAGGGTTATTTCTTAAGTGTTATAGAACAAAATTATCATATTATTTTTTTCTTAAGTTATATGTTCTTTCTATTTTTAGGAAAATATCAAAGAAAATTTTATTGTGGCAAGAGTAAGGAAATATAATGTACATAAAGGTGGGACATTACATTAGTATCCTTTTATTTTGCACTCCTTATTCCTTGTGTAGATTTTTATTTCATTTGGGGTTGTTCACAAAAATGGGGAGTTAGTTGATTTCTTTTTTTTGGAGAATTACGCTTCATTTTGTGTTTTTTCAAAGATACCAATTTATAGTCATTTATTATATTAACAATAAAAAAATAAATTGCTGAAATTCGAATATTTCTAGAAAGTGTAGCTTGATATGACAATGTTTCATTTTTACTTTTATATTGACATGTTTCCCTTTTAGAGAATTTTGAATATTTAATTGTTTATATTGTCTCTAACTTTTGGGCTTTTCTATTTTTAAATCCACAATCTGGATACATGTGGCTCTTATTGAGAATGTGATGAATCAATGTCATTTAACCGATACAAGCATTTTTACATCTCTAATACAATGAAATAAGGAAATGTCTCCTTCCTTCTCTTTTATAATTCCAAACTTGTCCCCATTATTTTCATCAGAACATGAATTTTGGGTGAGTATCCAACAATCATGTCTTTCCTCATTAAAGGATTCGATTGCGATTATGCCCTGCATTTTGTGGTGTAATTGGTATGGTTTTCTTGTGTATCATAGTGGATGATGTAGACATTAAGTTTACTCATAACTAATTAGAAATTATAGGCATAATGATTTACATATTTAGTAATGGCCATGAGTTTCATGCATAGTCTTTCTCTAAATTCACAATGCTAAAAACTATTGAGTCATTGCTACAATTGAGCACTAGCATTTGTGAACATGTTGGATGAGATATTAATGGGGTGGCTAATTATAGAATTTGTTAACATGAAACTTGAGACATTAATGAAGTATTTGTTTATGGTTATTTTTACTTAGTTGTTATAATGCTGAAATACCAAAAACTCTAAATAAAATAAGATTTACCAATACTTGTGCCGAAAAACACAATGTTGGGATGAGTGAATACATGAATAATGCAAGAGAATAACTCCTCTTTTTTTATAAATGAGAATACCTATGTAAAAGATAGTTGGACAAGAATAATATTAAATAAGGATTTAACGAGTTTCTCGACAAAGGCCAATCCCAAGAATCCAAAGGGCTTCCTTGAAGGGTGTCAACTCGTGTTGTACAATCAAGTGATATGATAAGATAATAAGATAATAACAATATGATATAGAATTCTAGAGGATAGAGAGGTCGTGTTATGTGTGATAGGTAGCCCAAGAAATGGCTACAATGATCTCTAAGTCTTTAAAATAGTTGAACCAAAATGGCTCAGTGGCTTCTCGTTCTTCTTGTGTGACCTCAAGATTATTCTAAATGTCTTTGATGTTAGTAGTGAGGGAAATGACACACAAGATAAGTTTGAGGATAATGTCGAAATTATCCCACATGAAATATTTTTGCATGATCGGGAGATCATCTTGTGATGCACAGGACAATCATCTATAGATAATACATCTTGCAAATAAATAGATTAGGCCAAAACAAACTTGATAGAAAGGATGAATATGACTATAAATAAAAAAATGCTAAATTTGAAAAGGATTATTGGCGATATGACATGTCGGTGGTGGTGATTGTGAGAATCGTAGGTGATTCGTGAATTGTCGGCGATCCTGTAATAGATAATATATTGATAAGTGGGATATTTTGTGAAAGAGAAACTTAATATGATGGAACGAGCTTCGTAAATGAAGTAAACAAAACTAATAACCACTTTGAATATGAATATTTTCTAACCTTTGATGAAGAAATGGATTGCTGATGCTATAATTTCTTACAAGTATGCGTGAAGCTTTTGATGGCTTTATAGGTGTGTTGAAGACGTCTAGATGCTCATAACAGTTCGTCTAACTTACTAACGTAATAGAGCTTCAATGTAATCTCTTGGGGATCCTAAAACAGAGCTCGAGGTTTCTTTTATAATCATTGGTGATCGATAAATGTGGGAAAAATGATTGGAAAATGGTTTTAACTACTTCCAAATAGGATTTTCAGATTTTGGATGTGAATAGAAGAGGTTAGGAAGAGGTTGAGGAGGGTTGCGGGGTTAGGATATTAGGATAAAATTGATTAATATTGTAGACACAAAATCACAAACTTTAGACACTATTTATTCCCTATCTTATATTACTATTCATATGTTTTTGAGTGAAGAAAGTATTAATTAACCCCCATCTTTTGGCCATCTTACTTTATTTTATTTCATCATTATTGACCTCTTGCACCCACATGCCTAGTCATATTTGTCATTTTGCATTATTTTAGCTTTGAATAAGGCACCTATGATAATCTTGGGGTGCCCATGGATGCCCTAGTCCCACCAGGGGCACCCCGATCCTTTTTGAACTTTCTTGCCACTTTTTGGGGACTTTCTAACCATTTTAACTTCTTATATTTTTGGTGGTCGGCCATTTGGGGTTAATTATGAAATTAGATTAAGATAACCCTATAAATATAAAGTTATGAGACCATAATGCAGGACCAAGCACTAGTCACTACTATCATCCACTTAGAGTTGCATCCATTTAGAGATCATTTGCATCCATTAGCTCCATCACAAAGGACAAGGCTAGTTCATTTACATCACACAAACATAGGAGGAGATTCTATTCTATTTCATGCACCATTCTATTACATTTTTACATCTAGTTATTACTTGATACTTCACAAAGTGTAATTGGAAAAAGAGCACCTAGGGCACATGATGCACACACACACACACTAGAACTACATTTTGGTCCGAAATGTAGTGTAACACTTAGTTAGTAAGCCCATTGTTGTGGCAGCTGAGGTCATTCTGACCCATTCATTTTCATTATTATTTTTCTAGGGTTTTGATACTTCTCGTGGTATCTTGTAGGTCTTTATTTCATCTTGGATTATCAGCGACACCTAGAGCAATGGAGTGAATCTGATGCGACACAAAATTGGGTTTCAGACCACTTGTAAAACCTGTGAAATTTATTTCTTGACCTCTTGCATGAGACCATGGAACCCATTCTATAGACTAGGGTGCCCACAAGCACCCCACTCCCTATCCAGGTTCTCCTTTCCAGCTAGATACCTTGGATCTATCCTTTTCAGGGCCTCTGCATAGTCATTCCTAACTCATGTTTCTCTAGTCACTCATACGACACGGTTTGACAAGATTCTCTAATCAGTTGAGTCACTTCCTTAATCTTCTTGTACATTAAGGTTTTTAATTTTATTAGATTAGTTTCTTGGATCATTTTCCATACTTGTTTATTACATTCATTTACTATATTTACATGTTGTTCTAGATTAGATTAACTACACACATTTCCCCATTTTTAGTTAATTATTTTGGTGAACCCAACCGATCTCCATGCTTATAGGATCTTCATTCATTGCTTATTATTCTAGGGCTTACTTCATCTTTCTTTCATTTTATGCCTGTTACCCATAGTGGTCATTTTGGATCCCTCCAATATTGTGATCTCCCTTCCTCGAGCATCATACTTCTAGGTTAATGGATGATACACATACATCTATGGATGATAACCCTTTAGATAATTCCCATCACATCCCTTTCCATGAGATAAAAGCAAGCGATCTTTGAAAATTCCTATGATGAAGATACCAATGTTTACCAAGATAAACTAAATGTTATTACTGAGTTTCACCAAGAATTTCATGAAAACCCTACTCATATCCCTAATGTATTGCATACTTTAATCACCGCTAAGAGAGCTCGTGATGCTTCAATTTTTTTAGTTGTTTCTTCTTCTCCCATGGTCTCTACTACACCTACCTATGTTTCTGATCCCATTACTACAATCACCACTCCCACCATTCACCCTAGTACTCCTTATCTCTACCTTGGTTCTTCTTCAAATTCTCTAGATTTTACATTTTTATATTAGGACTTGCAAACCCATATTCACAAACTTTTAGATACCTAATGCACAATACCATCTTTAGACTTTATGAGTATTGTTGTATACTCCTTTTTACCTATCATACCAACTTATCCATTACCACCTAATTTTCTTGCTCCTAAGCTACCTATCTTTAAAGGCCATGGGGACCCACAAGAGCATCTCTAGGCATTTCATGTAGCATGCCTTGATTATGCAGACGATCACACTATACTAGCTAAGATTTTCCCTCGTAGTTTACAATACTATGTGATGCATTGGTTCTATGACCTACCCATACATTTAGTAGTCTCTTTCATGCATCTAGTCGATGCCTTTCTCACACATTTCTCTATCAATATTGGCTCTAAGATATCCTACGCTCAACTTGCACAACTCAAGCAAGGGTCTAACGAACATTTATCTGATTATGTCTTACGATAAAAAAAAAATTTATCCAAGATGTCTAATGTACTTGTGGATTCTGAGCTTCAGGACTTATTCATTTAGAGTCTCTTGCCACCTCTTCAGGAGAGTGTTCTCTTTGAGACCTCTCCTTTATTTGATCAAATTTGTCAAAATCTCAAGCTTCATGAGACTAAACTTATGACAATAGGAAAACTTAAGTATCAAGAGCAAGCATCATAATCCACATGTTTTTAAGGTAAGAAAAAATTTAATCCTACCAAAACTAAATCCACTGAGATGGGAAAACTACGTAAACATAATTTCTACTCATAAAGAGATTTAACCGCAACCATGTCGACATCCTTTTACTAAGATTAGTATACCTCTGGGTGGTCCACTACCATAGCTAATCGACAATAATCTTATTATGTTACCATCTCCTCTTCAAATAGTTCCATCTTGGCCAAAAGGTTACAATTTTGATGAACACTCTTATTGCGATTATCATCAATGCATCGACACACCACTGATCATTGTTTCAGACTATGAAATCTCATTCAAGATTTACTTGACAATGGTCAAATTGAGCTTCCGGAATCCACAACATCTACACCTATTAATGAAAATCATAAAATTAAGATATTTAATAACCCATTACCAAAACATAACACAAAATCATCGATTCATCAGCTAATTATGTCTCACACACAATGTCTCTTCTTGCATCGGGAGCTTTATATTTCCTAATTACAAACACCGATCCTTTTCCACCAATAATTTCTTTCTTGGCATCGATCATCATACAAATTTCACATTTGATCATTTACATATCAATGCATCTATTAGCTCAACCTCCATTAACAACACTAAGGTTGACCCATCATTGTGAGTTAGTACATGTTCTATTTCACTTTTGTAGGCTATTGGTCATCTTTAATCACAAATTGTGTATCCTTTCAAAAAAACCATTTGGTGTTGGCAAACTACATGTTACTGATTAGTCCTCTTACTATGTTTGTGTATTTCCTCATTGGAAATACACTTGATGGATACAACATGCTTCTCGGTCTCAATTGGATTCATCACTCTCAATCTATCAATTGTATGAATCATTTGTGACTCAAATTTATTTACAAAAAACAACTCATTTCTATTGACGATGTCCCTCAATCTAGTACATGGTCATCGTCTCCTCGCACATTCGTTAGCACATCATTTAATTCTTCTAGCACATCACATTCTATGTTACTCAAAGCACAATCTGATCTTAGCTCACCTACTCTAGCATTTTTTATACGACTACATCGTTCCACTAGTCCTACACAATGGTATAGGCCCATTCTTAGGGACAGATTCGTATCTCAACATAGGTCACCACCTTGGTTTATTCCACGTGGGTCTTCATCATATTCACATTTAGCATCACGTATATCTTCATCACCGACACATTTTGGGATGCCAAAACCTTCATCACACATTCATTCATCACATGTGCATAAAATTCATTCACCAACATGGTGTTTGTCTACTATACCACCACTATTAGAGCATAGTCATACGTTTTAGCATCACATGTGTCGGATGGAGGAAATTCATCCTTTACAATCATTGGTTAGCCTACAATTCATGTAAAATTGGGGGAATTGCATCTAATACATCCCCCTATAGTCATATTAGCATCTATTATTTTTTCATTCTCATACACCAATCTTCTCACATAGCCATACTAATCACATGTTTTAGCATTTTCATTACCCAATGACACACTCTTGTGCTTTAGTTCACACTTGACTGTTGAGGGATTACTACACATGAACCCCACACACTACACATTAGGCACCACACATCATGTCTCACGTCATACATTCTACATTTAGTCTATATCATTTCAATCTTTACATATATTTACATCACACATCATACTTGTCTTCATCATACATATCCAACACTTTCATGGTCTACGACTCTAGAATTTTACATACTACATCGTGTGCATCTTACACTCGTTAGTCTACATCATACATTACATCTTATACATCATACATTACACATTCTACTCATCACATGGTCATCTATTATCATCATGTATATTGCATTGTCTTTCTACGCACTGCACTCATTACCTTATGATGACTTTAGTTCCTCGGTCCATACTTGACTGCAAAGGGTTTACAAATTAAATGGACCTTATCATACTCACACATATATCATTCAAAATTTCATCATGCAACATCCCTAGGTTAGTGACATACACTATAGGCTAAATTGTCACCTACTCTATCATCTTGTAGTTGTATACACTTTTAGGCTACATCACCACTCCCTTTATTCATCATGTCATGATATACTCTTAAGGATACATCATTACTCTTTTGATCATATTGTCGTGATATATGTAGACACCTGTAGTTTGATCAAAGAACTATTATTCCTAATATTGCACTAACTATTCTCCTCCTCACAAATTGATGACATAACGTCAGTTAGACCTATCTAACTCCCCTCTTACAACACTCTTTTGGTTGTATTCCTCATATAAACCAACTAAGGAGGATATTATAGCCTTGTTTTGGCTAAACCATCTTCTCATCATATTCTATACCACTTATAATAGCTTCCTAGACTATCAATCCATTTCATTGGATTGATTAGACCTCTCAAAACCCTCTTGAAACCCTAATTTCTCTCTAAATAGGATTAACTAGCCTAACCTAGTTTAACTAGTCCTAACCATGATCAACCTCTTCTAAACCTAGTCAAATCTTACTTTGACTCACTAATCAACTTTTTGACTCCTTTTTAGTCCCACATGCACCAAAATTCCCCCACTTTCCCAAATGGAAAACTATAAATAGGACTACACCCCCTCTCATTTCTAAGAACACTCCTCCCTTCTAACATAAACTATAGTATTATTGCTAGGATTAAGAGCTTATTTCATTCATTTTATTGAGCTATTGCTTTGCCATTGCACTACACACACAAGCATTGAGTAAATGGGAAGAACCATTGGCCTTGAAGCCATTAATGGTGAGCTCCCATTCTCATAATCACAAACTGATTTCTTAGAATCCTTACTAGGTTCATTTGTTAAAGCTTTCAAGAACAGAGGATAACTAGATATGTCAAAGTTACTTGTTCATTTCAACTTTAATGCATGCGAAAAGTATGAATCCTTGCTTATTTATTATCGGATGGTCCATTGACTAGTTTTCTTAAAGATTTTGGTTTTCTTAAGTGTTATTACCCCATTTCCATAGCTTTTTCAAGTCTTCATTGAACACATTTGGCACACCCAATGGGACATGAAATCCATCCTCCATTAATGGAGTCATTTTGAAGCTTTTAATTCAGTTTCTAACTTTTTACATGTTTTTGTAGGGTTAAATATTTTTCCTTGGGATTTTTAGCTAGGTTTTATGTAATTAACCTTCATTTTCATGCCTCTTTGTTAATTTTATGCTAGAAATTGCATTTAATGGCTAAATTCTAACATGTTGACACTTTTAGAATTTTATTTTCCGTGTTTTTGTGATTTTCAAGCGAAAGCAAGCATACACCTTTCGCCGGTGCGAGTACCTTCGATTGTCATTTTTAGCGAGCCACGCAGACACCCAAATCCATGCACATTTACCTAAAGCGGCAAAGCGCACACGCCAAAACCTTAGCACATACACCCCTTTGCCGGCCAAGACACCATGTAACCTGTCATTTTTACTAGGCATGCAGGCACCCAAATCCACATGCAAGCACCCTGTGTGTTCTCGGCCCTTTGTAAAAATTTTACTAGGCGTGCACATGCCCAAATAGGTGCACACACACCATTATGCTAGCACAAGCATCTCTCGGGTAGTCAGCAATCACCATGCAGACCTAAGCCGATTGTCATTTTCTAAGAGGTGTACACACGCATAAAAGGGTGCACATACACCCTAATGGGCACCAGGTGTCTCTATAGGAGGTGCACACATGCATGAAAAGGTGTGAACACACCCTGAGGAGTGCTTGTGGTATATCCATTTGACCCGTATTTGTTCACATAATTTTTAGTGCTCCTAGTTTGGGTCATATATTTTGACCCATTAACCCATTTTTGAAGTTTGAATAAGCATTGGAAAGAGAATGAAGTGAAATTTGTGAGGGAAGTTTCATATTTAATATAAATTTAGTATCATTAATTCTATCATAAAACTCCCAAAGTTCCTCGGAGACCTCCAAAAATGCAAAATACTAAAAACCGTTGAAAACTGCTAAAAATATATTTCTTGAATTTTCCAATTTTCTTGGTTTTCTAACTTTTTGCAAGGTTCTAACAGTGGTTTATAGGTTTATTTTCCATCATGTTTTTCATACTAGCTTAGTTTAAAATGTTTCATATTTATTTTTAAAGGTTTTAAATGCGTATGCTCTTCCCTCACGCCTTTCTATGGGATCTTGGGAATAAAAGACGTTTCACTACCTTCTTCATACTTGAAAAATGATTGAAGTATCTTTTAAATTTGGTTAAAAGGAACTTCTTTTTGCATTTTACTTAGGAATTTTCCATTTCTTATAAAATTTAAGTGAGATACCTCGTTGCGTATGCTCTTTCCTTGCATCTTAGGATGATCTGGGAAATCAAAAACAACATCTTATCTCCTTTATATGAAGTATCAAAAAATTACTAATATTGGTATATAGGACCAAAAAATGCTTGTTAAAGAAAGGAGGAGCTAAGACCAAACAAAACCCTCTAATACACATGTTTTCATACAGGTTGTCAAACAGTGTGCTACTTAAAACCACATTAAGTTAAGCAAGATAAAAAACACACCACTTTCATTACACTTTGTATTGCAAGTTTCGAGAAAAGGGTACGTCCCTATCGCTCAAATGGAACATAAGCTATTTAACATAATACATTAAGCTATAAAAATGGGGGTGGTTCAGAGCCCTAAATTAATCCACCACAAAGTGTAACCTCGTGGATGAAACAGAAGCACTCAAAGCATACCCACTTGACTAGTTTTACACTCTAAGTTAGAGTCAAAGTTTTCGTATTGTGACCCAGTGATGGTACAACTAAATGCACTAGTTGCTCATTATATCAGAAGGGGGTAAAGTAAAGCTGAGATATTCCCAAATCAGTCAGTGTGACTCTTTGGGTAAATCAAGCTCTCTCCTAGATAACTTGTGACACCTAGTTGAGAGATCTTATTATGGGAGTCATTCTGTCTATGAGCCCACTTTGCTAGTCCATTTTCACATTGAGCCATCATGAAGTGGTGACTTACTTGGAGTCAGAAACTTGTTTCTTGAATAAGGAAAAGATCCCATGTAAGTTAGATCTATGTGTCATTCATCATGAAATTAAACGATGTCTCACTTAGCTTAGCTTCTTTCTTGCCTTTGGAAGAGGCGAAGCTCTGCCCAAGTGGTGCTTAGTTTATTTTCATCTCTTGATCTATAACCATGCATTCTGATTGCTGAATTTTGGGGTGAGAAAGAAGCATACCTCACGTATCTTATCAAAGAAAATACTCACCACTTTTTTCTTCATTTACAACCATCCATGTTTGTGGCTAGGTTGTTAAACATCTAAAGTGCGCATGTACATTTTTGTATCTTTAATAGTCCTTTGATCTTGATTTCAAGATCACCTTCATTGTTGTGAGATTGGTTCATCATTTATATATCCTTAAGTTGATAGTTTTGCTCACATTTTAGTCACACAATTTTGGTACTTACATCATGTTTTCAATCTCTTGAGAATTGCATATAAGTTCCTTTATTATGCGGTTACACTACTCGCACAATTACAAAACTTCTTTCTATACTCATACTTAGTTTTGGTTCCGACGTCATCTAAGTTTTTTTAGAGTGTCGATATTGCCTTATATATACTACAATAACGTCATCTTAATACTAACACCTTGCTTGCTCGGTTAATGTATCAGGATAGTGTTGTTACGCTATACATATTCGCCACTTCAATTTTTTCAGAAAACTTATCTTTCATCTGCATTTGAACTAGTTTAGTATACCTCATCGAGAGATCACGTCAATACCACTTTGATATTTAGGCCTTGTTAGAATTATAAATTGATCTCGCGTATCAATACGATATTAGCACTATCTTTTTAGGGTATAGACTTGATAACGAAAATTTGAGTGATCATTTCATTTAAGTGTTCATATGAGTGTTCTTTGATAAAAATAACTGCATAACATTACATCTAGAAAACACTAGGATATTTAAACATCACATCGAACGACTTACACAAACATACGCCTAGGACGTAAAATTTGAAGACATTTAGACACACCTCATATAACTTTGACTAGTGATGCCTAGAATCACAAAGATGGTGTCCAAATCAAATGAGCACGACTTAGGAGAAAACCCTTTTGAGTCCTTCCCATTTAGTGGAAACAACTTAGCACCTCTCTTTTCACAGGTCAAGGACATAGAGCCATTAATTGATCATAGCAGAGAGGATTCTGAATCTTCTAGAGAACAACATAAATTAGACCTAGGCCGATTCGATGAGCTCCTATATTATAACAGAGATCAGGTACTCGCAAGAGTCCTAGAATTATGAGCTAAAATTCTACATGAATGCGAAGTAGAAACCAAGGTCATTAATCATAAAATGGATCCCTCTTAGACATGGATAACCCCTTTGATATAGGGTATGCCTCTACTTTTAGGAAACATCATACCGTCGGTGAAGGGTTCCCACCATGGTGACCTTATTACAAGGCTTCACGTAAAGTGAAGATTGAGCACAAAGCCTCACTGCCTCCCAAGTTCAATGAGGAAGAGGATCCTTTAGTTAAAGAAGAGATCCTTTCAAAAAAATCTTGAAATTGAGCCAAAAATTAGAAAACTTAGGCTCTTCAAGAAGAAATGTATACAAAGACAAAGACAAAACAAAATCTAGTGAGTTCCACTTTGATCCATATACTGACACTACCTTTAAAGTGGCTAAGGAATAAAGACAAATGTCACATACCAAAGAAACACTCATTCAAAGAGAATTACAGTCTATGAAAGACACGCTTACTACGCTACAAGAGGGAAATGTAGGACATAATAGGAAATACTTGTATGAAGAACTATTCCCTTACCCATTCGATAAGGACATGTTGTGGCAACCCTTCCCAAAGCATTTTACCATTCCAAAATTTGATAAATATAAAAGAAAAGGTGATCCTCGTGATCACATCAAGGAATTTTATATGGATTTCCAAGAGGTCACATACAATGATAATTTCTTGATATGACTCTTCCCTCGCAACCTAGGGGCACTAGTATTGGAATGGTTCTTTAGCATACCCAAGGGTTCTATTACAACGTGGCCCGTGTTAGCAGATAAATTTTTACGACATTATTCCTTCAACATGGAAAATGATATCACAATGAATGACATTTGTAATGCAAAGCAGAATCCCAATGAGACCTTTGCAAGATTTTTACAATGATGGCGAGGGTTGGCAAGTCGTTTCCCTTGTGCATTACCAAAAAAAAATAGTGATCATATTTGTTCCTAACTTAAACCTAGAGATAGCCTTCCATTTACAAATGCACTGCGGCTCTAACTTTGAAGAAGTCATAGAGAAGGGTGGTCAAATTGAGAAGGCCCTCATCGCAAAGGGAACACTTAAATCGAGTCACCAAGGAAAAACATGAAGTGAAATCATTAGATAAACCAAAGTTCTTCAACAAAATCAAGCATGCCATTGGTGATGGCATTACAAACTCTAAAAGAGTCCAAGCCATATAGAATGGTCCACTTTTAAAGCTCTTGTAAGGACCTCGTCCCAAGGCACCTACTAAACATACATTTGCACCATTAACAAAATCCCTATCTGCCATACTAAAGTAATTAGATAATGTAAACGTGGTGGAATACCCAACCATGATAGTACCATACCAAGAAGATGCTCCAAAACTAGTTGGTTCAAATAGCATGAGTACTGTGATTTCCCCTGTGTTAAAGGACACAAGAAAAATAGGTGTTTAAGACTACGTCATCAAATACAAGACCTCATTGAAGAGGGTACAATCTCTATAGATTATCTCCCTGACCCAGGACAAGGTCCAAATGAGAAAATGGGTATCTTCAAAGAGCCCTTCCCTAACCATGTAGATAAAAAGAAAAGGAAGCTAGATCATGGAAAAAATTCCAATGAATATAGGATATCTAGTTATATTTATCCCACTAATGATAGTCCCTTCGATTCCCTCATAGGATGTATCCATTCATCTAATGAACAGGTCAATACTATTAGGATCTTAGAAAAGAGTTGTACAATAGGGATGAGATGTTCTTGTTTAATCATACCAGATCCCCTACCTATCCCTCAGGAAGGTCAGTATAATTTGATAGAACAGTTAGAGAAAACACCGCTAGGATATCAATTTTAGATATCCTCAAAATATCTATTGCCCATAAAAACATACTATATAAAAACACTGCAAAGTTTGGGAGTCTCTACAGATGTAGATCCCACACACCTCCAAGCCATGATTGCACACCTTGACTCCAATGATCATATCACTTTTGATCATGTTGTAATCCCACATAACAACCTAGAGCACAACTTACCCTTATACCTAGAAGTGGTTGTTACCCAACGCAAGATCAAGAGAGTACTTGTGGATGGTGGATTTCATCTAAATATTTGTAAATTGAAGCTGATTAAATAGCTAGGCCATTCAGAAACGGATCTAGGGGCCAAAACTATTACAATAACATCCTATGATAATGAATAACGAGAATCGGTGGTTACTATAGTAGTTCCAATGGAAGTAGGGCCGACTTTTCATGATACAATGTTCCATGTCCTTGACTTGGATCTTCCATACAACATGCTCCTAGGGCGCCCATGGATCCATGCCATGCAATTCATTCCTTGAATTTCCATCAGTGTATTAAGCTATGTCATGAGGGCCAAATAGTCACCATTGAGGGTGATCTAGAATCATTCACACATTGTAGAGCATTACACAGTTTTTCTCGTGCAACTTATGAATGTCCTTCTGCGGATGTTGTTATCTCCTTACAAATAGAAGCTATCAAGAAATGGGTGGATTTAGATTCAATCATGCCTTGTAATCAAGTTTTCCTACATTGATCAACCCTTTCGAATCATGGGAAGCGATGTCGAAAAATATGGCCCAGGGCAGCTGTTCACTCTTGAAAAGTATTTGTTAATATCAGATTTATCAGTTTCACCTAGGACACGTGGTAAACCTTACTTTTAGTTCAAGAGCACTTGAGCAATGCCCTAAACCACTGGATAAATTCATCCCTAGCGGTATCCTATCTAAGTAAAATATGTTAGAGGATCCTGTTAGAAAAGTGTCGAAAGGTACCATGGTTTCATGTCATCAAGCCCCTAGTATATTAAAGGCCATTGCATTATGTTCATTATGGGTTACAGTGGGTTTAGATGTGGAATCAATGCAAAAGGCCAGATAAAGCCCATTCCTATCCCTCATTTCAATTATAATATAAATGGTCTTGGGATAAGACCTCATGATGATATACCTTTTGAGATTGATGTAACCTCTTCTAAACTTGAGGATGACTCATCTCATTTTGATAGCGACACAAATTCCCAATGTAGCCTCTATGAGGATCTTTCTTCCACTAATTTATTCCCTAATTCAGCTGTCTAAGTCCTTACCTTATCCAGATCCAACCCTCAAACAAATTACCAAGTAACCCTTATGTATCCCAAACTTATAGATTGGGATAAAAAATTTCACTTGCCAATCTAATTATTTGAGAATGACGAGGCATTTACTGAGAATTCATGGGACTCAAAGATATTTTATTCCGGTTAGGGATCACAAAAAGGCTTTGCAATTCAATTAGACACATGTGCATACTTTGGAGAAGAGGAAGATATGTGTGGACATTTGAATAAGAAGGTCATAAACAAGAGTAATAAAACTTCTAGAGAAGCCTTGCGGGAAATATAAACGCAAGTCTCATAGTGACAAACTCTTTGAAGCACTCGTAGATAAGCAGAACGAAGAACCTATGGATGAAATGATCTATCCATTTAAAGATGATGATGAGCCACCTAAGGAGGTTGATCTTAGTATTCCCCCGATCCTATGCGGATGGAAGATGATTTTAATATGCTTGTTAGGAAACTATCAATGTTAACATTGTCTTAGAGGAATAACCTAGAATGATAAAGTTGGGAGCTTCACTCTCAGCTCAAGAACCGAAGGTTTTTATAGAGATATTAAGAGAATATGTAGACATATTTGCGTGGAAATACACAGATGTTCTTGGTTTGGACCCAAAATTAGTCATGCATAACCTCATTGTACACCTAGATGCCAAACCCATTAAGCAGAAGTTGAGAAAGAGGCACCCTAAGGTTGCACTCCTTGTTAAAGAAGAATTGGAGAAATTATTAGCTCTTGATTTCATTAAGCCCGTCGATTAGTCAGAGTGGATATCTAATATAGTCCCTGTATGTGAAGAAACTGTTGGCACACAAATCTACACCGATTTCCACAATATCAATAAACCATGCCCCAAGGATGAATTCCCCTTTCCTAACATTGATATGATCATTGATTCTACTACTAGTTATGAAATGTTGTCCTTAATGGATGGTTTTTCAGGTTATAACTAGATTTAGATTGCAGAAGAAGATCAACATAAAACAAATTTCATCACCCCTTGGGGATATTTTATTACAAATTCATGCCTTTCGAACTCAAGAATTCCCGGGCCACCTATCAACTTGCAATGATTGTCATCTACCATGACACGATGAATGACAACATGGAGGATTACGTTGATCATATCTTAGCTAAATCCAAAAGCAGAAGAGAGTACCTTGAAGTGCTAAAACATATTTTTGAGCATCTCCGGGATTACAAGGTGTGCTTAAACCCTAAGAAGTGTGTATTTGGTGTTTTATTAGGAAAGCTCCTGGGTTTCATCGTTTCACAAAAAGGGATAAAAGTGGACCCTACAAAGGTTACATCTATCACATAAATGCCTCCACCTACAAATCTCAAGCAACTGATAAGTTTACAAGGAAAAATTAAGGCAATCCATCATTTTATTTCACAACTTATGGATAATTACCACCCGTTTACACATCTACTAAAGAAGGATGTTGCATTCAACTAGGGACCAAAGTATGTCAAAGGCATTTTCACTACTTAACAATACCTTGTTAACCCACGTGTACTCATGCCACCTACCCCGGGATAACCTCTCCTCTTCTACATCTCCACTACCCAGCTCATTATTGGTGCATTGCTTGCCCAATATGATCTAGACAATAGAGAAAGGGCAGTTTTTATCTTAGTAGCACCTTGATAGCCTATGAGTTAAATTACCCACTGATTGAAAAGGTCTACCTAGCAGTTGTATTTACCTTCCGAAACTTCACTACTATATCCTTAACAATAAAACCAAACTAATATCCAAAGTTGACCCTCTCAAGTACCTCTTATCCAAACCCTCCCTTACGGGATGAATGGCTAATTGGATCATTCTCCTAAGAGACTTTGATATTGATTTTGTGAACCAGAAATCCTTAAAAGGACAAGTATTGGCTGATCAATTGGCATAAAATCTTCTACCTGGAATGGAACCTTTGTGTCTAGATTTTCCAGATGCATCTATGATGTATATTAAAGAGTCCATAAAATGCTAGGTCTATTTTGAAGGATTATTCACCTTCCACGGATCCGGGGCGGGAGTGGTGCTCATCACTCCCACATGTGTGGTTATTCCAAGAGAATTCTAGTTAGGATTCCCTTGCACTAATAACATTTCGAGTATGATGCTCTCATCGCTGGCCTCAAATTAGCTATCACTTGGAATATCGGATAGCTACGAGTCATTGGTGATTCCCAACTTATCATTAAACAAGTTAACAATGAGTATAAGGTTAAAGATGAGAAGCTTATTCCATACAAAAATTGGTTGAAATGTTAAAGGAATACTTTACATAGATTATGTTTGAACAAAACCAAGGTCGCACAATAAATCAATAGATGTTATGGATACCATTGGATCACTATTGCGCATTCCACCTCGGAAAGAAAAATGACCTTATTTGTAGAGAATTTACAAGTACCCACATATGATATGCCGATTCATATTTGACATGTGAAATTGTTGGCCCATTCTCCCTTGGTATGACCCTATATTCGATACCTACAAGATAGCACATTTCCCCAAACATTACCCATTTTGAGAAGAAATCACTTTTTCTCGCCATATAGCCCGTTATACCATCCTAGGAGGCACCCTCTATTGTCTTGGCTATAATGAGAATCTACTTTATTTTTGGATGTTACTGACTAAGTCCATGCTATTAAGGAAGTGCACAAAGGTATTTGTGGAGTGAACACTAGTGGTATAGTCTTGGCTAAGAATCTCCTAAGGGTGGGTTATTATTGGCCCACCATGGAAGCAGACTATTGTAATTTTGTAAAGAAATGTGAGCTATGCCAAAATTATGGCAACTTGATACATGCACCAACACAGGATTTACAGCCTATTGCAACACCTTGGCCGTTCTCTAAATGGGGCTTGGCTATCATAGGGAAGCT
Organism: Taxus wallichiana var. yunnanensis; assembly: GCA_018340775.1. NCBI lineage: Eukaryota > Viridiplantae > Streptophyta > Pinopsida > Cupressales > Taxaceae > Taxus > Taxus wallichiana. The sequence goes on along the minus strand of CM031234.1, from coordinate 358,862,225 downwards.
CCATCCTTCTTCTTCAGATGACCACACCCACATTATCATCACCACCGAGTATTTTACTAAATGGGTAGAGGTTGTGCCTCTCACTTATGTCATTGGTGTGTAAATTTCCAAGTTCATCATGAATCATCTCATTTTCCGTTACAGTATCCCTTTAGCCATTGTCACTGATAATGGTAAATCCTTTAAGAATAAAATGGTTAAGAAATTGTGCCAACGCTTCCGTATTCAGCTCAAGTGGTCTACCCCCTATTACCCCCAAGGTAATGGACAAGAAAAAGCCACTAATAAAACCCTTGTATGAATCATGGAGAAAATTGTAAGTAAGATTGGCCATAATTGACACTTACAGATACATCCGCCCTCTAGGCCTATCAAACCTCCATCTGCACTCCTACTGGTATGACCCCATATTCACTAGTCTATGGCATTGAAGCCATCATACCCTTGGAAGTGGAGCTTCCATCCCTGAGAATATCTCTTTGGGACTATCTTGATAAGGACGAGGACTATAGAGTTTCTCAACTAGTAGAGCTGAAACTGTTAGATGAAAAGCATATCGAGTGCTTAATCATTTAAAAGTCATCGAATAGAGTATCCAAGGGATACAACAAATGGATCATTCATCGTGAATTTGATGTAGTTTATCTAGTTCTAAAACAAAATTAGAGGAACACTATCAAGGAAAGAGAAAATAAAGGTAAGTTTGAAGCTAACTGGTTAGGACCTTATGTGGTGGTTGCTAAATATAGATCGGGAGCTTGCAAACCTGGTGTACTCGAGATGATGAAGAGCTTCTAGAACCTATGAATGTCATACATCTCAAGAGGTTATATGCTTAAGAATGGAGAGAATATCCGATAAGAACTAAAAATATAAAAGCAAAAAAAAACAAGATAAACATGAAAAATTTGAGAAAATAGTAAAGAAAACACATTTCATCCACATTTGAAAACCATGAAATTATGGCACAAGTGGGCAGGTCTTTGGGTGAAAACTGGTTTCGACACTCAAGGAGGATTTTCTGGTCATAAGTTAATCTTACATCAGACGGGTAACTCTCATCGCTTCTACAGGGTTATTTTCCGGCTAGGGTCTATGAAGCCTACCAAATCTATCTTGAAAAGCCGTGCTCTGGTTTGTTTTCTCTTATATCTCTTGTGTGAAGGGTATGCCTTTGAATATTATCATCTAATCTTTGGGGACACCTTCACATTCCACTTTCTCATACATATACGTGTGGAATTCTTCCTTTTATATATTCCCACATCACACTGGGGGCATCCACGCTTATTTGTCCTTGTACATTTCTTTCAAAACATGACCTTAGAAAATACAAAAACATTAAGAAAAAGATACACAAAAACCTAAACATTCATAAAATCCCCCCTGGGAACAAAGCTACACCAACTTTGTAACATTTTCTTAGGGAAACCTCGAAAACAATGTAAAAAGTAGCCTTGAAAACTTATCTTTCGAGATAACCCAAAAACATAAGAAAATATATCAATGCTATCCCGTAAAAATAGGGTAATGATTAAATTGCTTTTAGTTGTCAGTTTTTATAGTTTTGGTTGTATATTTGTTTAATTTTGTTAAATTTTTCTTGGTTGTCTTTTAACTACATGTATGTTTGTTATCACATCTATTATCTATCATTCATCACATATCACATCATTAGGTACATCATATATGCAAAAATGCTAAGTTTTACATCATGCATGTATACTTAGCTAATCATCACATATCATATCATCAATGGGGGCAAGAGAGGTTGCACATGATTAAAAATCTATCCCCCTACATGAATATCATCTAGTATCATGCCAAATGCTAGCATCTACCAAAATATCTCGTGTACCAAACATGTGATATCATCTAAACCATCATGGGGCATTATTTTCCACGGCACTTATCTCTTCACCCTGGGGCATTTTTAAATATTTTCATGCACTTATTATCTTCTGTTTTATCTATTGCAATGATTATTTTTAAATAATTATTGTTGACCCATTTGTATTCTCGTCGGGAATTTTCTTCTTGCCCGATGCCCGTTCTCTTCACCTTGGGGAATTTTTGCATTTTTTAGGAGATATTTTATATCTTAAATTCTTCCGATCAATAAAAAAATAAATTATAAAATTATCCAAAAATCCAAAAAATTGGAAACACTTCGAAAATGGACTAAAATTCGTAAAAGCTCATTTGCAGCTAAAATTTGTGTCTCTCACATGACACTCATCTTGTATCTTGCCAACGTTTTCACATGTTATGAAACAACGAATCATGGATCATCCAACTCTACAATCATTTACAAAAGCTACGTTGCTTACTTAACTTAACCCGTATTCTAGGGAACTATTAGTTTGCACGGTACTATTTTCATTATGCACACTACTTTTTCATTGGACCCAAGTGTCCTCCATCCTTTCCCTTTCATATATAAATTTTCTTGGGGCATCATTCCTGCCCTTTTCGTTTATCAAAAAATTTGGGATTAGAACTTGATAAAAAATTATTTGTGCAATCTTGAACGTTATTGGTTTGAGTGTGTGTGATTATACTTTTTCCCTGTTAAATGAGTTTGTTTACTTCTCGTATTGCATTACATGTTTGTATGTTGCATGAAGTTGTTATTTTAGAAATGGAAAATTGTTTGTATCTTGGATCTTCATATCATTTTACACTTCGCAACTGTATGCTTACATTTTAATAAGGATGATGATGAGGATTCTAAGAAAAATGATGATTAAAAATTGTTTTCGTAATTAACCTTTGGTTTGTGGATAGCTCAATATCCATTTTTCTTTTTTTTCTCGTCTTCTCTTCACACTTTTATTTCTTCATATCTTTTCGATCATCGATCGAGTTCTTCTATCACCCCATTGACACTCGAGGGGGCATCCTTCATCCTACTAATTTTTCTTCTACCCCTTAAATTTTTCTACTCATTTATGTTTGTCTACTTTCTTTGAAGTGATGTAGCTTACGTCACCCCAAAGAGGGGAAAATGTAGACACTTGTAGTTTTATCAAAGAACTATTATTCCTAATATTTCACTAACTATTCTCCTCCTCACAAATTGACAACATACCGTTAGTTAGACTGTGTAACTCCCCTCTTACGACACTCTTTGGTCGTATTCCTCCTATAAACCAACTAAACAGCTATTATAGCCTCGTTTTGGATAAAACATCATCTCATCCTCTTTTATACCACTTCTACTAGCTTCCTAGACTATCAATCCATTTCATTAGATTGATTAGACCTCTCAAAACCCTCTTGAAACCCTAATTCCTCTCTAAATAGGATTAACTAGCCTAACCTAGTTTAACTAGTCCTAACCATGATCAACCTCTTCTAAACCTAGTCAAATCTTACTTTGACTCACTAATCAACTTTTTGACTCCTTTTTAGTCCCACATGCACCAAAATTCATCCACTTTCCCAAATGGAAAACTATAAATAGGACTAGACCCCCTCTCATTTCTAAATACACTCCTCCCTTCTAACATAAACTATAGTATTATTGCTAGGATTAAGAGCTTATTTCATTCATTTTATTGAGCTATTGCTTTTCCATTGCACTATACACACAAACATTGAGTAAATAGAAAGAACCATTGGCCTTGAAGCCATTAATGGTGAGCTCCCATTCTAATAATCATAAATGCGATTACGTAGAATCCTTTCTAGGCTCATTTGATAAAGCCTTCAAGAATAGAGGATAACTAGATATGTTAGGTTGTTTTTTTATTTCAAGTTTAATGCATGCAAAGTATGAATCCTTTCTTATTTCTTATCAGATGGTCCATTGAATAGTTTGCTTCAAAGATTTTGGGGTTTTTTAAGTGTTCTTACCCCATTTCCATAGCTTTTGAAACTCTTCATTGAACACAATATACACTTCGGCTATATATCCCTTTAGCTAACTAATGTTTTCTTCTACCCCTTAAAAATATTCTAGCTATTTATATTTATCTACTTTATTTGAAGTGATGTCACTTACACTACCCCAAAGAGGGAAAATGTAGACACTTATAATGTGGTCTACATGATCTTATTCTTATGATTGTACTATCCTAGTTACCTAGAAATTGGCTAAACTACGCTAGCTAATTGTCTTATTTAACCTCCTCTAGCCCTTAAAACATGTTAATCTCTCTCTAAATGGATTCTATAAGCTTGTTTCTTAAATAAGCTTGCTTTAGGATAATTAACCCTCTTATTGACTTTCTAGAAGGATTTGACTTTCTAAACAAATATCTAACCTTTCCAAAAATCCACTTAGTTTTCCAAAGTCATGTTCACACCTCCAAAAGTGTTTTATTGAAAATAACCTTTTAAATACCTTTTAGTCCCACATACATAAAAAAATTCCTTTCTCCAATCCAAAAACTATAAATAGAGGCATACCCTCCCACCTTTTCCTAATAATTCTCTCGTTCTCTCTCTTATTTTTGGTTTATGCCATTTTAGGTTGTTTTAGAGTTTTCTCCATAGTTTCGTTTGAGCTATTGTTTTATCATTTGCATTATATCATTTCAAAGCGTTGTGTAAATGGGAGAAACCATTCATGGTGAGCTTCCATTCTCAAGATTTTAAAGATCAACAATCAAAACTGATTTCTAAAGCTCTAATATGTTCATTTGTTATAGCTTTCATGGAGTATAGAACTAATATAGACATGTTAGAGATTAATTGTTTTTTTAAAGCTTCATATACACATACAAATAGGTAGCTTTTGCATATCTCCAATTTGATGGTCTATTGGTTTGTTTGCTTAAAGCTTTTAGGGTTTCTTTAGAAGTTCTTACCTCATTTCATAGGCTTTTGCAAACTTTTCTTTGTTCACATTTGACACACCCGGTGGGACTTAATCCATAGTCATTTTCAAAGCTTTTCTAAGCTCTCCATGTTCATTTATAACCATTTTTGTGCTTTCTAGGATCAAAAATCTTATCTTTTAATAGATTTAACATAAGAAAAGGGCTTAATATTCCTTTTTCTAAGGCATTTCATGGGTTAAAATTAGAAATGGGAGCTTATAATTAACATCTTTAATTGTTTAAATTTATCATTTCCATGAATTTTATAGGTTTTACAGGGGGTACATGCGGGTGTCCTAGATAGGTGCACATCCATCGAAAATGCACACACACATTAAACTGGTCACCCACGACATGTTGTAATTTGATTCATCTATCCCTTTTGCAATAGGATGAACATCCGTCAAACCCTAAGCATAGACATTGAATTGTGCGTGCATGCATCTCTCTAGGAACGTAGGTGTATGTCGATATCTTGTGATTGACCTTCCATTTTTTTCGGGCACACGCATTCATTGGGTTATGCGTGCATCCGTTGAAACCTAGCACACCCATCATTGTTCCCACGTAGGTGTTTAGTACCCACATAAGTGATGCATTTTTGATAGGGGCGTGCATCTTTTAGTTGGGATGTGCATGTGTTAGTTTGGGGGCGCAGGCATCGGTGGTAAAACTTGAATTCCTCATGAATTGTAAGATCAAATTTTTGGCTTCTTCTAACTTGGTTGCGAGGTTCCTAACAAAGTGTTATTCACAATTTTTATGTTGATTTTTCTTTTAATAAATTTATTAAGAATTTACTTTTCTTAATTGATAGTGGTTTGGAAGCACGTATGCTCTTCCCTCGTGCCTTATAAGACGATATTGGGAATCAAAAAAGCTTCTTGACCTTCTTATTTCTTTAGATAACATTTAATTCACGCTTCCTAATAGATTGACCTTTCAAATTTGATTAAAAAAATTCAAACTTTTGTAAAAACTTGAAGTATTTTCCCTGGTTTGTTTTAGTTGAGTTTCCATGTTGTGTACGATCTTCCCTCACATATTTTGGAGACCTTGAGAATTGAAAACAACATGTAAAATCTCTTTTTATATTCTTGATATTTGTGGAAAATTACTAACCTTTCACGTATAGGACCAAACTCATTTGTTTAAGAAAGGAGGTTTGAAATATAAACCCACTAATATATGTTTGATTGTAGGTTTCCAAATGTTGTGTGAATAAAACCACATTAAGCTAAGCAAGATAAAAAAACACCACATGTATCACATTTGTATTACGGGTTTTGGAAAAGGGTACGTCCATATCCACTCAACTAGAACGTAACCCCTTTTGCATAATGCCTTAAGCTACAACAATGGGGGTGGTTCTAGGAACCCTAAAGTAATCCACCACCGAGTAACCTCGTGGATGAAATAGGAAGAGCTTCGCTTACCCACTTGACTAGTCATACATTATGATTTTAGAGTCAACGTTGTCCGTATAATGACCCCAGTGAAAATACAATTGAACACACTAGTTTCTAATTATATCGAAAGGGTGTAAGGTAAAGCCGAGATAAAACAAGATTTTTCATTGTGGATTTCTTGGAAAATTGAGATCGTATTAGAAAAGCTTTAACACCTAGTTAAGTGATCTACTTAGGAAATCCATTTCATCAAGGAGCCCACTTTACTAGTCCCTTGTAGCATCTTGCCAAACAATCATGACATGGTAACTTTCTTGGTTTCAAAACCTTTATTTTTGAAAAGCCCGAATCCAATCAAGTTAGATCTAAGTGTTTATTATCACGGAATTAAATGACATATCATTTCGCTCGGTTTCTTTCTCGCCTTCAGATGAGGAAAAACTCTACCCAAGTGTCGCTTAGTTTTTTTACATATTTTTATCTATACATTTGCTTTATTTTTGCCCATTTGGGACAAGAGAAGGCATCTTTTGGGAGTGTTGTCATAGGTGGCATTTTCCACTTTTTTATCTATTTACACTCATCCATGTTTATGGCTGAGTTTTTAAATGTCTAAAGTGTGTGGATATGTCCTTATATCTTTGATAACCCACGATCTTGATTTCAGGATTGTCTTCATAGCTAGGATTTTGTGTCATCACTATTTCCCCTTTGAATTGTTACTCTACTCGCATTATAGCCATACAATTATGACACTTACATTTTGTTTTCATCTTTTAATAACTTAATATAAGTGTCCTTATTGTATCATTACATTGCTCGCATGGATAACAACTTCTTGCTATACTTGTATTTAGTTTTGATCCCAACAATGTCTAAGGAATTTTGAGAGTGTTGATACTGCATTGTTCATATCACAATAGCATCATCTTGATACTAACACCTTGTTTCCTCAAAAATCTTGGTTAACATGTTAGGGTAGTGTTGTTACATTATTCACATTTGCAACTTCCATTATCAAAAACTTAGATTTTGTCGGCATTTGAACTAGTCATAGTATATCTCGTGGAGAGATCACGTCAATATAACTTTGGTGCTTAGGTCTTGTTGATATTTTAACTCGACCTAGGTATTGATAGGGTATTTTCACTATCTAATTTAGATGCCTATTATTGAAATCATAGCTTAAGGTATATAGTGTTTTAGAACAGTTTGAGTGTTTGACTACTAGAGTATTTACATGCTTGTTCCTAGATACAATCGTATTTATATGTTCTTCATGCTTAGGATATCTTTCAAGATAGTAGGAATTTAGGAAATGATTCATATCACATACACTTAGGTTTCGTATAACTTGACACATTTAGACAAAACCTAGTGCCAACTTAGACTAGTAATGCCTAGAATCACGAAAATGGCATCCAAACTAGAGGAGCGTAACTTAGAAGAAAATCCTTTCACGTCATACCCATTCACTGGGCATAAGTTAGAACCTATCTTTTCACAAGTCAAAGATACAAAACCTTTGGTTGATCATAGTGGAGAATAATCTAATTATTCTGAGGAACAACACAAGTTAGACCTAGTTCACTTTAATGAGCTCCTTTATTATAATAAAGACCAAGTACTCACAAGAGTTCTTGAATTAGGATCTAGGTTACCACAAAGCGTGTGAGGCGTAAATTGAAACCATCAACTAAAAAATAGAAGAACAACCACAACCATCCCTCATAGACATGGATAATCCTTTTGACATAGGATATGCTTCCACCTCAGAAAAATGTAATAATAACGTTGAAAATGATTCACCAAAACCAATGACAGATGATTCACGAAGACCTTACTTTAAGGATTCACACAAAGTAAAAATTGAACGTGAGCATAAGATTCACCACCTCCTATATTTGAAAAGAAGATGACCCCTTAATCAAAAATATAATACTCAAACTCAAACTTAGTCAAAAGTTAGCAAACGTAGGCTCTTCAAGTAAAAATAAAGATAGACTTAAGATAAAATCGGGGGAATCATACGATGACGTAACTTTCAAGGTTGCTAAAGTGAACAAACCGATATCACCCAAAAAGGAACAAATCATTCAACAAGATTTGCAATCAATGAAGAATACACCTACTACCCTATAAGAGGGCAACATAGGACACAATCAAAAATATTTATATGAAGAACTATGTCCTTACCCCTTTGATAAAGATATGATGCGGAATCCATTTCCAAAACATTTCGACATGCCTAAATTTGACAAGTATAAAAGCAAGGGTGATCCTCGTGATCACATCAAATACTTCTACATGGCTTGCAAGGAGTTTTCTTATAGTGATAATTACTTGATATGTTTATTTCCTCACATCTTAGGAGAGGGGCATTAGAGTGGTTCTTCAGTATACCTAAGGGATCGATCACAACATGGCCCAAAATTGCTAAAAAATTTGTGTGACATTTCTCCTTCAACATGGATAATGACATCACCTTGAATGACTTATGAAATGCTAAGCAAAAACCCAACAAAACCTTTGCAAGATTCTTATAATGATGGTGAGGATTAGCAAGTCGCTTCCCTTGTGTCGTACCAGAGAAACAATTAGTAAATATATTCATCCCTAATTTAAACCTAGAAATAGCCTTTCACTTACAAATGCACTATGGCTCTAACTTTGAGGAGGTTATAAAAAATGGTCAAATAAAAAAGTATTTTATAGAAAAAGGGACACTCAAGCTCGTTACAAAGGAAAAACATGAGATGAAATCCATGGATAAAACCAAGTTCTTCAAAAAAAATAAAAATGTCATTAGCGATGGCATTATAGAATCCAAGATATTCCAATCCATATAGATAGGTCCACTTTTAAAACTCTCACAAGGACCTCACCCAAAGGCACCTACAAAATGTACGTTCACCCCTATGACTGAATCACTATCTTCCATACTTAAACAACTATATGCGGTGAACATGGTGCAATATCCAACAACAATAGTAATGTATCCAAAAGATGCCCCTAAACTAGGTTGGTTTAAGGAACATGAATATTGTGATTTCCATCATGTAAAAGTACACAAAACTGAAAGATGCCTCAGATTGAGGCACTATATACAAGACCTCATTGAAGAGGGTAAAATCATAGTAGATTCTCCACCTGACTCATGGCGGAAGGACCTAATGAAAATATGGGGATATTCAAAGAACCCTTTCCTAATCATGGGGACAAAAAGCACAAGAAGCAAGATCATGGAAATACTTCTAATAATTATAGGACTACCGCTTATATCTACCCTATCAAATACAAACCATTTGACTACCTTATAGGATACATCCATTCTTCGATGAACAATTTAATACCATTAGGATCTTAGAGAAGAGTTGTGTTATAGGTACATGATGAGATCGTTTGGTAATACTAGATCCTCTACCCATTTGTAGGAAGGTCAATATAACTTAATAGAATAGTTGAAGAAGACTCCAACTAGAATCTCAATCCTAGATATTCTTAAAATCTATACTTTCCATAAAAAAATAATGTACAAAATACTTCAGATCTTAGGAGTTTCCAAAGAAGTATATCCTACACATTTTCAAGTAATGGTTGCACACCTTTATTCTAAAAATCATATCACCTTTGATAAAAAAATCCGTGTAATGACCCAGATCATATCCTACCCTTATATATATAAGTTTTCGTTACTCATCATAAAATAAAAAGAGTGCTTATGGATGACGGATCTAGTCTCAATATTTGTACACTAATGTTGGTTAAGAAACTAGGTCATTCAAATGGAGATCTAGGGGCTAAGACCATTACCATTACATCCTATGATAATGAGGAACAAGAATCAAGAAGAACTATAGAGATTCCAATGGAATTAGGGCCGACTTGTCATGATACAAATTTCCATGTCCTTGACCTAGATTTTCCTTACAACATGCTCTTGGGGTGCCCATGGATCCATGCCATGCAAGCCATTCCCTCCACTTTTCATCAGTGTATAAAGTTATGCCATGAAGGATAGATAATCACCATTCTAGGTGATCTAGAACCATTCACACATTGTAGAGTATTGCACATTTTTTCAGGTGCATCGTATGAATGTCCCTTAGTAAATATTGGTGGTTCCTTCCAAATAGAGGCTATGAAGGAACGTATAGATCTGGATGTGCTTATGCATTGTAATTGGAATTTATCATCATTGATTAATTCCTTCACATCATGGGAAGTTGCATCTGTAAAATATGGCCCACGATGATTAGTTTACTTTACAACAAGCTTTGTTTATATCGGACCTTTCTATATCAAATAGGACACGTGGTAAAGCATACTTCCAATTCAAGAGAACTCAAGATAGATTCCATAAACCATTAGAGAATTTTATTGCTAGTGGAATCCTATCCGAGGAGAAGATGTTAGAAGATCCCACCAGGAGAGTGCCTGAAGGTACCATGGCATCATGTCTTCAAGCTCTCAGTTTATTAAAGGCCTTTGCATAATGTATGTAATGGGATATAATGGGTATGGATGCAATATAATGCAAAAGGAAGGCTAGAACTAATTCATATTCCTCATTTTAGAACAAACAAGCATAGTCTTGGAATTAAGAACCATGATGATCCACCTATTGTGATAGATGCCACCTCTTCAGAATGTGAGGATGGATCATCTCATTTAGACGACGATGTAGATTCCCAATATAGCATGTATGAAGATCTTGCCTCCATGAACTTATTTCCTAATTCAGTTGTTCTTACCTTGGCGAATCCAATACCCCATCTAATCACCAAGTAATCTTAGTGTATGCCAAAATTATAGATTTGGATCAACAACTTCATGTGAAAATTGATTTCTTTGAAAAAATGAAGACTTTGCAGAATTTATGGGACTTAAGGATTTCATTCCAAATGAAGATCACAAGAATGGTTTTTCAATCAAATTATATGCCTGCGCATACTTTGGAGAAGAAATAGATATGTGTTGACACTTGAATAAAAAGGTCATAAGAAAAGGAAAGAGTAATTTAGAGAAGCCTTGTGAGAGAAACAAGCATAAATCTCCCAAAGTGAAAATCTCTTTGAGACACTAGTAAACAAACAAAACGAATAAATCATAGATAAAGGGTAGTATCCTTACAAAGATGATCTCACCCCACCTATGGAGGTTGATCTTACTCTCCCCCTAATCCTACACAGATGGAGGATGATTCTAAAATGATTTTTGAAGAGACAATTAATGTTAACATTGGTTTAGAAAAGGAGCCTCGAATGATCAAATTGGGGGCTTCAATCCCAACTCGGGAAAAAAAAATTCGTGGCCTTGTTACAAGAATATGGAGATATATTTTCATGTTCATACACAGATATGCTAGGTTTAGACCTAGAACTGGTCATGCAAAACCTTATGGTGCACCCATATGCCAAACCTATCAAACATAAATTGAGAAAGATGCATCTGAAAATTTCACTTTGTTTGTTAAGAAGGAAATAGAGAAGTTATTAATGGCTGATTTCATTAAACCTATTGACTATTCAGATTGGATATCAAATATAGTCCCAGTTCAAAAGAATCCAGTTGGTATTAGAATCTGCACTGAATTCTGAGACATCAATAAAGTATGTCCCAAAGATGATTTCCCTCTACCTAACATCGACATGATTGTTGATTCCACTGTTGGTTATGAAATGTTATCCTTAATGGATGGCTTCTCAGGATACAACCAAATCAAGATAGTAGAAGAAGATCAACATAAGACAACTTTTATCACCCCATGGGGAAATTTTGTTATAATTTCATGCCCTTATGACTCAATAATAACGGAGCTACCTATCAACGTGAAATGACAGTGATCTTTCATGACATGATGAATGACATCATGGAGGATTACGTTGATGACATCTTAGAAAAATACAAAACTAGAGGAGAGCACCTTGAAGTGGTGAGACATATTTTCCAGTGTCTCTAAGATTATAAGGTCCGTTTGAATCCTAGAAAGTGTTTCTTTGGCATCATATCAAGAAATCTCTTGGGTTTCATCATTTCACATAGAGGAATAGAGGTGGACCTCGCAAAGGTTGCAGCTATCACAGAAATGCCTCCACCTATAAATCTCGAACAACTAAAAATTCTACAAGATAAAATTTAAGAAACTATCCATTTTATCTCATAGCTTGTAGATAAGTTCCATCCATTTACACATATGTTAAAGAAGGATGTTACATTTAAATAGGGGACCAGATTGTCAAAAGGCCTTGAATTACTTAAACAATACCTTGTCAACCCACCTATTCTAATGCCACCTACCCCAGGTGAACCCCTCATGTTGTATATTTCAGCCACCCAGTTTTCCATTAGTGCACTACTTTCCCAATACAACCTTGACCACGGGGAAAGGGCGGTTTATTATCTCAGTCGCACCTTGATTGCCTAAGAATTAAATCATCCACAGATTGAAAAGTCTTAGAAGAAGTTGTCTTTACCTTTCAGAAATTATGTCATTACCTCCTTAATAATAAAACCAAATTAATAGCCAAAGTTGACCTCTTTCAAGATGAATGGCTAATTGGATCATTATCCTTATGGAATTTGATATTGATTTTGTTAACCAAAAATCTTTGAAAGGGCATGTATTGGTCAATCAATTAGTAGAATCTCCCCTACATGGAATGGAGCCATTGTGGCTAGATCTGCCATACACATCTATGATGTATATTGAATATTTTGTCATGTGGCAAGTCCACTTTGATGAACCATTCACTTTTCATAGATCAGGAGCTAGAGTAGTGCTCATCACTCCCACGAGAGAGGTTATTCCATAAACATTCCGTTTGGGCTTCCCATGTACTAATAACATTACAAAATATGATGTGCTTATCGTCAGCCTTAAGTTACCTATCACTTGAAATATCAAACAACTATGAGTCATTGGTGACTCTCAACTGATGATTAAACAAGTTAACGATGAGTATAAGGTAAAGGATGATAAGATCATTCCATATAAGAAATTGGTCGAGACCTTGAAGGAATATTTTGTGTCAATTATTTTTAAACAAATACCAAGATCACATAACATTTCCCACAGATGCTATGGCTATAATTGGGTCTCTCTTACTCATTCTACCTCATGTGAATAAAATTACGTTCTTTGTAGAGCATTTATGAGTCCTGCATATGACATGCCAAGTCTTGTTTGGCATGTAAAGTTGTTGGTCCTTTATCACCCTAGTATAATACCATATTTTATTACCTACAAGATGGCACGTTTCCCCCAAACATTACCCATAACGAGAAGAAATATCTTATCCTTCAGTATAGCCCATTATAACCTCCTAGGAGGAACCCTCTATCATCATGGCTACGATGGGAATTTTCTACCCTATTTATATGTTCTTGAGGAGTCTATCCATGCTATTAAAGAAGTCCATGGTGGCATTTGTGGAGTGCATACTAGTGGCATGACTCTGGCTAAGAAACTATTAAGAGTAGGCTATTATTGGCCTACCATGGAAGCAGATTGTTGTAACTTTATCAAGAAGTGTGAAATTTGTCAAAAGTATGGTAACTTGATACATGCACCAGCATAGGCATTGTAGCCCATTGCAAATCCTTGGCCTTTTTCTATATAAGGCTTGGATATCATAGGGAAGATCCATCCCACATCTTCAGATGGCCATACCCACATTATCACCACCACCAAATACTTTACTAAATGGGTAGAGGTTGTGCCTCTCACTTACATAACTGGTGCACAAATTTCTAAGTTCATCATGAATCACCTCATTTTCGTTATGGCATCCCTTCCACCATTGTCATAGATAATGCTAAATATTTCAAGAAAAAAAAAGTAAGGGTGTTATGTCAACGCTTTCAAATCCAAATGAAGTGGTCCACCCCTATTACCCTCAAGGTAATGGACAAGATGAAGCCACCAATAAAACTCTCATGGAGAAAATGGTTAGTAAGACTAGCCATAATTGACATTTGAAAATACATCCCGCCCTCTAGGCCTATCGAACCTCCATCTGCACTCATCGGTGTGACCCTCGTATTCCCTAGTATTTGGTATGGAAGAAATCATACCATTGGAATTGGATCTTCCCTCCTTGAGAATATCTCTTCGGGACTATCTTGATAAAGATGAAGACTACAAAATTTCTTAGCTTACAGAGCTAGAGTTGTTGGATGAGAGGTGTATGAGAGGTCTTAATCACCTAAAGGTCTATCAAAATCGAGTATCAAGAGGATATAACAAATGGATCATTCATCATGAATTTTATATAGGTGATATTTTTCTGAAAGAAAACCAAAAAAATGCTATCAAAGACAAAGAAAAGAAAGGAAAATTTGAGGCTAACTAGTTAGGACCTTATGTGGTCATTGCTAAATATGGATCAGGAGCTTATAAAATTACATATTCGGATGGAAAAAATCTTGAAGAGCCCATGAAAACCATGCATCTCAAGTGATTTTACACTTAAGGATGGTTCAAATATTAGAAAATAACTAAAAGTAGAAAAAGAAAAAAAAAAAAGCAAAAAAATAAAAAAATAAAGAAAGGAACCAAGAGAAAACATGTCATCCAAGTGTGAAAACCATGCAATTGTGGCACATTGGGTAGGTCTTTGGGTGAAAACGATTTTCGGTGCCTAGGGAAGATTGGATGTTCACAAGATACTCTCATGATTAGACGAATAACTCATGCTTCTATCTAGGATTAGTTTCCCTTGTCAAGTTTAGGAATCCTATTGAATGCACCTTATAAATCCGTGATCTTGGCTTATCTGTTCTTATCTCCATGTGAAGGAATCACCTTTGTATATTCACATCTAACACTGGGGGTACCTTTGCATTTCACATTCTTATACATACACATGTGGCATTTTTCCTTTTGTATATTCCCACATCATGTTGGAGGCATCCACGCTTCTGTATTGTACATTGATTTCAAAACACAACACTAGAAAATACAAAAAAATTCAAAAATGGTACACAAAAACCTAAACATTCAGAATATCTCCTTCTAGGAATGACACAACACCAACATCATAAGATTGTCATCAGGAAACCCCAAAAACAATGTAAACAATAGCCTTAAAAATTGTCTTCCACAGCACCAAATTTTTTAGAAAATATATCAATATTGTCTATTGTCCTTGCAAAAAAAAGTAGTGATTAGATTGCTTTTAGTTGTCGGTTTGTAGAGTTTTGATTGTTTTATCCTTTCATGTTGTATGAGTTAGATTGAAATCATTTTTCTTAAACATAGGATTTAAAATTCATTTTTAGACCTAGGATATTGCATTGAATTCATTTTAACTTTCATACTTGTACAAATTGGTGTTTTTACCATTGCTTGTGTGCATTTATTAAGGGCTCATTTACTTTCTTAGATTGAGTAGTGATTTAATCTGTTATTAAGCATGTTTAAATTCATTCTTATCTACATTTGGTTGTGTTGTTTGTTTGAATATTTGTTTTTGATTGTTTTGTCTGTGTATATTTGTTTAGTTTTGTTAACTTTTTCTTGTGTGTTTGTTTGTTTCGTGCACATTTATTGGTTATCACATCTATCACCTATCATTTCATCACATCTAACATCATCTATACATCATATATCAATAAAAATGCTAATTTTTACATCAAGCATGTAAACTAAGCTAATCATCACATATTGTATCATCAATGGGGGAAAGAGGGGTTGCGCATGATCACAAATCTATCCCCCCACACCAATATCATCATATCATCCCATCTACTAATCTACCAAGTATCTCATGTAAAAAAAATATGATTTTATCTAAGGATAAATCATCAAATCTAAAACATGTGGTACATCATCAAAACATCCATCATGATACATACATACATATGAAATACAATACAACATCATGATATAATCAACATCCATAAACATAAATCATCATCATAAGACATAAAAACATGGGAATATCTCACATCAAATGTCCATATATATATATATATATATATATATATATATATGTATAAATGTTGTCTCCAAAATGGATATACATCATCGATACAAAATCTGCCATCAAGGGCATGAATCATACTACAACCTTCATAAGAGGCATACATAAAAAATGGTACATCAAGTGTATACATAATCAAAATAAGCCTTCATTAGAGGCATGCATCCATATCTAGGTACATAAAAACATCATCCATGGCTAGGTCCCTCCCCTAGAATGTTGGGTCTATGGAATTGAAAAGGATGTTGGTGTGTCTACTACTGAGATTGTCTAGCCCTAGGTGTGCCACCCTGTTGCATATTAGGTTGATGAACTGATATAACTGATTGAACCCGATCTTCATGATCGGAGCCTTTCTAACTCGCATCAAGCTCGAAAAGGGTCTAACCCTTTGTCCCACTCGGCACTTATCGGTGATACATGGTCATATAGTATAAGGCCTTTCCAATGGCTCTCATAAAATCCTCAACCGTCTCCATATCACCTAACATAGTGGCTTCCTGAATAGTGGCATCCCACTCACCTGTAAGTTTTCCCATATCTACCTGTGCTTTTCTTAGTTTGGAATCCTTCCGGTCTCTTTCTATTATGACCATCGAGCTTGGGCCAATGCCTCGATCTCTCCGGATAGTAATGTCCCTTACATGAGCCCGAGCCTAGTCCTACGTTGTGTAATAGTGGCTTGTAGATTTTCCTATGTCTCACTGTAAAAATCCCATGATCTAGGCACCCTATGTTGCTATCTATTGAATATGTTGCATCCATGCAGCCCCATCTCCACCTTGAGCACATGTACTCTAGCCTAGTCCATCTCTAGCTATAACCTATTCCACTATAGTTGTTGTCAAAGTGTGGCTAACTATCCATCATCTCCCCAACACCTAGAGTGTGTGGAGGAAGACCTTATTGTGTATGTACATGCTATAATAGAATATGAATACCATCAAGAATCCCAACCGGAGGTAATTATATGTGAGGAGCCTAGGGCACATGTCTCTATCTTTTCCATATCCCTGTCCATGTTCTTGTTGTGGTGGAGGACCCTATCCCCCACCCACGTCATGAAATTTTCCATCAAAAGGATCATCATCATCTCCCCTCATCGCCATCACTAGGAGGATCCTATGGAGGTGCTCTCACTCCTACAAGATAGGACGCTCTAGGAATAGTCAAACGTTGAGGTAGAACTATATGGTACCAAGGCCCATACTCTAGTATACATCCCGGGTCTCGATCTTGTCTCGAGATACCCATGAAATAGGCACCGCATGTAGATAGTTGCCCATAGCCCTATCCATCGTAATCTATAGCCACATATCAAAGTACTCCCTAGCCTTGTGAGCATACCATATGTATAGACTTGGGACATCCTGTGTGATGCCAAACTGTCTCTAACATCTATCAAATATGTACAACTCTCACATATAGCTGCGGATGCCTAACATGAAATGATCCACTATCACTATGATAAGTTTTAAACCATCCTCCGGCCACTGAGAGTCTCTGTATGGTTGTCATATTATCACAACCTGTTATAGCTCATCAAACTCACGGTGATAGTGGTAGGTATATCCCATGTTTGGCCTCATTGTCAGCCGAAACCCAACCCATTGTATAAGGCTCCTCTGGATCATGGAATCTCAAAACACATGTAGGAAGACCAATGGAAATATGGTCCCATGCCCAAATCATAAGAATTTGAGCTAGACCTACCATCTTCGATTAGTAGTATGCAATTAGATGTAAGTCCCAGTATAAGTGTGCACTTACCCCAAAGCAATAGCATGCACCATCGATCAAACCGTGAATAACTCCAATCGAGATCAAGAGGAAATGACATATATAGGTCTTTTCAGGGAGTATAAATTCACCGACGAAGGCCATCATGTAGACTACAACTCTATCAAGATGAGGAACCACCACACAAGGATGAAGGTGAATAGTCATGCCTCGATGCGGGATATTTGGTACTCCAAACAATTCTACTATGTGTCACTCGAATGTTAGGCATCCGGTTAGTATACTCAATCAACTTTCCTTGAATGGGAACTAAGTATATCTACCATACATCCTCTAAATTGATGGTGATCTCACTTGTTGGGAGATAGAAGCAACTGGATCTCACCTCGGCTAAGGCCATCAGGAGGCCATGGTCCAATGTGATTTGTGGCATATTGGCCACGTAAGCTAATACAATCACGTATAGGAGGATATCTAATAAATTCCTATCATCGCTTATCAACATCTGCCTCTATGGTCACTAAGCGACCATACCACTCTCTCGTATGGAGAATAGGTAGTCATCTCTGCATGAATAACAACACACTTGTTAGAGATATTTTCTATCTATTTTATTCTATTTTTCTTATTAAAAATGCTAATTCTACTTTCTTCTACAAGTATCTAGCCTATATTCTCCTACACTTATCCTATTTTTCTCAAAAAGTTGATTAAGTGTTTCTTCCGAGGCTGTGCTTTGTCTATCTATCTGGTGCATGCACACCCACCTCGACACATGTGTATACTAACGTGTATGTGTGCACCAACCAACGAATGTGAATCCTCCTCAATCCATGCACACCTAGAATTTCTCCCATAATCATCCTAATCTACATAGGATACATGTGCACCTAGACTAGCACATGCACATGGCTCTCGATGTGTGCACTTGTGTGCATGTGTAAAATTTTGTAGGAAGAATGTGCGTACCTCTTGGAAGATGCGCGTGCACACACTCATCATTAGAAGGATGTGTATATGCACACCCACCTATCTTATGCATGCACGCGGATGCGTCATCCTAGACCTAAATCGATGCAAAAATTAAAAAAATGAGAAATAAATGATGAAATTGATAGGAAGGGTTAGGGCACTCACATATGATCCGTCCACCTCATCCCGAAGGTACTCTCAGATCTGATTTAATCTCTTAATCTTCCTCTGTAATCTCGTCATCTCTCTCTTGGCTCGTAAGGTCACTCATGATAGAAAATAGCAAGACCTCCGTAACAAATGAACTAATCGAGATGATTTACCCCCTCGCGGGTGAGTATATTAAGCTTCCGCGGTGCCCTTGGGGCATGTTTTAGCCATTGTGCCCATTATAACACTTCTTCTACTACATTGGGGCATTATTGGCAACCTAGCATTCATTTTCTTCACCCTGGGGCATTTTTAAATATTGATGAGACACTATTTTCCTTTTCTATTTTTCTACTTCACCTACTACGATAATTATTAAATAATTATTTTGGCTCGCTTCTTCTTCTCGCTCGTAGGCATTTTTACTACTACCCACTCCTATTTCTTCATCCTAGGGAATTTTCGTGTGCTTTTGGGTACTCTTCCTTTTACTAAATTCTTTTGAGATGTTCAAAAATTATAAAATTATAAAATCATCCAAAAATCCAAAAAATAACATAAAAAATTCAACCAAAATTTGACAATAATTGGTAAAAATCTCATTTGCAGCTGCAATATGTGTCTCTCACATGGCACTCATCTCGTATCTCATTGAAATTTTCACTTATTTTGAAACAAAAACTCATGGATCACCTGATTCTACACTCATTTACAAAATCTATGCTTTTTACTTCATCTCGTATTCTAAGGCACAACGAGTTGTCCTGCATCTATTTTTCGTCGTGCACACTACTTTTTCAACTAGACCCAAGTGTCCTCCATACTCCTCCTTGCATGTACATGTTTCTTGGGGCATCATTTTAACACATATCATTTATCATAAACATTTGGGACTTCAGATTGACAACAAAATATTTTGAAACTCTCTCAAACGTTGTTAGTTTGAGTGTGTGTGTTTGTACTTATTTCCATATTAAATCAACTTGTTTACTTCTTGTATTACATTGCATTTCACATGTTACATAGAGTTGGCTGTTTCAAAAAGGATTATTGTTTGTATTATGGATTTTCATGTCATTCTACACTTTTTCGTATGCTCATATTTTAATAAGGACCGATGATGAAGCTTACTAGCAATATGATGAATAAAATTGTTTCTATAACACCGATTTGTGGATAGCTCAAATTCCCTTTATTTGTCATCTTTCTTCTTTCTCCCCTTCCTTTTCTTCACAGTATTATTTCTTTTGTCCTCTTCTTATCTTTTTTTCAATCGTCGATCAAAGTTATTCTATCACCCCATCGACACTCGATGGGGCATCCCTTTACCTAACTATTTTTTTCTTCTACCCCTTCAAAATGTTCTAGCTGTTTATATTTTTCTACTTTCTTTGAAGTGGTGTCACTTACACCACCCCAAAGAGGGGAAAATATAGACATCTATAATGTGGTCTACATGATCTTATTACTAAGATTGTACTAACTATCATAGTTACTTGCGAATTAGCTACACTACGCTAACTAATTGTCTTTTTAACCTCCTCTAAGCCCCTAAACCATGCTAATCTCTCTCTAAATGGCTTATATAAGCTTGTTTCCCTTAATTAACCTTGCTTTAGGTTAATTAACCCTCCTATTGACTTTCTAGAAGGATTTGACTTTCTAAACAAATATCTACTTTCCAAACAACCACTTAGCTTTCCAAAGTCATGTTCACACCTCTAAAAGTGTTTTATTGAAAATCACCTTTTGAAACCTTTTAGTCCCACATACATAAAAACATCCCTTTCTCCAATCCAAAAACTATAAATAGAGGCATACCCCTCCCACCTTTTCCTAATAATTCTCTCTTATTTATGGTTTATGCCATTTTAGGTTGTTTTAGATTTTTCTCCATAGTTTCATTTGAGCTATTTGTTTATCATTTGCATTATCTCATTTCAAAGATTTTTGTAAATGGGAGAAGCCTTTAATGGTGAGCTTCCATTCTTAAGATTTTAAAGATCAACAATCAAAATTGATTGCTAGAGCTTTAATAGGTTCATTTTTTATAGCTTTCATGGAGTAGAAAACTAATATAGACATGTTAGAGATTGATTATTTGTTTTAAGCTTCATATATGCATGAAAATTGGTAGTTCTTCCTTATCTCCAATCTAATGGTCCATTGGTTTGTTTTCTTAAAGCTTTTGGGGTTTCTTTAATATTTCTTACCTCATTTCATAGGATTTTGCAAACTTTTCTTTATTCATAAGGTTCACGCACACATCGTTACTAGGTCACATTTCATCAATGCATACATAATCATCCTATCGTGTTAGACACAATACATACACTTCGACCATTTCCTAATGAAACAATCTTGTTTACGGTTCATTCTTGACTACTAAGGGGCAAACCAAATGAACATCACTGTATACAATTCCATTCACTTAGGAGGCATGTGGTCCATATCACTCCATTTTGCATTCCATTCCATCCATCCGCAACATATTTCATATTATGGTTACTTTTACTCTTGCTTGAATTGTCTTGTATATGGTCACTTTGTTACACATGCTAGTTAGAACTCTTGGTAGTGTAGGATATCCTTCTACACTCTCTTTCTCGACATGGATTAGGTGCACATGTTCCATTTACATATTTTACATTCACATGATTTTTACACTTATATACATGTGTATTTTACATTACATTTTACACATATATACCTATATATTTTGACTACTTGATCACTTTCTCCTTGCATTTCTGGCTATATGAGAAACAAGTAGTCAAATAGGAATGAAAAAACTATAATGACATCAAAAAAACATTTTTGGTAGCACACAACATACACATGCAAGTACATCACACACACTAATAATTATACACACGTTTCCACCCTAAGTTCACTCTCATCATTTTTTCACATTTTCATATATATTTTCCATGCTCTATCATATTTTTGTCATTCCATGCTTTGTATAGTCCTTGAGTACATTTCTACATCACTCTATATGGTTTTTCGGTACACATCTCTATCTACCGTACGTTACCAAAATTTCCTCTCACCAACATAAGTGGGGAAGATGTAGACACAAAATCATGCACTTTAGACATTATTTAGTCTCGGTCTTATACTACTATTCATATGGTTTTGGAGTGAAGAAAGTACTAATTAACCCCCATCTTTTGGCCATTTTACTTTATTTTATTTCATTATTCTCGACCTCTTGTACTCGCATGCCCAGACAATTTTTGTCATTTCACATTATTTTAACTTTGACTAGGGCACCTAGGCTGGGACTATTGGAACATAATGATTAAGTGGTCTAGACAACCCTTAATGTATATGGGTCCATCACTAATATATAGGTTAATATTTAATAATATGAAATATTTATATTTCTATTATTAAATATGTTAACCTAGGTATATACTTTAGGTTAAATATTTAATATCATGAAATGATTATATTTCTAATATTAAATATTATAAACCTAGGTGTATGTGTCAACCATTTTAGGTTGAAAAGGTGGGTTGGGAGACATACCTGATCACTTGATATAAAAAGGAATTTAGGTCCTCATTTGATATATTCGGGAAATATATTAAAGGTGTGCAAATCAAGTGATTTGGTTTTACCCTTAGTAAATAGGGATTCAAAGGAGGAGGTGATCTTCTGGATGTAAAATAAGTTCTCTGAAGTAAAAGGTTATTTTCAAAGTGGTTTTTACCCTATTGGGGTTTTCCACTATAAATAATGTGTCACTTGTGTTATTTATTTCCTGTAAGTATTTCTTTATTTACTTATGTTATGTTGTAATGTTTATTTAAATATTTATTGTAGCATTATATAATATGTAAGTTGATTAAATCCATATTAATTAGAATCCTCAAATTCTAACAAGTAATGGGGTGCCCATGGACACGTTGGTCCCACCAAAGGCACCCCAATCCTTCTTGAAAATTTTCGCCACTTTTTGGGCACTTTCTAACAATTCTAGCTTCTTGTATTTTTGTTAGTCGATCATTTTGGGTTAATTACAAAATCAGATAAAGAGAACCCTATAAATATAAAGTTATGAGACCATAATGAGGGACCAAGAACTAGTCACTACTATCATCCACCTAGAGTTTCATCCATTTGGAGATCATTTGCATCTATTAGCTCCATCACAAAGGACAAGGTTGGTTCATCTGCATCACACAAGTATAGGAGGGGATTATATTCTATTTCATGTACCATTCTATTACATTTTACATCTAGTTATTACTCTCTAATTCACAAAGTGTGATTGACACAAGAGAACCTAGGGCACATGATGCACACACACACACACACACCAAAACTATATTTGGGTCCGAAATGTAGTGCATCACTTAGCTAGTAAGCCCATTGTTGTGGAAGGTGAGGTCATCGACCCATTCATTTGCATTTTCATTTTTTAAGGTTTTGATACTTCTTGTGATCTCTTGCAACTCTTTCTTTCATCTTGTATTATCAGTGAAACCTCAAGTAGTGTAGATAATTTGATGCAACACATAATGAGGGTTTTGGAACACCTTACGAACCTATGAAATTCAGTTTTGGACCTCCTTCACAAGCTAGGGTGCCCATTCTATAGACTAGGGCATCCACAGTTACCCAGTCCCTCTCCGTGGCACTCCGGTCCAACTAGATACCTCATATCTATCCTTTTTGGGGCCTCTACATAGTCATTCATGCCTCATGTTTCTCCACTCACTTTAGTGACATAATCTAGTGAGCTTATCTAAAAAAAAAATTCACTTCCTCACTCTTCTTACACATTAGGGTTTTTACTTTTATTAGATTAGTTGCTTACATTATTTTCCATACTTGTTTATTACATTCATTTACTATATTTACATGTTGTTCTAGATTAGATTAACTACACACATTTCTCCATTTTTAGTTAATCAAAGATGGGTGGTAAATGGCTAGGGTGGTTTTAGGTAAGTTAAGGTGTTTTACAATTAGTAGATAGGATTTACTTGTGGGGGAGTTTGTTTTTACGAAGGTGAGGGTGGTAACTAAGGATAGATTTAATGATCTAATGTGTGCGGGGTGTAGGTAAGTCACCTAGGGTACCAAAAACATGGTGTCTACATTTTCCCCTTTTATTAAGTAGTTTGTGATAAAAAAACTATCGTATAAAAACAAGTGAGATGATCATTTTTTTGGATAGGTGCCCCCCTTAAAATTGGGGTTATTGTGACAATTTATAATGATCATTGGTTTGAAAAGGTTTTTGGATGAGATAGTTTATATGATGGTATGTTTTAATTTAAGATCCCTAAGACTAGGCTTAAAAATAAAATTGCCACAAAGGTGGACTTGTGCGACCATAGAATCGAATGATAGGGGACAAAGGGGTTCACAACTTATAGACATATGACTCATACAAAGCAGCCACATGAAATGATCCCGAATAGGTAAGTATCCACGGGGTATCGAGAGATGTGATCTTTGATAAATGATGTTTCCAAAAATGTGGGTGTACATAGCCAAGAAGTCAAGTGATAGGGGAACTAATGGGTTCATATCCTATAGACATATGAGTTAAAAATGAAAAGGAAATGCTTTTCTAAAAGGGTTGTAAATTTAGAGGTGGATTTGATAAGGTTTGGCTATGTTTGATTGGTTGTTTTTATTTTCAAAGAGGCTTGGGGCCACCTAGTAGTATGGGTGTTGTCAATTGCCGGTTATTATGTGAGGATATCGGGTATTATTAGGAGATAGTATGACAGAGGTTGTCATATGAGCCTCACTATGCGGCGTATCTAGCGCAGAGGAAAGAAGTATCATCAATTAGTGCTACTAGTGTTGAACAACCATCATGGGATCTAAAGGGAGGTCCTAGAAGAGGACCAAATAGAGGTTCAGGTGGTTATGTGGGGAGTATTCATTTGATGGACATCTAGTTTACTATGTAGATATGATTTTGATGTATGAGGATCTTTTGAGGCCATTTTTGGATGCTATATATATTTGATACGTGGTTTTTGAGACCCATGATGATGTGTAATATATATTATATATATATATATATATATATATATATATATATATTTGTTCATTTGGAGTTACATGAAGCAAGTTTTGTGTAATGTGATGTGACTTAAATATAGTGATCTTTATATGTTTTAATGCACTTAATCATGGTCAAGAATAAATGTGAAATTTTTCATTAGAATCTGGATGTGATATATATATATATATATATATATATATATATATATATGACCTGATGGAAAATTTAGTATTATGACAATACACTTTAGTCCTTATAACAAACATTAACATATAACTAATATTATTTAGTCACATGTAGGATCATGGACATATGCCTACATTGAGGGTAGGCCCAATAGACCATTTAGGAGGGGGAAGACGCATGTACAAAATACACGTGTATATCCCTTAACATGTTTTTAGTTGGTAATAAGAGGAAGGTGGAAGTAATGATTGTGGGGTTCCTACTTATGAGGAAAAACTTTTCCATGTGGAAAATGTGATGAACATAGTTGTGGTGTTCATCTTTAAGGTCATAAATATAGGATACTGATGGAAGACCACATAATTCCAAATCATTACAATGGTAAGTGGAAATTTGGTGATGGAATGAGATCTTTGATGTGACTAATGTCATGAAGGTATATGTGTTAATAGTAGAAAGGCCACATGTACAAGGAATTTAGAGGTTCCTTTTCAAGTTTACCATCGAGGAGGCTAAATGATAGGCTTCATAGCCATACTTACAAGCGGTGATATATAGACCAATCCAATTTAGAGAAAACTTTCACTGTTTACTCCTTTCTATGGTAGTGACATTTTGTTTCTCTTTAAGGTCAAAAATCACCAATATTGAAGTCATGTTCTTTGAACTATTTATTATATGATCTTTTGATGCGTTATTGATATACATTATGATGTTTAAGGGCTATTAAGTGGCACTCATCTAAAAAATCAAGTTATATTAAGAACTCTTAATGATAATCTTTGTCATAGAAAAGTCCCTAAGGGACACAGAGGGATGGAATTTGGAATTCGAGGGGAGGACAGGTCTCGAGATCCGTAGACTAAAGAAAATGAATAACACCTCTAGGGGTCTAGATGATAGTCCGATAGGCTCAGAGAGCAAATAGAATTTGGAGATGCCAAATTTCTACTTGCTTGGTCAATGATTTTCGTGAGGATTTTATTGATTTTTTTCTTAGAAGCTTCTGCTTGACTATTTTCTTGTGGATAGTAATGAGATGAAAATATAAGTTTGATGTTATAGGTGTCACAAATTTTTTGTATCTTTTTATTTTTGATAGATTTACTATTATCTTTGATAATGTTTTGAGGAATAATCAACAATATTATCATCTTTAGTAGAGATGAGGGGAATAACTTCCACCCATTTTTGAAGTATTCAGTAGCGGTGATGATGGAGAAATGTTGTTGTGATGAACAAGGGTTGATGAGGCCAATGAGGCAAAGACCCATTGTGAAAATGACCATAAATCCTAAGCGGGTTGTAGGTCCTGACTTGGAATGTGAGTAAGGTTGGAGTGTTGTTGACATTTAACACATTTCTTAATGTATGCACAATAATATTGATTAAGGGTAGGCTAGTAATAGTTCATCCATAGGAAACATTTGGAAACAACCAAACTGTTGAAGTGTCTACCACATATGTCATCATGGAATTATTGGATAGCTTTAGTGGATTCATGATATTTGAGACATCGAAGTAGAATACCATCAAACCCACATTTGTAAAGGATGTTGCCTATGATGATATAGCAGTTAACACATTGTAGAAAGGATATTTTAGAAATTTTAGATAGATTGTAGGGGATTTTAGTCTAAGAAAGATAGCCATAGATTTGAGTATACCAAAGATCTATTAGAATGTCTCCGATAAGATTATTATAAGGGAGTTTGTTGGTATGAGATGGTTGATCCATTCTATGTAAAACATTGAAAAACTTGGAATCTTCAGTTGATAAGGGGATAATTTTTGTGAGAGAAGCCATTATGTCTATGAATTTGATGGATGAATGGGGTACTATTTGGATTTTTTATTGATTGAAGGCCTTTAGGAGGAATTCAACAATGTTTTTTTATATTTTTGTAATATTTCATTCTTACATTGATAAGATCCTCTGTATGATTGATGATGAGCTGGGAGTCTCCATAGATGTTAAGGATTTGAACACCAAGTGTGATAGTAGTTTGGAGACCTATGATGAGGGATTCATACTTAGTGGTGTTGTTAGTGCATTCAAAATTTAGTTTAATAAATAAAGGGATAGGATTCCCCTAAAGGTTTTATAATGATAATCTTGGAACCTCCCCCGGTGACATTTAGAACTATCGAAGAAGAGTGCCATTTTAAGGGGAGTGTATTCTTGATCGATGGTGTTGATAGATTCATTAGGAAATTGTTCATGAGGTGGTTGATTATAAGGGAGGGGATCTTCCACAAGTTGGTCAACAATGGCTTGCCCCTTGATAGATTTATGAAACATGAATTATGGATCAAATTATATCATAAGCATGAGCCACTGGGTGATGTGATCATTGTGGCACAATTTATAATGCATGGTTTTAAGAGGATTGAAGTTGGTAATGACATAAGTTTTATGATTAAGTAAATAATGATAAAGCTTAGAAGTTACAAAGTATAAAACACAACACAAATTTTATACTTTGGTATAACATGTTTCATAGTTGTGAAGAATGTTACTTATGTAATAGTATAGGACCCAAGGCATGGTCGGTGGTAGACATATATATATATATATATATAATTCCCCCTCGTGTGGAGGTATGAAAATGGGTGGTGATAAGAGGTATTTTTTGAGGTATTCGAAGGTTTGTTGATAGTTTTCATCCCACTAGAAATGGACATCCTTTCAAAGGAGATGATGAAAAGGATGGTAGCTATCTAAAATATGAGAAATGAAGTGGCACATTGACTAGATTCTACCTTGGAGAATATGATTTTTTTTTATATTTGAAGGAGGAGGATATCGATGATGACCTTGATTTTTGTGGGCTCTACTTTAATTCCTATGATAAATACGATAAACCCTAAAATATTTCTAGTGAGAACATCAAACACACATTTAATCGGGTTAAAACAGAGGAAGTATTGAACAAGGAAGTTGAAAATGATTTTTAGGATGATTAGACGGTCCTTTTGGTGTTTTTATTTTCCTAAGATATTATCAACGTAATCTTCTACAACTTTATGGATGAGGTCATGGAAGATACAAGTCATAGCACATTAATAAGTGGCCTTGCATTCTTTAGTCCAAAGGGCATGACTTGGTAGAAAAATTTCCCTAAGGGGTCATGAAAGAAGTCTTCTATTGGTCCTCTAGTGCGATGAGGATTTTATTATACCTAGATAAACCATCTATAAGAGATAGCATTTCATGGCCTGCCATAAGGTCGACAAGTTGATCAATGTTAGGAAGGGGGAAGTAGTCTAGGACATGTGAGATTAACATCTCGAAAATTTCGTAGATGCATAAATTTCCAGTGGCTTTGGTTATGGGTAAAATATTAGATACCCATTGTGGGTAATTGATAGGTAAGATGAAATTATTAGAGAGAATATGTTATAACTCTTCTTTTATAAGCAAGGATACTTGAGGATGCATCCTACGTAGCTTTTGCTTGGTGGGCTTAGCGTTAGGTACTGTAACAATGTTGTGGACAATGATGTTAGGGTCAATACCTGACATGTCACTATATGACCATGCAAATTCCTAACTAAATTGCAAAAAAACAAGTGGTGAAGTATATTGATTCTTTCGAATATAAGGATTGGCCAACTTTAACTATGTGAGGATCTTGCGAAGTTAATAGATTGATGTCAACGATAAATTCATTAAGGAGTGTATATTTGTTAGGTGGTATAGTATTTTCCATATGGTGATCCTCTACCCCCATATAGGATAGGATGGATTGGTTTTCGTGGCATTGAAGAGTGTGGATGGTAGGGGAGTTTTCATGTATTATTTTAGGTAATACAAGTGGAAGGGTCTTTGTGTCATCATTAGTATGGTAAGTGAACTTTCCTAAGGTGATCGTATTGATTAATTTTTTTATAAGGGATTGATAGTGTTGTCTTTGTCCATGGAGTTATTAGGTGAAGATGAGGATGATGAATTTGTGTTTGTTATGGATTTGGGTGTGGTGGTCGCAAAGGTAAATAAAGAAGGTTTGTTAAATCCTAGTCCAAATATTTCATAAGGCTTGTGAGAATTCTCAAAGACTAATTCATGTATGCCTTATTCGTAACATCCTAAACCAAAACCTTTCCATGTCAAGCGATGAAAATACATTTATGTAAATGATTAGTTATATAAGAACAAGAAGTTAGATATGAAGGGTTTAACATGATATATATTTTCACAACGTGATGAAGGATGATCAATCCCTCTATAAAAGAGGCGTGTTTTAATATGGGGAGGACCAAAGGAGATAACATACCTGAATTTTGGTTCATGTATAGGTTGCTTATCGGGTCTCCCATACGTTTTAGGTGCAGGGAGTGAGTTGAGGGCCGCAATTTGATACTCTTCCAGAGAAAGACACTACATCACATCTTTGAAGGAGTTATCATCAGGTAGTTTAGATGAGGGGATGAAAGAGTTAATAGAAGCCTCATCGAGAGGATCCCAAGTTTTTATTAGTAATGATAACATCATTAGGTCATTAGGTCATGTGACATGCTTTGAAAATATTTGGGTCAGCTGTAATAGCAGAAGGGTTTTCCTTCGTGTTCATACTTTAGACAGTTGTGTAATGTTGATGGGATACAATACACAACACATATCTAAGGTCGTCCTAATATAATTTTGTATTGGAACTTTATTTCCACAAGATATAAGAGTTCATGAAGGATTTTAATGCCTACCTTGATGGGTAAAATGAATTTTCTTAATGTATGGGTGAGGGTGTCATTAAAAGCACGTAACATGAAAAGTGAGGCGACAATGGTATCATGTAACTAGATCTTTTTGAAGGCATGATAGGATATGATGTTAATGTTAGCATTGTTTTCAATCATAATGATAATGTCAATCATTTTAAGGGTGTCGATGAGGTTGGATAATGTTAAGGGTCATATGATAATACTAAGATAGATTATAGAGCCTCAATGGTTACTTTTAATATCTTGTGGAGAGATTTGAACAAGTTCATAGAGAGACATATTTACAGGAGCTCGGTGGATTTATTTGATGACAATGTTTTTTATAGATGTGGTAGGTTGGGTCCTAGAAGCTAATGGGTTAGTGTTATTATATGATTTATTTTTCTCACTTTATTTGTATTATCCTACTTGGGATGTTCCACCTCGGTTGGAGTTTCCCTACACTTATGGGATATGTTTTCTTAGGTGTACACTTAAATACACTATTCTAGGTGTTGGTTACCACTTGAATAAACCATTATAGCTATTGGTTACACTATTATAAATGGATATTTCCATGATTCTAGGAGGAGGTTACACATTCACCTCCTATATGTACATCCATTGCATTATTCTATTCAACTATATTTTTTTATAAGAGGTAAAAAAGGGTTGAGGGGGCCCTACCCCATACACCAACACCACTCCAAGAGAGCAGATAATTACAAAAACTACAACATCAAAAACAAAAATATAACAATTCATAGTAATAAGAGCTCTCCGGAGCTCGAGTAGCAAAACTAACAACAACAAAAACACAGAGAAACTAACAGTAGTGATGAAAGTAACAACCGGATCAAAGATAGTAAAAAACCAAAACATCCCACCCTAGATCATTTATAGGATTTTTCAAGCCCCTCCAGCACCTTAGCCCATTCCTTCACCAAAGCATCAATATTACCCGCCAAGGTGCCCAAGTTGAAACCATCAGGGGTCACCTTTCTCTTCCTGCCCTGACTATCCATGACACAATAGGCATTGGCGAGCTGCCCTAGAGTCTGAAGGTGTTGCAAAGTTGATTTCACCGTGACTACGCTCCATTCCATGTAGCTATGGAGGATAGCCCAAACATGATCCATCTCTTTGGTTATGAAACCAAAGTTGGCCTTTAAAACCTCAATCTCTCCACCATGCCCGTTGCTGACCGCTTCCTCCACCTACGCTTTCATCTTATGCCAGTCATTAAATAGAAACTGAACCGAGATCTTAGTGAGCCACATATCACCCTTGAGTTCCTCAATATATTGAGTTAGAGCTATTTATGTATTATTACAATTATCTCTCTTGTACTTTTGTAATTTACAATCTTGTATGCTTGATTTTTTTGTCTTGGAAAAATTCACATCTCGCATCATTCACCTATAAATTCTTTGAACTAGTAGATATGTGGTTCTTCTTTGATATAGTGTTAGAGATCTACATAGTGACACTATCATTGCAATGGGTTTAGTTGATCATCAGAATCAGCTATATTCCTTCTCTCACTTTTTCCCTCCTTCAGATTCTTCACCAGATTCACCTATACTTAATGACACTTATGATCTTGAGCACATTTTTGATGAGAAATTATCTTATGGCATAGATGACTACAGTAGTGATGGGGACCCACCTCCACCATCTTCTTGTCACCTTCCAATTTTGAGGAGTTATTTCTTGATCCACCTACTTGGTCCACCTCAAAATTTTCAAGGAGCAGACATCTTGATTCAGGACTCATCAAACATCAGGAAATCTTCTACTCAGTTATAGGACCCTCCACATTATTTCTTCACTTTTGCATTAGATACATCATTCCTTCATGGAGAAGTTGGCACTTATACCATGTATGAGGAGCATAGTTCTATAGATGGAAACAATAAATTGGTTGGAGATCCATCAAAAACTTGGTGGATACCTTCACTTTGCCATTGTGATCTACTCTTTAGTGCATCTATTTATGAGCCACAACCACTTCAGGAGGTTTCCTTTTAGGCTATCAGATGGCTGCAAGTACTTGTAGCTTCAAGGGACTTTATTTTCCTACCTTTTCTTATTTATCTCTCTTTTGGGGGGAGTTTTTTCCCACTAGGTTTTCTCCTTTTACTCTATATTATGAGAGATTTCATTATACATGGGTACCTCATTAGGTCTTTTTCGGGGCCCACTTTCATTTTTCACTTCCCACCTAAGTTGTGCTTATTGGGGGTGTTAGTGTAGGATTTATTTTCCTCACTTTATTTTTATTATCATACTTGGGATATTCCACCTCACTTGGAGTTTCCCTACACTTATGGGATATGCTTGCTTAGGTGTACACTTGACTACACTATTCTAGGTGTTGGTTACCACTTGAATACACTATTCTAGGTATTAGTCACCACTTGAATACACCATTATAGATATTGGTTACCACTATTTTTGGTGGAGATTGC
Organism: Taxus wallichiana var. yunnanensis; assembly: GCA_018340775.1. NCBI lineage: Eukaryota > Viridiplantae > Streptophyta > Pinopsida > Cupressales > Taxaceae > Taxus > Taxus wallichiana. Next base: position 358,829,747 of record CM031234.1, on the reverse strand, counting down.
CGTGATTCTAAGAGGAGGTTACACATTAACCTATTATATGTACATATATTGCATTATTAAATTCAATTGTATTGAGTTGGAGTTATTTCTATGTTATTACAATTATCTCTCTTATATTTTCATAATTTGTAGTATTTTATGCTTTTATTGTTTTTTCTTGGAAGAATTCATGTCTTGCATCATTCACATGTACATTATTCAAAAAAGTAGATCCATGGAACTTCTCCAATAGTTAGGTGATTTAGGAACAAGGGAGATAGATAATTTGTGCATGTTTTGGTTTGAGGCCTCATGGTTATAAAAAAAATTGATCTGATGGATTAGAGTCTTAATAGAAGAAGCCTCACTTTTGTTGGATGTGGATGTGATGTTGGACGATGGTTCAAAAGGGGTTGATTTAAGGATTTGATGAGTTGAATTTATTTGAGGGCTAGGATTAATTATATTTAGATGATTTGGATCTATGGGAAGAATCCATTTATTAGCAAGGTTTCAAATCGTGGCATGGAGGTATTTACAATCCTTGGTGGAGTGTCCTAATTTTTTATGGTATACGCAGAACACTTCATAATTATACCTGTTGATTAGTTAAAGTATGGCACTTAGAAAAAAACATACGAAGGTTCGGGTGGAAGAAAATATTACATTCAAAAGCACAGAAGGATCGGAAAGGAATCACGCGCTAAGGACAGAGGAAAATTCGGGACTTAGCCATTTTCATGATGAGGATCTATTTTTGGAAGATGGTGTGTGGAGCACGAAACCAGGGATTAAAAATTACGCGGCATGTATTTTCTATTTTGGGAGGATCGGCTACGAAGCACTTTGCATGGGTATAGGTTGAGAATAGATTTACTACTAACAGAAAACTAGAAGTCTATTATTAGCACACTTGCATGTGTGGCTATTATTGTGTATGTGCGTGTGCCTAATAATAGCATGTGACCTATTTTGGGATTAGATAAGTGGTGAAGGGAAATTCCCCACCCATATAAATATGAAAAGAACTGTGGTATAGTATGGTATGTAAGAACTAAGTTATTATGAGGTTATGCTACCAAATTTGATGCATGCATAGACTATGGTATAATCTATTGTAATAAGCTTATGTGTATTTATCATGTTTAATGAAATGGAATGTGTTGGCTGAATCAGAGTGTCAAATCCACGAGTATAATTGGTTTTTTCTTGCTTGATTTCATCATGGTAATCTCTTAAGTCTATTATTCTATAAATCTAGATCTAAATATGTACTCTAGAATGATATATTAGTCAAATATCTGAATTCTTTATGTCTTCATCATGCTAACATCCTACAACAACAACCCTAAAGACAGCCTGGTTCGTGGTGTTCGAACAATTATATCTTGGAGTACTCAATTTCCACTTCACATGCCCAGAGGTAGCTAAATTCTATTTTTACGATATCCAAGGGGAACTTACCTGCAAGGCATTCCACTGGTAATCAAGATCCTGATGGTAACTTTGAATTTGGAGAGAAAACCGATGGATAACTAAACCCCACCACACACGGGGGTAGGAGCAGGTTTGGTGAAAGATGGTAGACCTAGCGGTAGAGAGGAAGAGAGAGGAAAGGCGGATTAAGTACAATGAGGCATGTGAGAGGGAGGTAGAGAAGTAACGGGAGGTTACAGAGCAAATGACATTATCGAGAAAGATAGTTTAGGAAGGAGTTAAAGTTCATGTAGAAGACATGGAACCCGAGCATAAAGAACTCCCCCATTTGGGAAAGCATGAAAGGGAACCCTCCTCGGCCTCACGTAGAATCACATTAGAAGAGACAACCTAGGCCATGGGCACACATCTGAATCAACTGGCAACCTTGCCCTTGCACTTGGTTTTCCAGCATCTAGTACAAAAAATAGTCAACAAGCTAATTCAAGAAGTGGGAGAGAAGGAGCGAGTCTTATAAGAGGCACAACGATGGCAACACAAATGAATTCATTGTTATATGGGAGTACCATTTGAGTGTATCATCTGCACAAAATTTAGGCGCATGATTTTTGGACTATCTTTTGGGAGTAGTAACACTTTGCGATCTGTTGGGGTACAGTTCATTACTACTTTTGTTGGGACATAGGGAAGTACATTTTTGGTTTGAACCCAACTACTAGTTCAAGATGAGGAGGTATAGGTGGCTCTAGATCTGATGGATTTTTTGGTTATGGAGGTAGAGGAAATATAGGAGGTTATGGATCAAGTGGGAAAGGTTTGCACCAACCCTGGAATATTTACATGGAGATGTATCTTAATCTTCTAGATTATAGGGGCATAGAAGATGCTACTAAACGTGTACATATGTGTAAAATAGTGTGGTGCACAAAAGGAATCATGACTTCGAGCATAGGGCAAGCTAATTTGCTACTATGTTACAAGGGCACGATATACTGATTGGTATAATTTTTTTACCTTGATCGAGACTTGTGTAGACTATCCAACTTTAAAAGATGCATTCCTTAAAGAGTTTTACATCCCGAGTTTGAGAAGAAGAGTATAAGTGTGCTAAAATATATTAAAAAAGGAACTACCGATAATAGTGTCGAGAGTATGATGCCCATTTTAAAATTTTGTTATCTAAGCTTTCCTATGATATTCACGCAAGCCAAGTATGCACAATGGTTCGTTGGAGGCACGATTACATCTTTTAGGAGGGTGCTATTACATAAAACATACACCGATCTATGCAAAGCACTTGAAGTCACCTTACGCGCTAAGGAAATTGGATGTATAGACACCTTTGGGTGAGCCCATTTTTAGAAGCACAGATCATAGCTATGGCAAAGTAGTTGGAGAAACTATCGAAAAATTTAGCACATGAGACACGCACAGGGATTTGGTGCATAGATTATGAAGTGGAAGGTCACACAAAGGATATTTTTCCTATAGATTAGTGTGCTCACTGTTGTTAGACTATGAGATATGCCATTTAAACCATGATGCTAGCCGGCCATTACTACAACACACAATAAGGAAGAACATTTCATGCTACTGCAAAATATGTAGGTCCATGACTCATGACATGGAAGACTACTAGCTGATTGGTTAGATCCATGATACTATAGATATTGGTGTACAAAAGATAGAAGTTTGAGATAACTCAGAATGCAAGAACGAGCATTAGGATTGGGGACACAATCGGGCATGCTATGATCGGAATGAAGGGTGTTTTAAAGGCATCCATGGCCAAGGTCAAGGATACCATGGTGAATTTGGAGGATGAGGAAGTGGTGGTGGAAGAAGTGATTTCCCTCGTGGAACGTGTTATACATGCGGATCTCCTAAACACTATAGGTGTGAATGTCCTCAGAATATTACATGTTCTTTATGTGGAAAGAATCATAACTATGAGGAATTCCTAGACTTGTATGAGAATCTTAGAAATCAGCATAAGCAAGAAAACAAAGGCATGGGGATGGTTAGGATATAATACACTATGAAGAATCGGGACGATGAACAAGTTGAAACAAAAATCGAGACATAGCGAGGTAAATATCACGACCCACATTGAAGCATCATACGCTAAAGAAACATTGCAACAGAGGCCTAACATCAATAAGGAGGAGGTTCTACATGCACGGTACCGGATCTTTCCCATCAAAAGGAGGTTTACTAAGAAAGCGGGAGGTACTAAGGAATATCTAGGGTGAGATACACTATTTAAAAGAGCAATCACGAGAAGATAGAGAAAAATAAAGCATCAGAGACGGTCCAAAATGATATAGATGACTTGAGAGAAGTATACAAATTATTGTGCCAGGAGAATATCATTCCACCTTTGTTGGGGAATTAGTTAAAAGGAAATATTCCACGTGTAAGTACTTGAGACTGGAATGCAAATCTGCATGCAAATCCACCCCCTCATAGCCTAGATTATGACAAGGAAATAACTCGAATGTTGTTGTGGATGGGTGACTATTGAGTAATATACTAATTGATATCGACAATGTTCTTACCTTAGATGCATGGGAACAAATGGGGAGACCCCATTACAGCCATCCTCTAATGTATTGTTCATGGCTAATTGGACTAAGGCCACTCCCATTAGAGTTTTAAAAGATGCATCCATTACCATACAAGGAGCCAAGTTCACTTGAGATTTTGAGGTTTTAGTGCTTTGACAGAGTAAGATAGCTTCGAGATCTATTGGGGCATACTTGGTTTTATGTAAATAATGTTGATATTTGTCTCAACAAGGGTTATATCAGTTTTTAAATGAGGAAATAGTTATCATCCCTTTAACGAGATGGAAAATTTACACCCTATGTTGAGCCCTTGAATGAAGAAGACTTGAATAGGATTTATGTATGCGCCATCCAAGATCTAGAGATGCTTAAGCCATCTAAAGAAGGAATTATTAAGTGGGAGGATGCACAGTCTATCAGTGATACTACAAGTGTTGCTTGTGGTAATTGGGCTCATAACACTTATGAGTTGGTAGGGTGTGAAGTAAAGAGAATATTTCCTAAGGACATAAAAACACGTTATGTCAGGAGAATAGGTAACAACTCGGTACCTTGTTACACTGGAGAAGGAGATTCTATGGTATTCCTACATGCCATGGAGGAACGGTGGCATCAAGCATATACACTACCCGATGGAAAGAAGAAATATTCTAGCATATACACTACGCGGGACATCAACACACTAGTGGGTGGTCCACAAGGATAAACTTGTAGGATGAAATGAAATTAGGATTGCTCTTGCCACTAGGTTCTATAAGAGAAATGCACCCACTCAAATCTATACTTATCATGGTAATCAACCTATTCAGTACCACGTTCATAAGTATGAGAGACTTTGGACAGAGGGGTAGGAAGCTTTACCACATTCAATCTGGGTGCGTAAGTTTTATTCCACTTTACAAGGTTGCACACGTGCTTGGTATGTCTATGCTGAAATCCATAGATAGGATAGAAATTGGTAGGATTTAATTGCAGGAATCGCCCGGATGTTTTACTTCTTCTCTAGCAAGCATATGGTGGAAGAAGCATTAAAAGTCATAAAGCGCTTCACTATGGGAGATAGTGCTAAGGCTGAAGAACTCCTTTAGGAGTTATTGAATGAAGGAAACTCAAGAGCACATCTTGTTGAAGAGACAGAGGCCAATGCCACACTACTTCAACGTGCTTGCCTCAAGAAAGAAAAATTAAAAATGGTCTACTTAGTGGATGACGAAGAAGTATAAAATATGGATTTAAATCACTCAACAAGTAGGCGTGAGGTGTTGGACAGTGCATATAAGACCACGCATTCCTATCATGAACCTATAAAGAAAAAGACAGTGAATATTGGATCAAATGCTGAGCCTAAGGAGGTTATAATTGGAGACTATTGGTTAGACTCTAAAGTGGAAAAAATCATATAGCTACTACGGGATTATCAGGACTTATTTTCTTAGGGGTACCATGAGCTTAAAGGTGTGCATGAATCATTAGGAGAGATGAGAATAAATCTTAAAGAGGGTGAGCGCCTAGTTAGAAAGAGACCCTACAGGATGAACCCCAACTTGTGTGAAAGGTTCAAAGAAGAGATTGAAAAAATGTTAAAGTCTAGGATTATCAAGCCCATCGATGAGTCAAAATGGGTTAGTCCAATGGTGATTAGTATCAAGAAGGATGGATGGATTAGGATCTTTATGGACTACAGGGAGCTGAATGTTGCATGTGTGAATTATCCCTTTCCTATGCCATTCACTAAGTAAATACTAGAAGGCATTGTAGGGCATGAAATATATTCATTTACAGATGAGTTCTATGGGTATCATCGGGTTAGGATTACCCGGAGGATCGGGAAAAGACTAATTCTACTACTAAATGGGGTAGCTTCTCCTATCTTGTGATGCCTTTTGGTGCTGAAAAAATCACCTTGTGTATTTTCATGCATAGTTGTTCAAGCGTTCAAGGAGTTTATTCACAACTTCTTACAGGTTTATTTGGATGATTGGATGGTGTATGGATTAGTTAAGGATCATTGTGACAATCAGTAGTTAATGTTTGAAAGATGTAGATAAAGAAGTCCATATTTGCTACACCATTTGGGATATTATTAGAACACATAATCTACAAGGAAGGTTTGTTGGTTGATCCAACTAAGGTTGAAGTCATTATAGGCCTAAAAGAGCCTACCAGTTAGATTGAGGTGTGTAGTTTTTGGGTCATACAGGATATTACAAGAAGTTTATTAAGGATATGCCAAAGTTTCCACACCATTGGAGGAGTTACTGAAAGGGAAATGTATGTTCTACTGGGGAGAACCGTAGCAGCGTGCATTTGAGACATTAAAGGAGAAACTTACTACCGCACCTATTCTGTATTTTCCTTCATGGGAACAACCATTTCATGTACATGTGGATGCCTCTAACATGACCATTGGCGTAGTATTGGCTCAGCCTGGAGAAGATATTATAGATCATCCTATCTCTTTTGCTATTAGAAATTTCACTCCTACGAGAACATAACTACATAACTACAGAGCGCTAACATTTTTCAATGATACGTGTGCTAGATATATTCCACCAACACCTACTAGCTACACCATTTGTCTTTTATACATATCACATGCGATTGAAGTATTTGGTAAACAAGCCTATTTTACAAGGCCACATATGAAGATGGGTACTCTTATTTTAAGACTTTGATTTCATAGTTGTGGTAAAAATAGGAAAAATTAATTCTAGAACATACTATTTATCCGAATACATTCGGGAGAAGAAGAAAAGTTGATTGAAGATACCATGTTGGATGCACATTTATATAGGTTACAATGAGCACCATTGGAATTAGAGGACATTGATATCTTTCTACGAACATGCATGGCACCAGAAGGAATGAAATCCTTAGAAAAGAAACAACTTGCTATACGTGTGACACCCTATATGTTGATTAGCAGTGACCTGTACAAGTTAGGTCGGGATGAAGTATTATGCCGTTATGTACTAGAACAAGAGCGCATGGCTATCATGGAGGAAGATCATGGTGGTATTGTAGGTGGCCACTATGCAAGTGACACCACTACACACAATATTTTACTCGCTAGATTATGGTGGGAGACCCCTTATAAATATTGTAAGGATTATTGGAAGGCTTGTGATCATTGTCAACATCTTGGAAAACCATGTCAATGAGATGAAATTCCCATGAGACCTATTAATAGTGCAGACCCGTTTGAGAAATGGGCTATAGATTTTGTGGGTCCAACTTCACCAGCCACGCACATGACTAAATCGCACTATATCATAACTTGAACAGGACTATCGAAAAGGTGAGCGGAAGAAACACCTACAAAGGACTGTACAACAACTACAATGATTAGGTTTCTATGGGAAAATATTATTACATGGTATGTATGTCCTTTAAGTTTGACCAGTGATAGGGGCACACACTTTCTGAATGAGAAAATTAGAATTTTATTGGATGACTTTATGATTGTACATCATAATACCACACCATATTATCCTCAGGAAAATGGGACTACTAAGGCTTTCAAAAAAAATTGAGCGAGACATTGACAAAAATTTGTGATGTTGGAAGATAGGAGTGGGATGATAAAGTATCTGCAATACTTTTGGCATATCAATCAACATATAAAAGGTTGAACAAAGCCACACCATTTCAGTTAGTATTTGGCACACAAGCAGTTCTTCCTATGGAATTCATGTTACCATCTTTGCATATTACGCACACTGGAGGTCTAGATGATAAGAAATCATTAGAAGAATGGATTGCAAAGTTAATCCATTTGGATGAGCAATGACAAATAGCATCTTTGGATTAAAAAAAAAAGAGAAGGCAGGGGAAGAAAGCATGGCATGACAGGAACATCATGAATAAAAAGCTTGAGATAGGAAAAATGGTGCTCCTTTTTTATTCTAATTTTTTGCCATCTAGGAAAACTCAAAGTACATTGGTTGGGGTCATATGTTATCACTCACATACTCGAATCAAGTGATTTTAAATTAGAGGTGCTTGATGGAATATGGTTACTCGGATACTTCAACAGAGTAGGTGAATCCCGTAATATAAATAATTCTTCTTGGTTTTTGTAATAATAAGCGGTGTTTCTATTTAGATTAGGTTTCCAATTATGTATTTCCTTAATGTGTTTCCTTCTTTGTCACTATAATTTGTCAATGTAGTTGGTGTTTTTGTGTAATAAGCACATTTATGTGCCAGAAGATAATTACTATTTGGAGAATTTTTATGCGCAGAGGATTACACATACCCTTAGTGTGGGGTGGTTATTGATATCCAAGTACAAGACTGATGAAAATAAGTACACATGAAAGGAACTAATTACTACGGGTGTTATTTAAGTTGGAAAATTGAAATAAAAAATATTGCTTCTGGAAATGAGGACCATAGGTGGAGATAAATGAAGAAACAAGTATACCATGAGGTAAGAAGAGGCCATGGGAGCTACCAAAAGAAGGTACTGGTGAGTGAGGTACTCAGGCACATGGAAGAACGTTAAAGAGAAGTCTACGGCTAGAAGGTAGGAAGGCGCGTTAGAAGCTTATAACTTGGGCACGAAGATGTACCACATGGAAGGAATGAAAATGGTCAATTAATGAGAGGATTGTTGGTAGGTGGAGGAGCAATAAATGCAATAACTTTTTAAAAATCTATATAAGGATGGGATGCGAGTTCATTTTTACCTTTGTTGCAATTAAGAGAATTTGGAAAGAGCTAAGTGCGAATGAGGTAAGAAATGATTTTGAGGTGTGAAGAGTGTGAAACTAGACGTGGAGAAGAGGTTTGTGCATAGGAGAATATTGCATTCCCATAGGTGAAGGGTTTGAGTGAAGAAAACGTGTTATAAATGAGCTAGGGCACGCGATTTCCACTAGGGCATAGAGATTTGAACTAGGGTTTCAACTTGCTCGATTACAGAGGGTAGAAAAGAGATAATTTTTAAATGGCATCGAAGAAAGCACCCATAACAAGAGTAAAAGGGAAGAAGAAGGTTGAAGTGGAAGAAGAAATTACTCCTACGAGTAATTTCTCATAAATGCAGATATCAAAGGGTGTGATAGTGGGAGAAGAATGGGATTACCACATCCGTTAATGTAAAACCAGCGATTACAACCATCATACTTCAGATAATAAGAATGAGCTCGATGTATTCTTGAGCACAAAAAATGAACAAACGCACAACATAAGATATGCCAGTGTATGATGACGCTGGTGAGAAGTTACTAAAGTAGATTGGAGTCTACTAGTTGTATGAGCTACCATACTTTGAGAAGTATGGACCATTGTATCAATGGTTGATGAGCAGATTCTATGAATTCTTCTACTTTTTCAGACGGAGGGTTAAAATCATAGCTTCCTTGATTTCAATAGTGATAGGACTAAGGGCCTCAGAAGTAGATCGGAGAGTGATTTAGCGATAAGGTCAAAATCCCGGAGACAAGGAAGGATCTAGGGTATACCAATGGTCTGCGGGGCATGGACATCAAAAAATTGAAGAAGTACCCAATTATACAAGCAGTTACACATCTTGTAACAAAGATAAATGACCAAGAAAGGTGGTCGCAGGTAAACATAATGTGGTTGCACCTTGTAAAGAAGATGTCTCAAGGAGTGATCTACAATATCACGGATCACATAGCAAAGACAATCATTGAAGAAGTGTAGATAGGTGACATAATACATTTTGGAGCTATTTTATTATCTTTGGTGATTATGGAGATTGGAGTTCCCGATGGGCCAAAGGAAAATATTTGGGATTACTCCACGTAACAAAAATCTCTCGATGGAAAGATTTCAAAATACTTTTGCGAAGGATCAATGAGCAAACCATTCAAGTAGAGAGGGCAGAGAAGTGGTATGATAGGCTTTACACAGTGTTTGAAGAATAATGGTGCATACCCAAGGAGTTACCTTAGGTAGTAGGGAATGAAATGTAGTTTGTGGTATACCAACACTTTTGCATCACGTGGTTTGCCATGAAAGATGGGGCTTAGAGCCCATGGTGAAAATTACGATATGCTTTCACAACACGATATTTCTAGGCATCATTTCACCTGGTTTTCAGATGTGCACCACCTAATCTTCAATGCAGACAAGGTAGATTGTGACTACCACACTCTGAGAAAGAAATATGTATATCCAGGGTGGAATGCCTACATTGAGAGGCTCATCTCAGATGTATTAAACATAAAGTATGTAAGCTTGGAAATTGGGGACACTGGAGAAGCACTTGTTTATCTTCAACTTAAGCCCAAGTGGAGAACAAAAAGTATGTGGAGAATGATTTCATGCTCCTGTGGTCGCCAAAAGGTAAGCATACAATGGAAAATGTTCCAGTACCTAAGCCCACAGAGAAAATACAAGTAGATGACGAAGAATAGGAGCATGAAGATAGTGTTGGTTTGGAGCATAGAGGTAGGAGGAAGTCTCCAATTAGGGAAGAATTTGAGTGCATGACTACTCCACCCCAGCCACAAGAAGGAGATGATGAGGACCTAGATGTGATACAAGGAGATCACTGCTTCAAAAGAGTATTCAGGAGAACAAGGACCCAAGGTGCTACTCCATAATCAGTGCGTAGATCACCTCGAATCTCTCCACAGAAGGAGACAACTGAGAAGATAAGAAGGAATTTGAAGCTAAATGAGGAGGTGGAAGAGTCTGAGGAGAGCATGCCTAAATATCCTATACCTCTAGAGGATGTGGAAGGACCAAAGGATGAAGAAATGAAGGATGGGGAAGAAGGAGAAAAAGAGGTAGATGAGACAATGCAAGAAATTGCTTAGGTACAGAGAAAAAGCTCTAAATCTTTAAAATCAAGTTCCTAAGGGGCCAAGATCGAAAATAACAAGTGGAGAATATGTTCCACTGGTCATGGGCTACGTCGAGGACATGGGTAAAATTTTTCGTGCCCCTTTTCGAGCACATGATGACACAAAAGGATTTGTATGGTGGGAGTGATGGATGAAGATATGGCAACCATGCACATAAGGAAGTAACTTTCAATGTTTATGTACACGCACATGGATGAGCCAAAATTTGATGTATGTGAAGAGTCATGTGTATCAAAGAGGTTCAAGAAGACACCTCGGGCCGGACACATAATAGTCAAGTTTATTGTTATGTCAAATGAACAAGTGAGTAATGCTTTGGTGAAAGTTTCAACAGAGGTGACATGGTGGAATATGGATATGGCTACAATAATTAGGGCACTAAGAGAAGAGATCAAAACTAAGGATGCAGAAATAATGCACCTAAATCAAGAAAAGACTTGGCATAAAAAGAAGAATGATGTTTTCATTAGTATGGTAGAGGAATTTGGGGAAAATAGAATGAAAGCAAAGCCACACTTAGAGCGAAAGGTACTGAAAACATTTCCTTCGGAAATGCATTATGTATAAACCTTGGTAGACTTGGTGCTTGAAGATGAACCTTTGTGCATGCCATAACTAAAGGATCTATCACAGAAATTGAGTGAGAAAATGATTTGGTGATGAGAAAGATTGCATCATATGAGGGGTTGCTTGAGCTTACGGGAGGAATTGAAGAAATAAGATCAAGCGTTGAATATCTGTACAACTCTAGAAGCCATTATAAGAACCAATACTATTATAGAGGACAAGGAAGTCATAAAATCCATGAAAAATGAGACCTTGGGCCTCACAAAATGATTAGTGCTTGTTAAGGAAAAGTGTAAGGCCCTTACAAAAACTCAAGAACCACACAAGGAAAGGCCGGATGAGCTTGGGAAACTCATCGTACAAAAGATATACCTATTAGAAGGAAGAATGACTACCATGTCCAATATTGTGTTAGTCTTGCAGAATGAGAGAGGAGAGATTTCAAAAGATGAGCTAGAGTCAATTGCAGTGGATATCAAAAAGTATAGGTTGTGCTCAATGATTGGTAGACTTTAGAGGTAGAAATAAAAGAAGAATATCCAGAATTGATTCTTCATGTTGAAAGCGAAGAGATCTTTGCAGGTAAAGACATTCATTGATTCATCAAAATTATTTCTATTCTTCTATTCATATTCTTTGATTCATTTTGGATACAACCATTTCCAGGGCGGCAATGAAATTAGTGTGGGGTAGTGTTAATCAGTTAAAGTATGACACTTAGTAAAAAAATATAGAAAGTTTGCATAGAAGAACAAAGCACATTCAAAAGTGTGGAAGGATCATAAAGGAATCATGCGTTAAGGATAGAGGCAGATTTGGGACTTAGCCATTTTCTCGATGAGGATCTATTTTTGGAAGATAGCGTGCGAGCACACAAACCGATTAAAAACTTGTGTAGCATGCATTGGATATTTTGGAGGATTGGATACAAAGCACTTTGCATGGGTACATGTTGAGAATAGATTTAGTCTTGACGATAAAACTAGAATAATTCTATTGTTAACGCAATTGCATGTGTGACTATTGTTGTAGGTGAGTTGATAATAATAGAATTCTACCTATTTTGGGATTAGATAAAGTGAAGGGAAAGTTTCCACCCTTATAAATATGAAAATAACCGTGTGGCATAGTGTGGCATGTGAGAACCGAGTTATTGTGAGGTTATGCTACCAAATCTGATGCGTGCATAGACTGTGGTACTATTTATTATAATAATCTTCTATATATTTATCATGCTTAATGTAATGGAATGTGTTGGCTGAATCAGAGTGTCAAATCCTAAGTATAATTGGTTCGTACATGCTTGATTTCATCATGGTTATCTCTTAAGTTCGTTATTTTCTATATCTAAATCTGAATATGTACTATATAATGATATATTAGTCATAGATCCGAATGCTCAAGTCTTCATCATGCTAACATCCTGAAAAAACCCTAAAGAGGGGCCTGGTACCTTTGCGTGCTTCGAGTGAGCACTCATTCTAGGTTGAGTGATGTTCCAGTGCACCTGGGCTTTTATTGGTGAATTCTAGGTTGCATCATTACCAAGAGGGTTTTCACCTTTACAAGTCAATTTGAATTAATAAGTAGTAACATTATGATGGATTATTGGATAAAATTTTTGAGGATTATAGTATAATATCCTATCATAGATATCTAGGAAGATGGTGAAGGTAAAGCTATATGTATATAATTTGATGATTTTGAGGTTTAAGATGGTAGGGATAGTTCTGTGGCATGATCAAAGTTAGCTAAGGAAAAACCCTAGATTCTCGCAATGGTAATTGTGAATTTAGATGAGGGATTAGGCCCTAAGATAGAAGGAAAAGGTTGTGTGTTTTTTGATATATTCATCGAGGATAATGCAATATAGTTTCTATTTTTTTGGATTATGTGATGGGTTTATTGATATTTTTGATGTGATGTTGAGTGACGTGGTATTCAAAAGAGATTTTTACTATCTCTATGACAAGATTATTTTTGAATATTTTGAAGAGGTAATAGGTGATTCTGAAGAGGATGTGCTAGATGTAGGAGGACTCGTGATCTTGGTAACAAAAAGACTCATAGATTTAGATGGTGCTTTTGTGGTAGAAATGCAGTGTTGACGGCTGAGAGTGAAGATCCTTAACTATGTTGATTGTGTGATGAGAATTGACATCGTTAGACCGGGGTTGATTGATAGGTGGGGGATGATTTAGAAAAGGATGTTTAAAAACATAAAAAAATTATTAGGAGGCACATTTAGATGGTCAAGTTGTAATTCACCTTGGTCAATGAGATGTTGAAGGATGTTTCTAACGAAATGACACCTTTCAATGTTGTGGCCTCGGACTTGATGGTATTTACAATAATCGTTATCTTGATACCATGATGGTTTAGACATAGATGTGTCAATAGGTTGGATGGGAGGGATTTTGATCATGCATGCAACTAGAATTTTGTTAAAATCCACACTATAAGACTCCCCAATGGGACTATAGTTGGCTTTGAGGTTGAAATCATTTGGAGTCTGAACCTCCTTTGGACGTGAATTTTACAAAAAACACATTTGTTGAGCCTTTGGATTTATCGTTACTTAAAGAAGGTTTAAATGAAGACTCATGTTTGATTTTATTTGATATGAGTTTAACTTTACCATCTTCAAGAGTGCGAAGCTCCAGTTTGTTGGACATGGTAAGGGACTCATCGAATGTTTAAAAGGGATGGATCTGTAGGGTTGATGATATATGTTTAGTGTAAGATCGGAAATTAACTCGATCAATTCAATTTATGGAAGAGAAAAATATAATTGATTGATAATCCCCCACCATCTAAAAATGAAATTTGCAACAAACTCACCTTCAAACTATTTAATAGTGTATAGGTCAGTAATAGAAATATTACGAATGATATTGATGGAGAAATGCTCTAAGAACAACTACGCAATTGTGCAAAAGAGAAAAGGGAATATTTTATGAGGTAAGTGCATGGAAATGGGGGACAAAAGGGGGTAAAAATGTAAATTTTTTTCGAAATTAGTGAAAATTTGAACTTCATCTAATAATTTGGAAATATGCTCAAAATTTGACAGTTTGATAAGAATAAGTACCGTAGTTCTCAAAATCTAGTTTCTACACTACAATTTTTTAAATGGCAGAGATTAAGGTCAAATGTGGTGCACACAAAAAGTATGTCTATTTTTGTGTAAAAAGATAACAACCTATTGTGCGTTTGTTCCCCCATTTTCTAGTTCTATAAATTATTTTTCAAATCCCTTCAAGAGAAAGTTAACTAAGACCATGTATGAGGTCCCACTAATTTTTCATAATTTTTGGATGAATATATAATTTTTTACTAATTTTCAAAGTTCACATATCCGAAAATAAAATATTTATGTGTACACCCTGTAATTTTGAGAAAAATAGTTGATTTTTGTTTTTTTAATGCATGTAGAATGGAGTTGAAGAAACCACTTTTTTAAATTTGGATGAAAGAATCATAAATTGTGTACAATAATGTATGCATGCATTTTGGAAAGAAAAAGAAGGCACTAGTAAAATAAATTAAGGATGAAAGCCTTAAACCAATTATATTTTAGAAAGTAGGATATTTACAAACCTCACAACTCCTAAAGGTAACGACAATTGATCAAATATATGGACTCATGAATTTTCCTATGAGCACAGAGTTGAATCCCTAATTTCATCTTAGAATTTGGTAGAATCATACTATGGATGAGTACCTACTTTATAAGCTTAGTGCATGCATCTTTAAGAGGACCACTTGAGTGATCTTAGATGCAACCTAGAATTTACCAAGAATAACCTAGGTGTGTCTTGACACATCACTGAGCCTAGATTGAGCGCTCTCTCGAATCACACAAAGGTACCAGGCCCCTCCTTAGAGTTACTTGTATAGGATGAGAACATGATGAAGGGTTAATGCATTCATATCCATAAATAATATAAACATTCTACGTAGAGCATATCCTGAATTAGATCTAAAGAGTAATGGATTTAAAAATAGTAATAGTGAATTCAACCATACAAGAACTAGTTATGATCATGTTTAACATCTTGATTCAGCCAATACCCTCCATTATATTAAACACAGTAAATACATAGAAGCTTCTTATAATAAATAATTTCATACGCTAGAGCACCTATCAAATCCAACATAACTTCATCATGGCTTACTTCTCCCTACTCTCTCTTACATATACTCTTATCTCTTTTTAATTCATGACAACCTACTATACCTTTTATAGGGGTGGGGACTTGCCCTTCACCACCTACATCATTCCCAAAAATAGGTCGCATGCTAAAAATAGCCATGTGACTTTACAATAATAAACACACATGCAAGTGCGCTAATAATAGATCTCGATAGTTGATTTGGAAATGGTAATTATTTTATTAACTTGAACCCATGTAAAGTGCTTAGTAGACAATCTTCCAAAAATAGCTTGTGTGTCACGCAAGTCTTTATCTGGTTTGTGTCTTTGCACACACTATCTCAAAAAATAGCCCGTCAGAAAAAATGGCTAAGTCCCAAATTTTCCTTATCTTTTACGTGCATTTCCTTGCCTATCCTTACGTGCCTTACTCCCACACATGAATATTTTGTGCACCTTCTCCTTAGTATCATACTTTTTCCGCTCAACATTATCCCACACTAAAGTACATTGCCACCTTAGAAATGGTTGCTCTTTGAATAATAAAGCATAAATAATGGGATTGGAAAGAATTTAAAGAATTATTATACAAAGAATGAATTTTTACTCTGCAATATCATTTTCTTCAACTGGAATAATTAACTCCAAATACTCTTCTTTTATTTCTACCTCTAAAGTTTTCCACTCATTCAAGTGTGGCTTCTACATTTTTCTGGAATATCTACTGCAATAGAGTCTAACTCATCTTGTGTGATCTTGTCCTTCTCACTCTATAATACTAGAACAATGTTAGAAATTGTAGACATTATTCCTTCCAAGTAGTTCCATATTTTGTGTTATAATATTTCCAAGTTCATCCAGTCATTCCTTCTGGAGCTCTTAGGCCACTGCAAGGGCCTCACGCTTTTTATTTACCAGTGCCAATATCTCCACGTGCCCCAATGTCTCATCCTTCATGGCCTTTAGGACTTCATTGTCCTCTACCATGGTCCTAATTCTTATGACTTCCTCTAAAGCTGCATATATATTCAATGTTTGGTCTGCTTTCTTCAGCTCCTCCTGCAAGGTTTGGAGCAATGCTTCATAAGATGAAATCTTCCTAACCACTAAAGCCTTTACTCTCTCTACTTCCTACTCAGGGTCCTTTGGCGCTGGCATATGAATAGGTCCATCCTTAAGCACCAAATCAACCAAGGTACGCACATAATGCATAGCCGAAGGGAACCTTTCAAGTACCTTGGACTCTAAGTGTGGTCTTTCTTTCAGGACATGGTCTCCGATCTCCTCTGCCATTCTAACGAATACCTCATTTTTCTTCCATTCTACTTCCTTTTTCTCTTTCGCAGACGTGCTATTTATGTAGCTTTAGATTTGATATCTTCTCTTAGTGCTATAATAGTGGAAAATTTGTCTATGTTCCTTCGTGCCACCTCTGTAGATACTTTCACTAAGGCATTACTCACCTATTCATCAGACATAATAGTGGGCTTTACAGTTATGTGTCTAGTCTAGGGGGCCTTCATTAATCTTCTTGATACACAAGATTTTTATCATATGTCAAAGTCTGACTCATCCATGTGAGTGTGCATAGAACAAAATAGTTGATTCCTTGTGTGCATGGTGACCATGTCTTCATCCATCAGCTCCCATCCATATAATTTCTTAGGGATCACCGTGCTTTAGAAACAGGCACGAGATAATTTTACTTGTGTCCTCAACATAGCCCAAAGATAGAACATTATACTCTCCACTTGTTCTTTTAGTTCTTGGCCCCTTAGGAACTGGAGCATCAATATTTGAAGTTGAATCTCCAACGTTCTAAGAAACATCATATTTTATTCCTTCCACTTCCTTTACCTCCTCTTCTCCATCCTTCATACCTTCATCCCTGGGTTCTTCTACTTCTTCTAGTGGTACAAGGGTGTCAGGCATGCTATTTGAGACTCCTCAACCTCCTCATTTAGCTTTAGCTTCCTCATTTTCTTCTCAGTTGCCTCTTTCTAAGGAGAAATACGTGGTGATCTTCATACTGATTGTGGAGTAGTGCCTTGGGTTCTTTTTCTCCTAAATACCCTCTTGAATCAGTATTCTCAAGGAATGCTCCTACTTCCAAGTCTTCATACTCCTCTTCTTGTGCCTCAGGGTGGAGTACTTGCATGCTCACTTCTACTCTCGTCCGTGGGTTTCTTCCATCCCCTATGATCCAAGCCACCACTATCCTCATGTTATTCTTCCTCTTCATCTACCACTATGGTTAATGTGGGATTTGGAGCTGGCACATTCTCCATTGTATGCTTACCCTTAGGCAGCCCTAAAAGTGCAAACTCATTCTATACATACTTGTTACCCTCCAACTTAGGCTTAAGCTGAAGGTATACAATCACGAATCCACTATCTCCAATTTCCAAACTTACAGGGTTCATGATTATCATGTATGAAATTAACCTCTCAATATAGGTAGTCTGACCTGGATATATATAAGTCTTCCTTAAAGTGTGGTAGTCAAAGTCTATCTTGTCTACATTGAAGTTTAGGTGGCATGCATAAGTAAAACAAAGTGGAATAATGCCCGAAAGTAGCACGTTATGAAGGCATACGATATTTTGCACCAGGGGCTCCAAGTCCCATCCTTTATTACAAATCACGCGATGTAGAAGTGCTAGTATACCATGAACTGAACTACCTTTCCCACCACCAAAGGTAACTCCTTGGGGATGTACCACTCCTCTTCATATCTTTGCGTAGAGTGATCATACCAAATCTCCACCATTTTCTTGAATGGCCCACTCATCAACACTTCACACAAGTACTTGTCAAATATTTCTACAAGGGACTTTTTGCCATGGGATACTCCCATATCTTATTCTTTGACCCATTGGGAACTCGAATCTCCATAAATACCGAGACAATAAGATAGTGCTAAAACTAATTTTTATCACATGTGCGTGCTTCCTCAATGATAGTCTCTACAATGTTGTAGATTACTCCCTAAGAAATTATCCTCACGATATATAACCACATGGTATTAACCTACAATCATATATCTTGATCATTCAATTTGGTCACTAGATGTGCAACTTCTTGTACCACTAGGTACTTCTTCAATTTATCAATATCCATTCCACATAGACCCTTGGTATACCCTAACTTATTCCGTCTCTCCAGATTACTACATTATTTTTCAGTCACTATCTAGATCTACTCATGTGCCTTTTAATCCTGTCAATGTTGAAATCAATGTTGTTGTAATCCTTACCCTTCGTCTAGTGAAATAGAAGAAGTCTTCATGTACCATTCTCATCAACCATTGGTATAAAGGTTCATACTTACCAAAATACGAAAGCTCGTACAATTGGTAGACTCCAACCTACTTTAACAAATTATCTCTAGTGTCATTATATACTTGGCATGTCATTTGTTGTGTGCTTATTGGTCTTTGTACTCAACAACACGTCCAACTCCTTATTATTCGATGTGCGGTGGTTTTTATCACTTATTTTGCACTTACGGATGTGGGAATCCCATTCTTGTCCCACTATAACACCTTTTGGGTACTACATCTCTGAGAAATTACTGTCGGAAGAAATTTCAACTTCTGCCTCTACCTTCTTTTTTCCCTTGGCTCCTATGGGAGGTGCTTTCTTTAGTGCCATCTCGTGAATCTCAACTTTCTGTCCTCTCTAGTGTGCAAATGCTTAGCTTCTATCTTCGTAATGATCAATTCCAAACCCTAGCTCAAATCTACATGCCCTAGTTAAAATCACGTGCCCTATCTCTTTCGCAATGCTCTGCTTCACTCAAACCCTTCACCAATGGGGACATAAGATTCTCCTATGCACAAATCTGCTCTCCACATCTGGTTTCACACTCTTTGCACCTCAATACTCTTCGCTCAGCTCGTTTGCACCTAGCTCATTTTAATTCTTATGATTGCAATGGTAAAAATGAACTCACATCCCATCCTTATATAGATCTTCAAAAATTTAGAAAATTTATTGCTCCTTCACCTACCAACAATCCTCTTATTAATTAACCATTTTCAAACTTTCCATGTGGTACATCTTCGCACCCTAGCTATAACCTTCTAGCACACCTTGTTACATTTTGGCTATAGACTTATCTTTAGCATGCTTCCATGGGCCCGAAAGTACGTTGCCACTACACCTTCTCCTGGTAGTCTCCACGGCCTAAGATTACTTCGTGTTATACAGTTCCTTCATTTTCCCATCCATGGTCATCATTTTTGAAGCAATATCTCCTCTAACAATTCCTTTCCAAACTCAAATAGCACCTGTAATAGTTTATTCCTTGATTTGTACCCGCCAGAACAAAAAGTAACAACCACCCCACACAAATGGTATGTGCAGTCCTCTGCACATAAAAATACTACAAATGGTGATTAAATTTTGCGCACGCAAACACGCTTATTACACAAAACACCAAACTAAATTGACAAAGCATAACGACGAAGAAGGAAATACATCACTAAAAACATAATCTAAATGGAAAAAATTCCTTATTAAAAACACCAAAAAGACTTATTTATAGTAGGGCTTCAAGCCTACTCTCGTTGAAGTAACTAGGTAATCGTATTTCATAAGTGTCTCTAATTGACAAGTGCATGTTTCAAGTATGTGAGTGATAACATATGGTACTAACCAATGCACTTTAATATTTCTGGATGGCACAAAAATTTTGAATCATAAAAGAGCACCATTTGTCTAACCTCAATATTCTTATCCCTAATGTGCTTGTCATGCCATGCTTTATGCCCGGATTTTTCCCGCTTCGACTCCAACGTGCTATTATTCACCTCTCATCCAATTGTATCATCTTGTCAAACCTTTCTTCTAAGGCTTGCTCATTAGCTAGACCTCTAGTATGCGTAATACGTAAAGAAGGTAACATGAATTCCATAGGAAGAACTACTTCGCACAAAACACTAACCGAAATAGCATGGATTTTTTTAACCTCTTATATGTTGTTCTATACGCCCAAAGAACTACGAAACTTTATCATACCAATCTTTCCTTCCAACATCATATATTTTTATCTATGTTTGGCTCAAAATTTTATTCAAGGCCTCGCAGTTCCATTTTCCCGAGGATGATATGTGTAGTCTTATGGTGCGTAATCATAAATTCATCCAATAATATCCTGATTGTTTCATTCAAAAAATGGGTGCATTTATCACTTGTCAAACTTAGTGGGCATCCATACCTTGTAAGAATATTTTCCCATAAAAATCTAGCTGTTGTAGCTATTGTACAATCCTTGGTAGGTGCTACTTCTACCCACCTTGTGAGATAATCTGTGCAAGTGATGATGTAGCGTGATCCAATCCTACGCGTGGCTGGAAAAATAGGACCCACAAATTCTATAGCCCATTTTTCAAATGGTTCTGCACTAGAAATAGTTTGTAAAGGCATTTCATCACTTTGCCCTGGTTTTCCAAGGCACCGCGGTGATTAGATGCCTTGCAATACACGTTGTAATCCTTATATAGGGTCTCCCACCACAATCCAACGAGTAGAATTTTGTACGTAGTGGCATAACCTACAAAGTGTCCACTTGCAATACCACCATGAGCCTCTTCTATGATATTTGTGCACTCATGCTCTAATACACATCGACACAATACTTCATCTCATCCTAACTTGTATAGGTCACCATTGATCAACATAAATGGTGCCGTATGAATTCCAAGTTGTTTCTTCTCTAAGGCTTTTAGTCCTTTTGGCACCACACCTATACATATAAAGATAACAATATCCTCCAGGTCTTAAGGCACACAATGTAACCTATATAACTGTGCATCTATAATGTTTTCTTCAATTGTTTGCGCATCTTCCCCTGACTATATCCTTGATAAATGGTTTGGCCCATAATTACTTTTCCTTGGTTTTACCACAAGTGTAAAATCAAATTCTTGGAATAAGAGCACCCATCAACATATGTGTCCATATAAGACGAGCTTCTTTACCAAGTATTTCAATGCCATCTAATTGTTATAAAATAAAAAAGGTGTCACGAGCAAGTAATGTCTAAACTTATGTAGAGCGTAGATCATTGACAAGGCCTCACGCTCAGTAGTTGTATAATTATTCTCTGTAGGGGTCAACTTTCTACTAGAAAAATAGATAGGATGATCTATAATTCCTTCTCCAGACCGAGCAAAAATGTGCCAATGGTTGTTGGGACCCCAAAATATTAGCTAAGTACAAAAAGGTGCGTAGGCGCGCAAGGCCTAGTTGAAGAAGGGCGCGTAAGGAGAAGGCACACAGGATAGGGTTTAAGGAAGGGTTTAAGAAAACCCATGGCATGTGTGCAAGAAAAGCTAAGGTTTCAGGACTTAGCCATATTGGGAATTTTGGGCAAGACACGAGAAAAGTGTGACTCGTTGCACATGTGGAGTGGATAATGTGTCGATCTAGCGACAGTTGGCCTAGGAAGGAATATGCCTTGTGATAGAAGGTTCTAGAAGACATCATGGAAAAAAGTGGAGAGCTCAAGCCTAGAGAAGCATGCTCCCATGGAGGACCACATTCAGACACTTGGCACCGGATCTGAGGCCGTAGAAGGATGAGTTGGCACTTTAGGATGCCTATATATGCGAGCACCTACAGGAGAAAAAGATATAGATTGGATAGAAAAGAGGATAATATAGACAGCAGAGCTCTGTATAAATACTACGAGAAATCTATGGGATTAGGTAGAGGCTATATGAGGGAGTAATGTATTAAGGGGATGGGATATAAATTTTTCTTTGTATGGATGAAGGACATGATCCCTACTGTGATGTATGACTTTGGTCTGATCAAGTTGTGGTAGTCTAATGGATCCATTGAATGTAATGAGGTTACAAACATGAATGAGTATGAATGTAATTTATTTGGTTCATATCTATATCTTTTCATTTTTGTTCATGGATGTTATGGAATAGATGTAAATCCTTATGTATTTTCCTTTCTGTTGTAGTTCTATTTGTTATCTATAAGTACCCTCTATTTGGAATGAATACATTTGTCTAGAGGCCATTTTGAGCCCTATGATGATTGTATGTCTCATTTCCACCTTTATTCATTAAGTTCCTAACATAGATGATGGTTTCCCACTTAACTCACATAAAAGAGAGACTTGGCACCTGCGCATGCCTCGGGTGAGCACAAGGGCCCGCTAGGTGATAGGCCAATGTGCATGGGGTTCCATTGTTATTTTGGTTTGTGTAAACATGACTACATCTTGGTTCCATTTCAGGGACCTCTTTTCAAAGTTGTAGTGGGAAATGGCATACATCATGATCTATGCAACGAGTGATGACAGAGCATTTGACTTTGGAAAGTGTTGAATCATGGTTCAAGAGCACGGAGGATGAATTTTCTTAGAGATTCAACACTAGATATATGTTTGATGCACGTAGATGGGTAGAAGAGAACCTCTATGTATGAAACTTTTTTTTGTTGCTTCCCAGTAGAGCTGCATGAATGGCTCTCGGCATATGCATCTAGATCAAGCTAGTATTATAGATCACATGCATGGAACCAAGCAGAATACCAAAGCTTACAGGATGCATATATGACATGGACTCGTGTTGTGGATCATTGGTGGAAAGGTGTGTTGGCTAGCTACACTCTAGAGTACATGATTTCTACATATTCTTGTCTAGAAGTTGTTGAGTTTGAGTTTCTAAGGGATCCCGAGAAGATCATTTCTACGTGCTATCCCTATGGAAATGAAGATCTTGATTGTTACCTTGAGTTTAGAGGCATTTCCAATGGTTGGTTAAACCATTCTAAGCACTGGGTGAGGAAGCTAGGGTGGAGGAAGATGGCAGATATTACGATGAAGAAGGAAATGGAGGAGAGACGACTCAAGTATAGTGAAGCACGTGAAAGGGAGATTACTAGACAATGTGAGGTTGCAAGTGTGATGGATCTATGGAGGAAGACGTTATGGGAAGGAGTTGAGGTTCACGCAGAGGATGTGGAACCTGAGCAGTCTATGTTACCCCATCTTGGCAAGCGCGTAAGAGAGACCCCTTTGGCTTCTAATGAGATTTCATTGTGTGGAGAGAGAAGAGTCATTGGCACATATCTAAACCCACCTAGTGACCAAACCCTAGTGCTTGGTTTTCCAGATCAAGGAAGGAGTATCATTGACCCAGTTGGTATTAGTGGAAGTGATAGATCTACACCCAGGAGATATAATTTTTCATTTCCCACTTCTATGGCTACGTATTTTCCAATATTCGGACGGATTTTGGACAAGGAGAAAGTACACAAGGCTTTGGTCTCGTGTTAGGGAGTGGTGCGAGGTACACTAGTGGTAGTGGGGCATCATCACAGACCATCGATGTGTAGTTTAGTGGAAATTTGGGGACCCTTAGCATGACCACTATAGGACCTGGTGGATCTGATGGGTCAGGAGGAATAGGACTTGGTGGATTTGGTGGGTCAAGAGGAATAGGACCTAGTGGATCTGGTGGGTCCGGTGGCTCGGGAGGTGTAGGACCTAGTGGATGTGGTGGATCTCGGCGGTAGAGGAAACACCAGAGGGAACCAAGGCTCTGGCTTAGGATGAAAAGTGCCCCAACAACCTCCTTAAGTCTTCTTTGAGATGTTTTTACATTTTCTAGATTACAGGGGTATTGAAGATGCTTTGCAAAATGTGTTCATGAGTGTGATCTGTTATGGCATGCGAAGGGGATCACAACCCCAAAGCGGAAGGCTAGTCGGTTTGAAACGACATTGCAAAGTCACGCGCATAGCTAGTATAAGAAAAATGAACCTCATCAAATGGTGGTGGATTATACTACTTTAAAGAACGTCTTTTTTGGCAGAATTCTACATCCCTAAGTTTGAACAGAAGAGCATCAACACCTTGAAGGAGATTCAACAGGGAATGGTGGAGAGTGTACGGGAGTATGATGCATGGTTCAAAACCCTCTTGTAAAAATTATCATATGACATTCACCCTTCACAGCATGCTCAATGGTTTTTTGGGGGGTTGATAACACCTTTTAGAAGAAATTTATCTCAAAAACTTTCATGAGACCCGCGTGAGGCGCTAGAAGTTGCTCTGCGTGCTTTGAAGTTGTTAAAAGTGTTGATGTTGGTGTTAGCCCATTTCTGGAGGCTTAAATTTCTGCTATGGCTAAGCAGTTGGAGAAGTTTTCTACAAACTTAGCCCATAAGACTCGCATGATGGTATATGGTGTAAATATTGTGAAGTAGAGGGGCATGTCAAGGATAGTTTCCCGTGAGGACGGTGACGTCTTTGTAATAATAGATTGTGAAATTTTTCATGGGCAACATGATGCAAGTAGATGTCCCTTATTATAGCACACAATTCAGAAGAATGTGTCTTGCTACTATAAGATTTACACCTCTACAACCCATGATACTAAGGATTGTAGGCTTATTAACCAGATTCATGAGGCCATTGATCATGGGGTGCGCTGCATCAAGATTGCCAAAAGTTATAAAGGTGATGATCATTGTTATGAAGAGCGTGCAGATGGAGGCACTCATGGAATGGAATTTCATAGAGGATTCCGTGGTCATGGTAACCATAGAGGAGGAAGAAGTGAGTTCCCACGTGGAACCTATTTTAATTGTGGGTCTATAAAGCATTACAAATGAGAGTGCCCAGATTTATTGCAGTGCTCATGGTGTGGGAAGAAACACAAGTATGAAGAGTGCCCTGAGTTGTTTGAGCACATGAATCAACAGCACCGTGTATTTAGTTTTACCCCATTATAAAAAGAAGGAGCCCATGCACACCGACTGTCACCCAAACAGGTTTGAGCACTCACCCGAGGCATGCGCATGTACCGAGTTTCTCTTTCATGTGAGTGTAAAGCAGAAGCATCATCTATGATTAGTGTAAGATTTTTTTAGGAGGGAAATTAAGACAAACAAGAACCATAGGGATAAGAATGGCCTCTAGATCTTTGCGGTCACTTGCATCGAGTACTTTAATGTAATCCGAACATGCATTATGACAGAAAGAATTATACAAGCATTCATACATAACATGAAAGGAAAGAGAACTCATATGAGAGAAATGTGCATTAAAACCATTGATATCCATGTCTATATATAATAGGTAACCTCATTATATTCATTGATTCATTATAGGGAGTCACAGAGAGCAAACCGCAATCATACATATCATTGGACGTATGTAACTAAGCTAATAGAAAAATAAAAATTACAACTCCATGCTTAGTGCATTCTTTCCTGAATACAAATATCCCTCGCAGTAATTCCACAGAGCTTCGCTCACTCTCTAACCTACTATACCTCATACTTCTAGCTCTCTCTTTACTCCGTAGGCACATATATTTATAATTTCCCTATGCTACCAACTCGCCTTCCAGCGCCCTCATATTCGGCACCAAGTGTCGAATGTGGTCCTTTATGCAAGCATGCTCCTCCAAGCTTGAGATTTCCACTCCATCTTATGATGATTTTCTAGAAGATTCCATCCAGGGCATGCTCTTTCTTGGGCAGTGGGATCTTATCCGCGCGCAACCGATCACAATTTTCACGTGTTCTACCTTGGGTACCCAAATTGACTAAGTCCCGAGCCTCCTTTCATGCGTCACATGAGCTATGTGCTTCCTTAACTCTTTCTTTCACATGCTTTTTCCTTGCGTGCCTTTTCATAACTGGGACCCTGCGTGCCCACGCGCCTTCATACTTGGTTAATATTATAGGGGTCCAACATCACCCCACACTACGCCTATTCTCCGTCCTCGAAACACTTAACCAAGATGCATGTTGTCCAAGGAACTAATGAATAGCCTTATACTTTACAAAGAAAATAATAAGGAATGAAAGAATCGGGGAAAAGAATGAAGAAATGGGGGCATCAACTCAACAAGCTAGGAAAATCCTTCCTAGGAGGTCTGCCTCTAGCTTATTCCACACTTCGACCTCACCCTGTGCCTTCTGGCAGAGGTCTCCCACTAGGGTGCTCACTTCATCAAAACTCAGGCCAACTCCCTAGGTGCCCAAAACGTCCACAATCTACTCCATCTCTTTTCCCAGGTCCTCAAGTTTATCCATCCTTCTAGTGATCTGGGGGTATAGTTCCTTTAGCTGGGCCTTAATTGAGATCCTTAAGGCCTCAATTTTCTCTGATTTCTTTTCTATTTTTTCCGAACCTTGTCTCTCTCCACCCTATTCCCCTTGTTCTTTTCTTGGAATTCTTTTAGTTCCATCTCAAGTGTGGCAACTAAGGAGCTCACCACCTTATCTCTATCTCGCACATGTATCATATGCAGCTTCTACAGACTGGGTAATGACCTTAACCTCCATGAGTACTTGGTTGTACTCTGCAATGAGTGCTACCACCTTCAATCGGTCTTCCTCTTTCAAGCACATGGCCACTTCTTCAGTAGATTCCAGGGCTAAGGGTCATCTCTCCATGGTGAGGATGCGTGTTAGGTCTTCCATACACTCCAAGAGGGATGAGTACTTTTGTGCGGGTGGCGCTAAGTCTGGGTGCTTCAGGAGGATGGTGCCCTTGATGGACTCCATTTTCTTGTAAAATTCCTACACCTTTACCTTCTCTTCCTTTAACTCATGCCTTAACTGTGCACTAATCAATTCTTCCTGTTTCAAGCTCTTGGCCTTCTCTCGCTAGTTCTTCTTCCTTCTCTCCTAAATTTTCCTCCAAAGACTCGATTATGTTGTTGTGTGTGAATAATCTAGCCTCGGTCTCGACCATGACCTTGTTTAGTGCATTACAGACTTGCTCATCCGAGAGCTCCTAAGAATTCACTAAGGGATTGACCCCCTTAGATTCTGGCAATGTGATGAGCGCTCCTTGGCAAACTTCAAGTCTGGCTCATCAATGTGGGACTTGAACACCCAAGAGAGAATATTCTTGGTTCTGGGGTATGTGTTGTCCTTCTCAAAAGACCCCATGGCTAGGAGCCTCTCCATGGGTATAGTGCTCTAGAATCACGTGCATAACACCTTCTTTATGTCATCCACATAGCCCATTACTTTCCTCTGTTCTACATCAAGAGTTCTCCTACCCGAGTGTGCACCTTTCGGGGAAGCTTACTGTCAGGCCGAGCGACGCCTCCTAGGCTATCATGTTCCTTTTCAATGTTCTCCTCCTTCCCTTCCTTCAACACTATGTCTACACTGTGCTCCAACTCTTGGTCTACCAAGACCTCAAGCATTCTCTGTGCTTCTCTCTCTACCACCTTTGTGATCTACTCCTTTGTAAAACTTATGGCTCCCTACTTTTCCTGGAAACCTCCTCATCTTCCATGTCTTTGGCATCCTCCTCATCTTGTGTGTTCTTGTGCCGTGTGAATAAAAACTCATGCTTCTCATCTTCACTCTCCTCTTCTGAGTCATAGATGCTAACCACACGTGGCTCTTAGTCTATCTCTCGCTTCTTCTTCTTCTCTTCCACCATCTTCTTCACTTTCATCCCCTCTTCCACCCATGTATTTTTCCAAGCTATTGGTCACCTCTGAGTTAGCTTCGTCATCCACCTCTCGCTTATTCCCGAGAGGTGGCTCCCGATCGGGGACTTGGCCTTATATTCTTCCTCAGGTGATTCTTCCTTAGAGATGGGTTTCCTAGGTGCCTCTACCTCTGGCATCTTCTCCTTCACCAGACACTTCATTCTCCGCATGTAAGTGCTCGGCTTGGTGCTTGTGGATGGCATGCTCATTTTCTGAGCAGTCGGCACACTTAGTGCTTCTCCATCTCTTCCTCTCTTCTTTGACATGTGCCCATTCTTACCCAAGGAGTCTTCAGGTATGGAGACTTCATTCTTCAAATACGCACCCTTCTTGAACTATGACATTATGCGCAAGTATACACACGTCGCTGATCCTCCAGCGATAGGTAACATCATCAGCCTTGTCATTTGAATCTCATGTGACACATACTTCTCCATGTATGTGTGCTTGCCGTCGGGGTAATTTAGCTTCTTTCTCATCTCCCTGTGTTCTTGGTCCAGCCTACCCAGTTCCATTCTTATATTTTATGAATATTTAAACTCGTTTCACCCTCGCTGGAAGTATTGAGCAAGAAATTCAAGGGGAGCTTGTACAAGGGCTCCATGAATCATCTATCAACTTGAATCTGCTCAGCAAGAGTGTTGGTAGACCATAAATTCAACTTCTCCCTCATTTTCTCATGGGAGTTGCTCATGGATTCTCCATTCTACCCCAAATGCATTCCTTAGGCGCGTGTACCATTTTTCCATCCTTTCCTTATGGGGTCTTTGTCATTATCAGATCAAAAGCATATTTTTCAAACCTCTTTTTGGGCGAAGGATCCTCGGCAGTACTCCCATACGAACTTGTCCTCGTCACATCGGGCACTCCAATCTCCATGAATACAATGGTGAGCAAGATGTTGCTGAAGAGGATCCTATCCCCTTCCTTCATACAACTGACAATTTCTTCAGTGATGTACGCGGATAGGTTAGTATATAGTTCCCTCTGTAATCTTCCTATAGACGTGTAGCCAAGGTTTGTTGACCTGTGTCCATCTTTCCTAGCCATTCAACTTAGTCACCAGATGCGCGGCCATTTTCATTATGGGGTCCTTAATGTCTGAAATTTCATAATACCGTGACCCTTTCTTACAGGCATACTCGGTGATGGTTTCTTGAATGGATTCCTTATCACCAAGGTCATCTTCTAGGCTATCTCCCTCACATATGAGGCCTGTACATTATGAAATCAGCTAGGGAGTCATGTGCATCTTGCACCCAACAAAGTGGAAGTAATATTCATGCACCGTGACATCAACCACTGGTATAGGTGCTCTGGCTTTCCAAAATAAGGCAACTCATAGAGTTACAATAGCCCTGCCTTCTCCATTTTAACCTTCACATCATCATCATATATAGGCAAACCCTCAGGTGTTCATTTGTTGGTGGGGCATACCAATTCCAATGCCATTTCCTTTTCTATTGTGTTCATGTGGTGATTATAGTCACTAATAGGTACACTTCTCAAGTGGGATTCCCATTCCTTCCCCATCATCACCCCATCTAGGTATTACATCTCTACATACCATTCTTCATTTGTGTCTACCACGGGTTCTAGTTATTTAGCCTTGGCTTTGCCCTTTCCTTTCTTGGGTGCCATGGTCGGGGTATTTTTATCACTCCAATTCTCTCCTTGTTACTCTGTTTTACTTCCTCTAATCCTCCGATCTCAAATCCGTGATATAACTCTTCTAAACCCATGCCCTAGTTTTTCGAACCCTAACTGGGATAAAATCTTCACAAGATAGTGCCTCTTCAACTCTTTCCACACTTGTGTAACCCCTTCCTTTTAGTTCACAATTTCAAACTGGTTGCTTCAATCTCACAGATCTTCCTTCACTCGATCGAATCTGAAAGCCCTAGTTTGTCTAACTCACTTATATCTCCAACTCTTCTATTTCACAAAGTAAAAATGAGAGTGCCCCACCCTCTACTTATAGTTTTTCTCTTTTCTAAACATTAAATGCTACTTCACCTACCACCATACTTTGTTCATTTAATGCAGCTTTTTCAAACAAATCCCATCTTTAGTGCCTTCACTTGCGTGCCTAACTTATGTGAAAACTCCTCCAACCTTCTAGTGCACAACCAATCTAACCTAACAGGAGACTCTTGAGCGTGTAACCCATGCCTGAAGGCACTTCTTCTATCCTGATCCTTGCTCTCGCCTATCTTGTGTTGCTTTCAAATGAAATTTCTCCTCCTTAGTACGTGGGATCTACAAGTAGCTTTAACCCGGTACCACCATTCTTCCATCTTCTTTATATACCTCTTTCAACACGGCTATTCAACAAGGCTTTTCAACACAAATTCCTTGGTACTTTGATCACGCACTTCTTCACCTTTCTCCACCCCATAGTTAAAGCGATGTGCGGTCCTCTACACACTCAAAAAATCTCCAAAAATAGCAATAAGGTTACCGAAACCCAAGGAAGAAAATAAAACAACAACAAGAAAGGGAAACACAAGGAAGGGAAAAATCATAAAGAAAAATTCTAAACTAACTCGGCAAAACTACCTTATTTACAAACACCAAGAAGACTTATTTATAGTAGGGATTCAACCCTGCCGCTTGAAGTGTCTAGGAAAATTTGTCCCATTGAATGCTTGCAACTACCACGTGCCCGAATCAAGGATGTACGAGATTGTGTAAGGACCCACCAATGGACTTTTAACTTCCCAAGATGGCATATAAACTTAGAATCATATAATAACACCATCGCCCAACCTCCAACTTCTTGTTTCTAATATGGCGATCATGTCAAGCCTTTTCCGTTTCCTTTTTTGTTGTTTGGCTCCATCGGAAAGTGATCATCTCTCATCCAGTTTCATTAGCTTCTTGTTATCTACATTTTAACCACACGAAAAAATGATTAGATAACCCCCTACGAAATTTTTGAAGTTGATTTTGCATTATGGCCTCTTTTAGAGAATTTTAGGTTTTTGGGTTTTTCTGATACTCGACATGAGTTTTAACATGCTTTGTGTCACCTGCTTTTCGAAACCCGGAACCCGCTTCATATTGAGAAAATCAGGTTTTCGGACCCCCAACGCATCGGAACATGCCTAATCCAAAACATGTTTTATACCTCATGCTTTCCGATACCCGAAGTCCGCTTAGTCCTTTGTATCAGGTTTTCGGAGCTATGTAACATCTAAACACCTCATGCTTTATGCGTCATGTTTTCCGAAACCCGAAACCCGAATTTCACTAAGCCCCCTCGTGTCGGGTTTTCCGACCTCTCAAACATGCTGACATGGCATTCATGCCGAGTTTTCGGTGAGTTGGCATGTGCCGAGCCCAAGTGTATTAATTACAAATTTTCTTATAAATATGCGGATTTCCACGTCATTTTTACCGGACGTATTTTTAACTCGTGGATTTTTCGTACATGTTCTTCCGATTTCGAAACCCGAAAGCTCGCCTTGCCCGATTGAATCGCCTATTTTCGATCTTCCATTTCTCTGATTGAAGGTATTTTCTCTCCATTCTTTGTTCTTGGTTTTTGCGGATCGATTGCACGTGGTTTCTTCTCAATTTCGCCCGGTTTTGAGGGTTTTCCTTTCTTCTTCTTTTCTCGGAGTTATTTTGAAAAGGGTTTTAAGTTTCAGGGTTCTATCTCTTCTGAACTATCACTTGGTGCTATTTCTTCAAATTTTTATTATACGCATAGTACATGAATGACAAAAAAGGAGATTACATGTTGAAATTCGACGAAAAACCCTGTTTTTCTTCTCAGGTTTTGAAGGCTGTTGCGCAGAGTCGAAGACCCGAAGTGTATTGAAGGTTTGGCATGTTGGGGTTCCCCAAAGTTCCGACATTATCGTGACGCTAGGGCTTTCCCAAAGACATGCCGGGATTTCCCAAAGTTCCGACATCAACGCAAGTACCGGGCCTTCTTCTAGTTCCGACATTATCAAACGTGTCAAAGTTCTGGACATTTTCAGATATCCCGACATCCTCCTCGGTGTGTCGGACTCTTCTATTCTTCTGGCATATCCAGCAGATTAGGATTCTGATAGTGGACAACATCTCCTGAGCTTGAACATTTATCCCTTCAACGTTCTTCATGTCGGATCCTGGTCCATCTCAGGAAAAGGCCGAGAAGTATGGCAGAATGAAATACAAGTTCAAGAAGCCGGAATCTCCATCGTACATTGATTGCAACTATGATATCAGAGACACCGAACTCGGAAATATAGACATGGAAGATTTCTGGAGTAGAGTGAGGAGTTCCTCCCAAACTCCATGGATGAAAACTATAGCTGACAGTGGCTTACCTCTCGTAGCGGGTTTTCCCATGTCTGCCCAATGTCCAGAATTCATTTTGGCCTGTGCCTCCAATTATGACTCGGCTTCTCGTTCTGTGAGAAGTCAATCAGTAAAGTAGTAATCGAATTGGACGGAGGTTACTTTGATGATCTCCTGAAACTGCCTAATTTTGAAGAATATGGGGAGTTGAACATCAAGTCAGCTCAGAAGGCCTGGGACAACAATCAGGAAGACTACATTAAGGATGTAAACAAGAAGTTCCTGATCAAGGCCAAACCAGTGGTCTATAGATTTCCAAGGATTATTCCTGGGAGTGATTTCATCCAAGAAATCAATGATGTTATCACCCTGCTGAGTCGGGTTTTTGGTTTTCCCGAATCGAATGTATTTCAAGGATGGATGTATCAATTTATGATCACCATCAAGAAGAATCAGCAAGGGATCGACTGGGGTACTCTCATCAGTGATGAGATTGATTCCCAAATGACAACGGTCTTGTCAACGGGGAAATTTTATATGTCTTCATATGTCACATACGCAGCAGCCGGGATGAGGAACTATCCGGGCTGGATACCAAGGGAAGCAGAATGGTGAACCAGGTGTATCATTACTTCCCTCAAATAACAAAGAAGGGGTCCAAAGAACATTTCAGAAGGGTGAATGATGCCTTCTTCTATGAAAATATCTGCAGGATAAACCCTGAGCTGAGGAAGACAAGAGTCTCAGATGAGGCTTGGGCCGAAGTTTCTAAATGGGGATGTATCTTCTTACAATTCAAGAAGTTTACATATCTTCGGGTGGTCATGTACTCGGGAGATCCTTTTCACCTGCCCCGATATCCAGGGGATAGACTGATATTGATGGAATTGGTTAGGCAGCTGTTGGATTTCCATAAATTCCAACAAAGCAAACATAAGGCTACCGTGTCCTTCCCAATTTATATTGGGAGATATACTTGCTCACCAAAGATTAAGGCCAAAAATGTTGAATGTGAAATTCAAGACAAATTGAGAAGCATATGAAGCCTCGAGACTGTTTCGACATCCGAGGAGTGCTCAGGGCGTATGGAACCCATCATATGCACAGGCCAAACATAGAGGATATTTGGGTTGATCTCGCGTAATGAGGTTTCGTTCGTAGAAAGGATAATAAAGCAGATTAACTATTGCGAGATTCAAACACTGGAGCTTGCTGATTTTCCGTAAGGCACGAGCGACAATGAAAGTGTTTTGGATCCTTCCTATGATGGACTAAATGAGGATCAATATGTTTTCCCACCTATTGATTGGTCACCAACGAAAAAGCTTCTATTACAGATAGGTCAGCCCTAATCCTTGCTCATACCAAAGCATGGCTTTCCTCTTGAGGAATGAATTTTAAAGATGATGAGTTTTCAAAGTTGCTCCGCTTGGAGGCGTGGCCCTCTAAAAAGGAAAAGGACAAGAGATCTTCTAGGGTGCCTATAAAAGTCGGGATTGTCAAGAAGAGGAAAAGAAAGAAAAATCTCTTCAATTATTTCTCCAATTGAAACGGTGGATGTGCCGAATCACCAACACCACCGAAATAGGAGAAATTAATTTGGAAGAAGGAGGAAGCCAACTTCGGATTCATCATTTGTTGATTATCAAACCGAAGGGGCCTTGTCTCTGCATCTCGTGCTTTGGAGTCCGAATCGTGCCTCCCCCTCACAACCACTCCTACCTCCTCATTCTCCATCCACTTCTTCAAGCATGGACGGTATTTTCTCCGGACTCTCAAACCTCTCTCGCTGCAACCCAAGTGATCACCAATACGCCCACTCCCGTGCCTCTCTTTGTTGAATGTACTACCACATTAACAATCTGCTCCTCCAACAAGAGAATCTTCTCCTCTCGAGAGTAGAATACTAGTTACTACAACATGGGAAATTTCCTTTGATACACCACAATGGCTACTCGAGCAAACTCCGAGGAAGAGGAAGGTGATTGTACCCCTACCAGCCTTTGATTTCAGCTCACTCAAGGCTCCTACTGCGAAATCAGCCAAGAAACCCAAAACAGTTTCAAGGGTTTTGGTGGATGCTTCAGGAGATAAGTTCACAGAGATTGCCACTCCCTCGGCTGACAAAACTAGAGAGGATGTAACAGCCTCGATTATCGTAACTGTGGTGGCTCTAGGAAAGTGATGAGCAGATAAGGGGCGCAACAAGATGCACGGGATTCCATAAACGTGTTGTGCCAAAAGTTGAAAGAAACAAAGGACAAAGCAGAGATGAGCTTAAGAGAAAAGTGGAGCAGTTGACAGAGGTTTTGCTTAAACTCTCAACACCCCTTGAATCCATACCATCTTCTTCTGTCTCTGCCGGATTCGATTTCTCATCAGTGCCTATGATTGAGAAGATTGCTAAAAAGGAAGGGTGGTTGATGAATGGATCCAAAGGTTGCTCCAACAGGGGAAGGAAGTGATTCAAGACGTAGTGAAAGTTCATCAGTCTTTAGGGGACATTCAGAAGGAGGGAGAGAAGATGGATGAAGAATTCTCTCAGGAGATTGGACATCTTGATTTGACTTTTGAAGCTCTCCATGTATTAAAGCAAATACCAGCACATCTCTTGGTAGAAGAAGGCGTTCTTCCACATACAGATAAGCATTTCCAGCTGACCAAGGCCATCAGGTTCAGAGTAAAGATTCTCAATGAAGCCTGCAGTAAGTTGAGAGAATCAAGGGATAAATTGATCGATGGGAAAAGTGATCTGGAAGAAGAATTGCTGAAGATTTGTCCAAAGGTGTTAGTTGGGAACTCAGGTATCCTATCAGTAGATGATCTCTTCAACCAAATTCGAGAGTCTATTCAGCAGGAACCAATACAAGGATTTGGTCTTGAAATCATTGATCGGTTGGTAAAGGTTGAACATACTTTGGAGACCTTAAGAAAGCTCAAGAAAGGATTGAAAAATATTCCCAAGCAATGCAGTGATATTCATGAGACCTGTGAAATTTGGAATGATCATTCCACTGTGCACGATGAGAATGAAATGCAAGGCATAATTCGGAAGTTCCAGAATTTCAGAGCAAACAGTCTCAGCTGGAGGAAGAAAAAGAGGAAGGAGCAAAGGATGATGATTCAGACTAAGTCCTAACGTTTCATGTCATTTCAATTTTGAAATTGACATGTCTTTTTCATTTCTGTTTCGTCATATTTTGAATCATATTTTGACTTGATCTCCTGCGTGAGAATCAAGCAAAATAGAACTCTAGTTAAAATGCTACTTTTTAGGATCTGCCCTATTTTATCTCTACTTATTTTTGTTATAAATAAGGGATGCTTTTGCATTCCAAAGGGTCAAGATTTTTTGGAATATTTAGGGGCTATTGGAAAGAAGAAAAACTTTGTGTTTTCATTCGATCATTTTGAAGAATAGGATTTGATATTATTTTACAGACTTTGTGTTGTGGAATATATCTTATTTAAGACAGTGTTCTTATGTTCATGATCTTAAACTATTCTTTACATAGCATCTCAAAGTGTTTCTAATTATTTTGAGACATTATATTTATGATCTAAAACTCGTATGATTATTTCGTGCTCTGTGTTTACTCGAAAGAAAATACGTTTCTCCCATTTCCTTTCTATTGTGCTTCTTTCATTATAACAGTTTCTAACCTAGTTCATTTACGAAAGCAATATCCTTGAATCGTGTGAATGTGGATTTTGGGATTTCATCCCAACCCCCAATGGTTAGATTAGTGTGAATACTGTATATATTGTTTACTGTGTTTTAGATTAGCAATAAGCAGGCAGCCTCACCTGTCTTTGAGGAGGGATTTAATCCCATATACTGTGGTTGAACCTCATATTTTGGTTTGACAAAATATCCAACCAACAGTTTTTGGCGACTCCGCTGGGGAATACGGATCAATAGTATAAAGCTTATCCTCTTGGTGTCTGGTGACTCCATATTTTCCTTATTTTCAACAAGATCTCCTTTCAGTTCAAGCTGGCCAGGAAGATCTTCACTCGGTCTCACCGAGCTCAAGGTGAAATTGATCGACTCTTTGAGTTACTGCAACAGCACAATTTCAGTCTTTCTCCCAACAGCATTGTCTCTAACCAAACCAGAAGTTCTTCGCCTGTTCGGAGAAACCAGATCCCTGTGGAATGGGAAGCATCTGCAACTTTTCATGCACTACTCTTGTCTGATACTCAGATTCCTGTACGCACTCTTTTCAGAAGGATGGCGGTTCAACCTGTGCCTTGGGGTGCAGTTATTGGTCCTCTTTCTTTGACTCCTCCATTGCATGAGTTACCATGTGGATCATGTAAAAACATTCCCAAGTTCAATGGGGATGGGAAGTACAGCATCCTGATGAGCACATTGCATCTTTCTTTGTTGCATGCGGTGTCCTCGGAGTAGCCCACGAAGATGTCTCCATCTGACTCTTCGTCGAAACGTTGCAGGGTGCAGCGGCTGAATGGTTTTATCACCTCCCGAATGCATGCATCCCAAACTGGGCTACCATGCGGACTAAGTTCAAAGCACATTTCAAACCAGCTGAAGATTCTCATGCTTTGTTAGCTCAGCTCATGCATATGAAGAAGGAATCACATGAACCTATGCGGGAATTCGTGGCAAAGTTCAACAAGCTGATCCGGAAAATTCCAGAAATAGCTGTACCGACTCCGGAAAACCAAAAATGCTTCTTCATCAATGCTCAACCTCCTGATATAAGCTTTTTATTAAGAAGGTCGGTTATCCCAGATTTGGCTACTTGCTCAGTCAACAGCTACTGAAATAGAGGATGATCTCATCTTGGCTGGAAGGATCAAGAAAGACGTACCTAAACTCAAAAATCAAGGTTCTTCTCAAGGTAACACTGATCCTATGTTTCAAAAAATGGCTAATGATTTGATTGCTTTGAAAAATCAAATGTCCCAGAGGTGAGCAATGTTCCGTATCGGGATATCCCTAGACGGAATTTCAATAACAACAATGGTGCACCTGTCAGAGATAGGCCATGGTTAACTCCTGCTCAACCGAGACTAGCAATTGAAGCTCCTCCCGTCAATGCAGTAGTAGAAATAATTGAAGAAGATGATGAAGGAGAAGAACAAGATTCTCGTGAGGCTTTCGAAGCTTCAGGATATGCTGATGAGTCTTATGACGAGTCATCCGGGGTGACTCCAAAGCATTGGGTATTTGGAATATGATGAAGATGAATGTGAGCCGATGGTCGGGTCATTTGCTGTCTTCACTTGGTCCCAATCTTAATCTCGAAAGCCTCTTGAAAACACTAAGGAGAAGAGTAAGGAACCTCCCATATCAATAGTTAAGAGGGGTACTCCTATTTCGGCTAGCAGATCGAAAGAGAGGTTACCAAAAAGGGCATGCTCCTTATTCTCCTTCTCCTAAGATCAAGTACCTCAAAGACAAGCTCATGTAATTAGAACCGAGCCTACCATCATTCATTCTTATACTTTGCTTTTGACATTATTGATCATGCAAAGAGAACCAAAATCCAAATGTCGAAGCAGAATGCCTTCATTCGAATCTGAACAATTTGAAAAGTGGCGCCAAGTTCATCAGAAGTAAAGCGGCTGTTCCATCACCTTCAAGAGGTCTCCTTCCAAATCCTGCTCAACCCCCACCACAGAACAATCTGACCTCTGGTTCTTCTTCAGGAAATATTGAACCATTTTACTTGTCTCTACTTATAAATGGGTTTAAACTCAGTAATTGCATCATTGACTCAGGGGCCTTTGATAATGTTATGCCCGCAAAAGTGGCCCATGCCCTTGGGCTTACTTTGACTAAGTCATATAGACGGTGCTATTCCATGGAAACTAAACAAGTCCCTCTGATTGGTCAAATCAAGGATGCACAGTTTGCATTTGTTGCTTTCCCTGAGAAGAGAGTGAAAATGACTATTCTGGTTGCCGACATTCCTGCGGCTTACGGTATCCTCTTGGGTAGAGGTTTTTGTAAAGACGTCGGAGGAGAGATTAATATGGATTGGACCAAAGCTAAGATCCCAGTCAATGGGGTTCATCAGGTTCTTCATCCTGAACCACAGGTGAAGTATTTGGTGACCAAATCAGATGATCCAAAAGCTCAGATCCTTTTCGAAGATGCTAGCTTTGGGAATTATTTCATGACTTCAGAGATACCCATTGTAGATGTTGAAGAAGAAGATCCCAATGCTATTTGGATGCTTGAATTTGATGGTAGCTGCTCAACCTCTGGATCAGGCACTGGTGTTGTCCTTATATCTCCTAGCTCCGAGATTTTCCCATCAGCTTACAAGTTGCAATTTGATAATACTAACAACACGGCCGAATATGAAGCCCTGTTATTAGGATTAGAATTGGCCAGACAGAAGGGAATCGAAATCTCAAGGTTCAGGGAGATGCGGAGCTGATTGTCAATCAGGTCAGGGGTATATATCAGGTGAAAAATGATCGGTTGAAACATTACCGGAATAAAGTTTGGGATAGTATAGAATGCTTTGATGCATTTTCTATTAAGGCAGTTTTGAGAGATTATAATGACAAGGCTGATTCTTTGGCCGTATCTGCATCCCTTCTTCTTCCTCATCCTCAGTTCAAGCAAGATACATACTCTATCAAGATTGTGTACCGCCCTAGCGTCCCAGATAATGCAACTCACTGGCAAGTGTTCAACGATGATCGACAGGTGTTGGCTTTTCTAGAAAAGGCTGACAATTTCAGTGAATTATATTTTGAAGGTTCGGAATCAGCCTTCCGTGAAACTATCTCAGATCCATATCAAGAGGTTGATGGTGAATTTATCCAGCTGAAAGGCAACAAGATACCAAAAGGTTTGGTTTCTTTGGAGGGCTTGTTTGATAAGCATGATCGTTTTATTCAAAAAAAGAAGGCAAGTCGAAGGAGCTTCTTCCTCTGAAGTAGATCAAATCAATCTAGGTTCATCTGATCAACCTCGGATGGTGAATATCGGAAATGTTGTTCTCCCGAAGAGAAGGTGAGATTCACTTCGCTTTTGAAGAAATACATCGATGTGTTGGCCTGGTCTTATGCAGATTTGAAATCCTTCAAGCCCAAAGATGTACAGCACAGTATCCCTTTGAAGCCTGATGTGAAGCCGTACAGACAAAAGCAAAGACATTACAATCCCAAGATCTCAGGAACTATCCTGGCAGAAATTCAGAAGATGTTAGATGCTAGAATTATTTTCCCAATCCATCACTCCACTTGGATTGCTAACATTGTTCCTGTCAGGAAGAAGAATGGCGAGATCCGGATCTGTGTTGACTTCCGAAACTTGAATCAGTCCTCGTTGAAGGATAACTATCCCTTGCCTATCATGGATCAGGTATTACAAACTGTTACTGGATCAGAAATGCTATCCATGCTCGATGGATTTTCAGGATATAATCAAGTCGAGGTAACGCCAGAGGATCAACACAAGACGACCTTCACGACACCATGGGGTACCTTTGCTTACAGGAGAATGCCTTTCGGCTTGATCAACGCCGGAGCCACTTTTCAGAGAGCTATGGACTTAGCATTCAGAGATTTGATGGGCAAGGTCATAGTTGTGTATTTGGATGACTTGACCATTTTCTCTAAAAACGGAGTGATCATTATGATCATTTAGAGCAGGTACTTTTGAGATGCAGACATCACGGGATTTCATTGAATCCCAAAATTCCATGTCGGGGTGACCGAAGGAAAATTGCTGGGTCATATTGTGACTAAAGAAGGAACTAAAATTGACCCAGAAAGGGTAAAAGCTATTCAGAGCCTTACCTTACCCACAAGTAAAACCGGAGTTCATTCTTTCTTCGGAAGGTTTAATTTTTGAGAAGATTTGTACCTGATTTCACTGACAAAACCAAGGATATCCTTGGAATGATGAAAGGCAAAGTTCCATTTTGATGGAGTACAGAAGGGAAGCTTGCATTCGAAGAAATCAAAAGGGCAGTTGCTTGCGCTCCTATCTTAGTATGTCCGGACTTCAAGAAAGATTTCATCATGTACAGTTACGCCTCTACCCACACAGTGTCAGCCATCCTGATGCAGGAAAATGGAGAAGGCATCGAAGCTCCTATCGCATTCATGAGTTGCCCGTTGAAGGAACATGAGTTGAAGATGTCACAGATTTAAAAACATGCTTACGCAGTGGTACGAGCAGTAAAACATTTCAGGTACTATGTGCTTAATTCCCATACTCTCGTTCTCGTTCCTGATACTGCTGTTAAATCCATTCTGACTCAACAAGAGCTGGGAAGCCAACGAGGTACTTGGATAGCTAAGGTTCAGGAGTATGATTTGGACATCAGGCCTACCAAGTTGGTACAATTAAGGGCTCGTGCCAATTGAATTAG
The DNA here is from genome assembly GCA_018340775.1 of Taxus wallichiana var. yunnanensis. NCBI lineage: Eukaryota > Viridiplantae > Streptophyta > Pinopsida > Cupressales > Taxaceae > Taxus > Taxus wallichiana. The sequence goes on along the minus strand of CM031234.1, from coordinate 358,789,047 downwards.
AAAATCATGCCGAAGCAGAGTGTGAAAAGACTCAAGATACTTCTTCAGGGCTGCCTATGGTGCTTTTCGTGAGTACGACCGATGAATGGTATACGGACATTGCTTTCTTCCTAACTTATGGTGAATCCCCCCACATTTAAATCAAAAGGAGAAGAGGACCATCAAGTTGAGATCTGCAAAATACCTTTTGTGGAATAATGCAATATACAAGAAAGGTATTGATGGTGTTTTCTTGCGTTGTGTTGATAAATCACAACAGGAAAAGTTATTAGAGTCCTTTCATAGCCTAGCTTGTGGAGGACATTTTTCATCCTCTGTAACAGCTTATAAGATCCTACGGGCTAGGTACTATTGGCCTACTCTCTTCCGGGATTCAGCAGAATGGGTGTCCAAGTGTGAAGCTTGTCAACATTTCGTTGGTCGCCCCAAGCTAGCAGCTCTTCCTCTGAAGCCTGTAGTGATTGAAGAACCTTTTCACCAATGGGGGATTGATTTCATCGGAACATTGAATCCTGCTTCCAGTGCTGGACATAACTACGTGTTGACTGCTACAGACTATTTTACCAAGTGGGTAGAAGCCGCACCAATCAAGCAAGCAACTTCTGAAGCTGTTTGCAAGTTCCTTAAAGAGAATATAATCGTCAGATTCGGTGTGCCTCATAAGATCGTAGCTGATAATGCCTCTAATTTCTCATCACATGAGTTGACAGAATTTTGCTATGGATTCGGCATCACTCTGGCTCACTCATCTGATTATTATCCCCAAGGCAATGGGCAAGCTGAGTCCAGCAATAAGAATCTGGTTACCATAATTAGGAAACTAGTGGATGAAAATCAGAGGACATGGCACAAAGCATTGTATGATGCATTGTGGGCTGATCAGATCACTCCAAAGTGAGCCATAGGGATGTCTCCTTTCCAATTGCTATACAAGATTGATGCTAAAATTCCTATCTCAGTAGAATTGCCGGCCTTGCAGTTGGCGAAAGCGGTTGAAGATGTAGCTTTTCATAATTCTATCGAAAAGAGGGTTATGTACCTAACCAGGCTAGAAGAAGAATGAATCAAGGTGGTTGATCGCATCACAGATCATCAGAGTAGAGTGAAGAAAATTTTTGACAAGAAATCAAAGCAACGTGACTTCCAGATTGGAGACCTGGTGTTGCTTTGGGATAAGAGGAGAGAACAGAAAGGAATGCATGGAAAGTTTGATTCTTTATGGAAAGGACCTTTCAAGATCCACGAGCTGAATGGTGAAAATAGTTTCCTTTTATCATATCTGGATGGAGGGTTACTCCCTTTACCTTTCAGTGGACAACATCTAAAGTTGTTCCACCATTAATGCAAGATGCTCTCTTGCATTGTACATATTTTACTTTTTGTAGTGTGTTTTCTTTTGGTTATCTTTCTTTCTTTCCTCATTTTTTTGTTATGGTTTTCTTATTTTCTCCGTAGCCCAATGAATAAGACCAGAGATTTTGAGTTCTCTTCCTTTGGTATTACAAAGAAAGTCCCATTGGAGCCGTTGTTATCTACATTTTAACCACACGACAAAACGATTAGATAACCCCTACGAAATTTTTGAAGTTGATTTTGCATTATGGCCTCTTTTAGAGAATTTCGGGTTTTCGGGTTTTTCCGACAGCTCGACATGAGTTTTAACATGCTTTGTGTCACCTGCTTTCCGAAACCCGGAACCCGCTTCATATTGAGAAAATCGGGTTTTCGGACCCCCGGCGCATCGGAACATGCCTAATCCAAAACATGTTTTATGCCTCATGCTTTCCGATACCCGAAGTCCGCTTAGTCCTTTGTATCGGGTTTTTAGAGCTATGTAGCATCTAAACACCTCATGCTTTATGCCTCATGTTTTCCGAAACCGAAACCCGAATTGCACTAAGCCCCTCGTGTCGGGTTTTCGGACCTCTCAAACATGCTGACATGGCATTCATGCCGAGTTGTCGGTGAGTTGGCACGTGCCGAGCCCAAGTGTATTAATTACAAATTTTCTTATAAATACGTGGATTTCCACGTCATTTTTACCAGACGTATTTTTAACTCGTGGATTTTTCGTACATGTTCTTCCGAATTCGAAACCCGAAAGCTCACCTTGCTCGATTGAATCGCTTGTTTTCGATCTTTCATTTCTCTCGATTGAAGGTATTTCTCTCTCCCTTCTTTGTTCTTGGTTTTTACGGATCGATTGCACGTGGTTTCTTCTCAATTTCTCGCCGGGTTTTGAGGGTTTTCCTTTCTTCTTCTTTCTGGAGTTGTTTTGAAAAGGGTTTTAGGTTTCAGGGTTCTATCTCTTCTGAACTATCACTTGGTGCTATTTCTTCAAAGTTTTATTATATGCATAGTACATGAATGACAAAAAAGGAGATTGCATGTTTGAAATTCGACGAAAAACCCTGTTTTTCTTCTCGGGTTTTGAAGGCTGTTGCGCAGAGTCGAAGACCCGAAGTGTATTGAAGGTTTGGCATGTCGGGGTTCCCAAAGTTCGACATTATCAGACATGCCGGGCTTTCCCAAAGTTCGACATCAACGCAAGTACCGGGCTTTCCCAAAGTTCCGACATCAACGCAAGTACGGGCCTTCTTCTAGTTCCAACATTATCAAACGTGTCGGGTTTTCAGGATATCCCGACATCCTCCTCGCTTTCGGGGATTGTCGGACTCTTACATTCCCGCATATCCAAGCAGATCGGGATTCGATAGTGGACAACATCTCCTGAGCTTCGAACCTTTCTCCCTTCAACGTTCTTCATGTCGGATCCTGGTCCATCTCAGGAAAAGGCCGAGAAGTCTGGCAGAATGAAATACAAGTTCAAGAAGCCGGAATCTCCATCGTACATTGATTGCAACTATGATATCAGAGACACCGAACTCGGAAATATAGACATGGAAGATTTCTGGAGTAGAGTGAGGAGTTCCTCCCAAACTCCATGGATGAAAACTATAGCTGACAGTGGCTTGCCTCTCGCAGCGGGTTTTCCCATGTCTGCCCAATGTCTAGAATTCATTTTGGCTGTGCCTCCAATTATGACTCGGCTTCTCGTTCTGTGAGAAGTCAAGCTGGCGAAGTAGTAATCAGATTGGATGGAGGTTACTTTGATGATCTCCTGAAACTACCTAATTTTGAAGAGTATGGGGAGTTGAACATCAAGTCAGCTCAGAAGGCCTGGGACAACAATCAGGAAGACTGCATCAAGGATGTAAACAAGAAGTTCCTGATCAAGGCCAAACCAGCGGTCTCTAGATTTCCAAGGACTATTCCCAGGAGTGATTTCATCCAAGAAATCAATGATATTATCACCCTGCTGAGTCGGGTTTTTGGTTTGCCCGAATCGAATGTATTTCAAGGATGGATGTATCAATTTATGATCACCATCAAGAAGAATCAGCAAGGGATCGACTGGGGTACTCTCATCAGCGATGAGATTGATTCCCAAATGACAACGGTCTTGTCAACTGGGAAATTTTATATGTCTTCATATGTCACATACGCAGCAGCCGGGATGAGGAACTATCCCGGGCTGGATACCAAGGGAAGCAGAACGGCAAACCAGGTGTATCAATACTTCCCTCAAATAACAAAGAAGGGGTCCAAAGAACATTTCAGAAGGGTGAATGATGCCTTCTTCTATGAAAATATCTGCAGGATAAACCCTGAGCTGAGGAAGACAAGAGTCTCAGATGAGGCTTGGGCTGAAGTTTCTAAATGGGGATGTATCTTCTTACAATTCAAGAAGTTTACATATCTTCGGGTGGTCATGTACTCGGGAGATCCTTTTTGCCTGCCCCGATATCCAGGGGATAGACTGATATTGATGGAATTGGTTAGGCAGCTGTTGGATTTCCATAAATTCCAACAAAGCAAACATAAGGCTGTTGTGTCCTTCCCAATTTCTATTGGGAGATATACTTGCTCAACAGTAGTGAAGGCCAAAAATGTTGAATGTGAACTTCAGGACAAATTGAAGAAGCATATGAAGCCTCGAGACGGTTTCGACATCCGAGGAGTGCTCAGGGCGTATGGAACCCAGCATATGCACAGGCCAAACATAGAGGATATTTGGGTTGATCTGCGTAATGAGGTTGCTGTTCGCAGAAAGGATAATAGCAGATTAACTATTGCTGAGATTCAAACACTGGAGCTTGCTGATTTTCCAGAAGGTACGAGTGACAATGAAAGTGTTTTGGATCCTTCCTATGATGGACTAAATGAGGATCAATATGTTTTCCCACCTATTGATTGGTCAGCCAGCGAAAAAGCCTCTATTACAGATAGGTCAGCCCTAATCCTTGCTCGCACCAAAGCATGGCTTTCCTCTTGGGGAATGAATTTTAAAGATGATGAGTTTTCAAAGTTGGCTGCTTTGGAGGCGGGGCCCTCTAAAAAGGAAAAGGACAAGAGATCTTCTAGGGCACCTATAAAAGTCAGGATTGTCAAGAAGAGGAAAGAAAGACAAATCTCTTCAATTATTTCTCCAGCTGAAATGGTGGATGTGCCAGAATCACCAACACCACCAGAAATAGGAGAAATTAATTTGGAAGAAGGAGGAAGCCAACTTCTGGATTCATCATTTGTTGATTATCAAACTGAAGGGGCCTTGTCTCTTGCATCTCAGGCTTTGGAGTCTGAATCTGTGCCTCCCCCCTCACAACCACTCCTACCTCCTCATTCTCCATCCACTTCTTCAAGCATGGCCGGTATTTTCTCTGGACTCTCACCCCTCTCTGCTGGAACCCAAGTGATCACCAATACGCCCACTCCTGTGCCTCTCTTTATTGAATCTACTACCACATTAACAACTATTCCCCCTCCAATGGTAGAATCTTCTCCTCTTGAGAGTAGAATACCAGTTACTACAACATGGGAAATTTCCTCTGATACGCCGCAATGGCTACTCGAGCAAACTCCGAGGAAGAGGAAGGTGATTGTACCCCTACCAGCCTTTGATTTCAGCTCACTCAAGGCTCCTACTGTGAAATCAGCCAAGAAACCCAAAACAGTTTCAAGGGTTTTGGTGGATGCTTCAGGAGATAAGTTCACAGAGATTGCCACTCCCTCGGCTGACAAAACTAGAGAGGATATAACAGCCTCTGATTATCAGGTAACCAGGGTGGCTCTAGGGAAAGTGACAGCAGAAGGGGCGCAACAAGATGCACGAGATTCCATAAACGTGTTGTGCTAAAATTTGAAAGAAACAAAGGACAGCAGAGATGAGCTCAAGAGAAAAGTGGAGCAAGTTGTGAGAGGTTTTGCTTAAACTCTCAACACCCTTGAATCCATACCATCTTCTTTCTGTCTCTGCGGATTCGATTTCTCATCGAGTGCCTACGATTGAGAAGATTGCTAAAAAAGGAAGGGTGGTTGATGAATGGATCCAAAAATTTCTCCAACAGGGGAAGGAAGTGATTCAAGACGTTGTGAAAGTTCATCAGTCTTTAGGGGACATTCAGAAGGAGGGAGAGAAGATGGATGATGAATTCTCTCAAGAAATTGGACATCTTGATTTGAATTTTGAAGCTCTCCATGTGTTAAAGCAAATACCAGCACATCTCTTGGTAGAAGAAGGCATTCTTCCACATACAGATAAGCATTTCCGCTGACCAAGGCCATCAGGTTCAGAGTAAAGATTCTCAATGAAGCCTGCAGTAAGTTGAGAGAATCAAGGGATAAATTGATTGATGGGAAAAGTGATCTGGAAGAAGAATTGCTGAAGATTTGTCCAAAGGTGTTTGTTGGGAACTCAGGTATCCTATCAGTAGATGATCTCTTCAACCAAATTTGAGAGTCTATTCAGCAGGAACCAATACAAGGATTTGGTCTTGAAATCATTGATCGGTTGGTAAAGGTTGAACATACTTTGGAGACCTTAAGAAAGCTCAGAAAGGATTGAAAAAGATTCCCGGAAATGCCAGCGATATTCATGAGACCTGTGAAATTTGGAACGATCATTCCACTGCGCCTGATGAGAACGGAATGCAAGGCATAATTCGGAAGTTCCAGGAATTTCAGAGCAAACAATCTCTTAGCTGGAGGAAGAAAAAGAGGAAGGAGCAAAGGATGACGATTCAGACTAAGTCTTAATGTTTCATGTCATTTCAATTTTGAAATTGACATGTCTTTTTCATTTCTGTTTCGTCATATTTTTGAATCATATTTTGACTTGATCTCCTGCGTGAGAATCAAGCAAAACAGAACTCTAGTTAAATGCTACTTTTTAGGATCTGCCCTATTTTATCTCTACTTCTTTTTGTTATAAATAAGGGATGCTTTTGCATTCCAAAGGGTCGAGATTTTTTGGAATATTTAGGGGCTATTGGAAAGAAGAAAAACTTTGTGTTTTCATTCAATCATTTTGAAGTATAGGATTTGATATTATTTTACAGAATTTGTGTTGTGGAATATATCTTATTTAAGACAGTGTTCTTATGTTCATGATCTTAAACTATTCTTTACATAGCATCTCAGTGTTTCTAATTATTTCAGACATTATATTTTTGATCTAAAACTCGTATGATTATTTCGTGCTCTGTGTTTACTCGAAAGAAAATACGTTTCTCCCATTTCCTTTCTACTGTGCTTCTTTCATTGTAACAATTTCTAACCTAGTTCATTTACGAAAGCAATATCCTTGAATCGTGTGAATGTGGATTTCAGGATTTCATCCCAACCCCCAATGGTTAGATTAGTGTGAATACTATATATATTGTTTACTGTGTTTTAGATTAGCAATAAGCAGGCAGCCTCACTGTCTTTGAGGAGGATTTAATCCCATATACCGTGGTTGAACCTCATATTTTGGTTTGACAAAATATCCAACCGACACTTCTCAATTCTTTCTTCCAATGCTTTTTCATCAGCTAACCCTCCTACACATGCTATTCATAGAGAAGGCAACATAAATTCAACCGGTAAAATAGATTCAACGCCAAACACCAATTGAAAAGGTGTGGATTTGTTTAGTCTTTTATACGTTGTCCTGTAAGCCCATAATACTGTCGATACTTTGTCATCCCAATCAATTCTTCGACATCACAAATCTTGGTCAAGGTATGACTCAGTATTTTGTTGAATGCTTCTACGGTTCCATTTTATTGTGGGTGATAGGGTGTAGTCTTTTGATGAGCCACCATGAAATCATATAACAGGATCCTCATGGTCTCATTCAAGAAATGCGTACCCCTCTCACCGGTTAAAATCAAAGGGCATCCATAACTCCCGATAATGTTTTCCCACAAGAACCTTGTCATTGTTTCGCCGTGCAATCTTTAGTTGGGGATGCCTCTTCCCACCTTGTGAGATAATCTATGCAAGTGATGACATAACATGACCTAGTCCTCCACAATGCCAATGCAATAGGTCCTACAAAGTCTATTTCCCACTTTTCAAAAGGCTCTGCACTAGGAATAGGGTGTAAAGGAATTTCATCTCTCCTTCTTGGTTTGCCAATGCACTGACAATGGTCACACACTTTACAATAATCTCTGTAATCCTTGTAAAAGGTTTCCCACCATAAACCTACCATTAATATCTTGTGCATGGTGGCATCACTTACATAATGCCCACCCGTACTTCCTCCGTGTGCTTCCTCCATGATGGCACTGTCGACACTAAAATTTTCCTCCATAATTTCTATTTCATTAATGTATGTATTAGGAATAGGATGTTGTTAAGTATAATTAGTAGTAGCGTCTGATAGAAGATAAAGGTGCCGTCAGTACGGTGTCGCCAATAATGTGGAGTACGGTAACAGTCAAAGTACAATAGGAATGTTGTAAAAAGTAAATATTTGTCGTAAGTGGTCCGGTAATGTTAAAATGTCAAAGTTTGGGTAATTATAGAAGTAGGGTCTACATGATTAGGAATTAGAAATATTATATTGGTAATAAGGACAAGGAGTGAGGTCATAAATATTTTGTGTATTTTGTCTAAAAATGTGGAACCCATGTAAAATGATAAGGTTTATCTTATCTTAATGATAAGCTTACATGTACGAGATAAGAGTTAAGGTATGGAATATGATTCGTCAGAGTGGATTTCTTATCCTATCTTAGAGATAGGATGGATAAGCCTGGAAGTTCTATAAATAGAGAGGCCACCCCCCTCATTTAGCATAGAAAGAATTAGTGAGAAATATTGTAGGAAGTGTGCGAAGGAAGCCATCGAGTTAAGGTGTGTTGAAGAAGCCATCAAGAGGTGTAATTGTAAAGTTTCTCCCATAGTCTTGTTGAAGTATCTCATGGGTGAGATTGTAACAGTTTCATGTTAATATTATAATTTATTTTGATATTTCAGATTTGTCATCATTCTGTCTTATCATAGTCAATGGTATTCTTGTGTTCGGTTGTTGTTTTGTTTCGATTACATCCACCAAACTAAAGTCAATTTGTGCATTAGTAAATAATCATAACACGAGGAGTTCCGGTGAAGAATTATCATAGTGCCGGATTGGTGATGACAGGCCGAGATGTTCATTCTCTAGAAACACTGTAAAACTTCATCACGTCCCAACTTGTATAAGTCTCCACTAATTAACACGTAGGGCGTAGCGCATATGGCCAACTACTTTTTTTCCAATGCCTTCATTCCATCCGGCTCCACACCTTCCTTTAAGAATATTGAAATCTCCTCTAATTCAAAGGGTGTGTGCCGCAACCTAAATAGTTACACGTCTGGCATTGTTTCCTCAATACTCGTAAGGCGTCCACCCCTAAATCAATTCTTGACAGATGATCAGGCCCATTGCTTTTTCCAGGTTTTACTACAATGGTGATTTCAAAATCTTGAAACAACAACACCCATTGACAGATGCACCCTCGTAGAATAGGCTTGTTTACTAAATACTTCAATGCCATGTGGTCGAGTGTAAAACACAAAGGGTGTTGCCAACAGATATTGTTGAAACTTGAAGAGCACGTAGATCATTGACAATGCCTCACGTTCGGTTGTGGTATAATTCTACTTAGTCTGGTGTCGACTTCTGCATGAAAATAGAGAGGATGATCAACAATCCCTTCACCAGGCTATTTAAGCACTACTCCAAAGGCGGTCTAGAGGCATCTACATGAACATGAAAGGGCTTGTCCTAAAGGGAAACCGTAAAATAGGTGTGGTAATAAGCCTATCTTTTAATGTATCAAACACCCTCTGTTGTGCCTCTCCTTAATGGAAGACACTTTTACGTCTAAGTAGCTCCTCTAACGGTGCAGCGATTTTGGAATATCCCTTAATGAATTTTCTATAATAGCCCACATGTGCAAGGAATCCTCATATTGTGCTCTAGCTAGTAGGCTCCCTTAACCCCACAATAATCGTAACTTTAGCAGAGGATCTACCAGCCAAGCCCTCCTTACATATGATATGCACCAATAAAGTCCTAAAGGGTGTAATAAACACACATTTCTTAATGTTGAGGGATATCCTCAACTACCTACACCTCTCAAAAATTAACCTCAAATTATCACAATGGTCTTTAACCAAACCATATCTTTGTCCAGTCATCCAAATATACCGAAGAAACTTATGGATGAAGTCTGGAATGCTTGCACCACTATGTGCAAAAAGACATTAGGTGCATTCTTCAACCCAAAGGGCGGGACCATATATGCAAAACTTCCCCACCCAAAGTGGAGAAAGTTATCTTCTCCGGTCTTCCTTTACAATCCAGACTTGGTGGTACCCTAAAAATCCATCTCAGTAAAGGAGTAGATTTCACACCCAAAGAACTCCTTCCAAAATTTCTTCAGTGAAGGGGGTCGGAAATGGATCAATGATGAAAACTACATTCAATTCCTTCTAATCCATGTAAATCCTAATCCGTCCATCTTTTTTTATCTTTGATTACCATCAGAATTATCCATTCTGATTCTTCCACTGCCTCAATGATCCTAGAAGCTATCATTTTTCTATCTCCTCCTTAACCTTCACACGTAAATTGGAATTCATCCGATAGGGCCTTTTCTCCACGGGAATGCACCATCCTTGAGCTTTATCTTCATTTTCCCAAGGAGTGGTGAACGCCTTTGAGCTCATGATACCTGCGTGGAAATAAATCCTCAAATTCACATAGCAGATCAATGATTTTGATACTTCCTTCTCTGTCTAGTAATCCCCAATAATAGCTTCCTTAGGTTCTTCTTCTGAACTAATGTTAACTTTCTTCATCTTTAAAGGCTCATGGTAGGCACGCGCGTGATCATCTGCACTATCCACTACCTTGCGCATCCCTATAGAATGGCTAACATCTAAGATTTCTGATTCCTCTCCATTAATCACATATACCAACTTTCCCTTCTCCTTTTCCAAACATGCATGCTCAAGTTGTAACTCTTCTACTTCCTCTATTTCTTCAAAATGTGCCTCCAATCCTGGTTCACCTAGTAACTCCAACAACCTATCTTCCATCCTAGCACTATCCCCCATGGTAAGGCACTTGATACCCTGCAAGGCCTTATCAACCGATGGCTTGGTACTCTGATATTCAAAGGTTTGAATAAGGTTAGCCACGAGCTCTTGTCAATTCCTTCTCGGTGGCATGTTTCGAATGAATGTACCATGTGCGCGCACAACCCGCAGATGTAGAATACAACTTGTGCACCCAGAGGGATGGTGGCAAAGCTTCCGTGCCTTCTCTCCGGACCGTTCACACTCTTGAATATGGAAAGAGGCGAGCTCCTTCCCATGGCACTCCTTTATGATGGTGGGTACATTACTCCTAGAAAATCGATAGAGAGCAATTCTTACCTAGCGCCACTCTAAAAGGATATTTTACACCACCGAGCTATTGTGCCAAGTAAGACATAACTTAATATCTCTCTCCATTCCTTCTCATCCTTCCACTGAGCTTCTACCTCCTACAAAAATATCTCAAGGAAGGCTCCTCCTGAATACTTGGGTAGTTCTTTTCCTCCAAGGTGCCTAACCATGCGTGCCTTTGTTACCTTGGTCATTGACCCTCTCAACTACCATCCAATTAATTCATAAGTTCCATGCGCCTAATTGTAACATGCTATACTAGTGGTATTAATCACTGACTAAGCATCTTCAAACTAGATAATCCCGTTAGTAGGGTGTATCATCTCAGGGTTTCTGCTTGAGCACACATAAATCTTGTCCAGAACTTCTTCTCCCAACAGTTCAATATATGGTGTCAACTTTCCATCAACCAGAGGTATAATGACCCATTCCTCCTTGTTATCGATGTTGATGTACCCTTTTTGAACCGAAGGTCCGCATTATTTTTGTAACACCAAGGGCGCCCAAGTAGTGCTGGGAAATTGTCCACCTCGGTGAGCGCTAAGACTTTAAAGTCCCCAGTAAACTTGGCTCCCTGGATAGTAATAACTGCATCCTTCAAGACACCGATGGGAATTACCTTAGTTTTTTTTTCCATATACAACACATTTGAAGATGGTTGTAATGCAAGTATCCCCATCTGATGATATGCATCCAAAGTCAGAATATTAACCTCTATGCCTATGCCAATGAGGATATTATTGAGGAGTCATCCATCTACAATTACATTCAACGTAATCTCCTTGTCATAGTCAAGGATGTGAGGGGGAAGGTTTTCTTGCAAGACATGTCTCTCGTGCTCTTCTTTAGCACGTGGTACCTTCTCTATCAACCAAGATCCTAGCAAAGTAATGATGTTCTCCTACCTTAGCATTTTACACATCTTCTTGACCTCATCCAAGTCATCCTTTTGTGCCTTGACTCTCCTTCTTGGATTTCTCCTTTAGACACTTGATCTCCCCTTGTAAGCTTCGAATAACATCCATGGTGTCTTGATATATCTCCTTTTGATGCGCAGGGGTCTGGATACTTTCCATGAACAACCTCCTCCCTTGTAACTAGGGTCTTCTGTCTTGGTACCTCTCTTACACACGCAGATTCTGCCCTTCTTGTTACCAAGATAGGCTCTAAACCTTTATCTTGTGTTACCCGAGGCATCCACTATATGTCTACCTTCTTAATATTGACGATCGCAGTGCCCTTGTCCTTCTAGTGCTGCTGATTCATATGCTCAAATAGTTCTAGGCACTCCTCATACTTATGCTTCTTTCTACACCATGAGCACTGTAATAGGTCTGGGCACTCATGCTCCTAATGTTCTCAGTAAATCCACAGTTGAAACATGTTCTGCGTGGGAACTCACTCCTTCCTCCTCTATGGTTACTTTGACCACAAAATCCTCCTCGAAAACCTCTTCCATGTGCACCTCCATCTATGCGCTCCTCATAACGACAATCATCATTTTTTGAACCACTGGAAATGCTAGTCTGGTGCACCCCATGATCAATGGCCTCATAGATCTGATCAATGATCCTGTAGTCCTTAGTATCATAGGTTGTGGAGGTGTAAATTTTTCAATAACGAGATACATTCTTCCTGATCACGCGCTGTAGCAAGGGACATCTACTTACATCATGGTCCCCATGACAGATCTCACAATCTACTATCATAGTATGTACCATCCTTCAGGGGAAATTATCCTTAACGTGCCCCTCTATTGCACAATCAGTGCACCAAAACCACTACGAGTCTCATGGTCGAGTTCTGAGATAATTTTTCAAAGCTGTTTGGTGATAACAATAATTTGAGCCTCCAAGAATGGGATAACACCAGTATCAATACTACTAATAGCCTCAGGACGCAAGGCAGCTTCCAATGCTTCACGCGGGTATATAAAAGTCTTATGAGACAAGGCCCTTCTAAAAGAGGTGATCAATCCTCCAACAAACCACTGTGCATACTGAGAAGGATGGATATCATATGATAATTTAGACAAGATATTTTTAAATCATGCATCATACTCCCGCACACTCTTTGCCATTCCTTGTTGAATCTCCTTCAAATTGCTAATGATTTTCTGCTCAAACTCAGGAATGTGGAACTCTGCCAAGAATGCATTCTTTAAGGTGATATATTCTACCACCATTTAATGATGGTCATACTTTCTATACCAGCTATGTGCGCGCCCTTACAATGTGGTTTTAAACTAACTAGCCTTTCATTTTGGTGTTGTGATACCCTTCGCATGCCATAGCAGCTCACATTTGTGAACATGTTCCACTGCATCCTCAATGCCCCTGTAATATGGAAAATGTAGAGACATTTCAAAGAATACTTGAGGTGGTGGTTGGGGTCCCTGTCCTCCCAAGCCTAATCCTTGGTTCCCACCGGTGTTTCCTCCGCCGCCTGATCCACCAGAGTCCACCAGGTCCTATGCCTCTAGAGCCACCAAAACCACTAGGTCTAATAGGGCCTATAGGAGCTATGCCAAGCGCCCCACAGTCCCACTGAACTATGTGCCGATGGTCTATGATAGCACCCCACTACCACTACTTTGTCCCGTGCCACTCCCTAATGTGAGACCAAAAGCTTGTATACTTGCCCTTGTCCAAAGAATCCTCTAAATACTAGAATATGTGCAGCCATAGAAGAAGGAACCAAAAATTATACCTCCTAGGCATGGATCTGTCTCTTCCACTAATATCAACTGTGTCAATAACACTTCTTCCTAGATCGGGAAAACCAAGTGCCAGGGCTCGGTCACTAGGTGGGTTCAGATATGTGCCAATGACTCTCCTTTCTCTCGTGTGACAAACTCTCACCTAGAAGCTGAAGGGGTCTCCCTCACGTGCTTGCCAAGATGGGGTAGCATAGACTACTCAGGTTCCATGTCCTCTCGCATGAACCTCAACTCCTTCTCATAATGTCTGTCTCCATAGATCCATCACACTAGTAGCCTCACGTCATCTAGCAATCTCCCTTTCATGCACTTCACTATACTTGAGCCATCTTTCTTCCCTCTCCTTTTTTGTCGTGATATCTGCCATCTTCCTCCACCCAAGCTCCCTTACCCAATGCTCAGAATGGTTTAGCTAGCCATTGGGAAAGCCTCTAAACTCATGGTAACCATCAATATCTTTATAGCTAGAGGAATAGCATGTAGAAATGTTCCTCTAGGTTCTCACAGAAATTCAAACTCAATAACCTCCAGACAAGAATACGTGGAAATGTTGTATTCCAAAGTATAACTAGTCAATACTCTTCTCCACTAATGATCTACAACATGGGTCCACGTTAGATCTGCATCCTGCAACCTTTGGTAGTCTTCTTTGGCCCATACATGTGATCCATAACTCACCCTCGATCTATATGTATAGGCTGAAATTCATTCATATAGTTCTACTGGGAAGAAGTAGAAGAAGGTCTCATATAAATCATGGTAGAGGTTCTCTTCTACCCATCTACGTGTATTAAACTCAATTCCAGTGTTGTATCTCCGAGAAAATTCATCCTCCGTGCTCTTGAACCATGATTCAACATTTTCCAATGTCAACCGCTCTGTCATTACTTATTACACAATTCATGATGTATGCTATATCCGACCACAACTTCAAAAAGATGTCCTGCAACGGAACCAAGATGTAGTTAGTTTTACCCCCATTATAAAAGGAAGGATCCCCATGCACACTAGCCTATCACCTAACAGAAGCTAAGCACTCACCCGAGGCACACATGGGTGCGAGTCTCTCTTTTATGTGAGTGTAGCAGGAAGCATCATCTATGATTAGTGTAAGAGTTTTAGGAGGAAAGTTAAGATAAAAAAGAACCATAGGGCTCGAGAATGGCCTCTAGATCGTTGTAGTCACTTCAAAGTCGAGTACTTTAACATAATCGAACATGCATTATGACAGAAAGAATTATATAAGAATTCATAATGTTTCGCTTCGGAATGTTTCGGCTTTTGGGAATAGAGTTTTCTATCCTTTCATTCCTTTTAGAAATAGATAAGGGTTAGGGCTAGGAGGAATACTTGTTTAATGTCGAGATGGTGTACGCGTACCATAGAGAAAGATCAGGTTGACTGCGAAGAAATCCTTTTTGTCTTGGAAGGACTACCTACAAATAAGAACACAAGACCACAAGATTTTTATTAGACAATAAATGAGGAACTGCCTTGGGCCTGGAAATATAAAACTTCCTTTCGAAGGTGGTCAGTTCCCTGCTAATATGAATTAACACCAAAGAAGCGTAAAATATCAATTAAATTGCTTCATTGAAACAGGTAGGGGGAAAGACTGGTTTCTGGTTTTGAGTCACAGTAACCGATACCAGTTACTAATAACCGATATCGGTAGGGTCGCCTTGTAGGTTGGTTGTGTTGTGGGGTGGTTGTGTTGTAGGGTAGCTGTGTTGTTTGTAAGGCTAGTATATGAGTGATATTAGGTAATGAGGTGATGAGAGGTAAATGAATGATAGTTAGATGTAATGTGTTGCTGGGTAGTGGATCTAGGAATGGATTTATGAGGAATGTGATTCAAAAGTCTAAGAAATATTATTAAAGAGGGCATGCAAGATATAACTTACTGGTTATTGACGAAGATGCAGGTCCAGGAGTTGTGATGACAAAGGCAGAACTCAGGTAGGATGGCCTGACACACAAAAGATGAGATATCTCCCTCCCGATGATCAGCTAAGTATCACAGGGCTTTGATTATCCAGTTGCAGTCTTGGGCTTAATCTCCTTTGCTGTAAACTCTTCTGGTCTCTTCACTTGTCTCTGCTCGGCCAAGTAAAGATCCGGATTCTCTTGATCACTTCGATGATCTCCTTGATCCAAAATCCTTCGACCTTTGTTTTCGGTTAGGGAGCCCATTTACGAGGAACCGATGGCGGTTTCGTAACCCGGCGGCGGTCAGTAGGAACCAGTATCGGTAAGGAAAAAGTAGGCTATTTTTAGTAAAATAGCCCACTTTCCCTACTTTTCTCTCGAGAGATTAGTTGCGGGCTTGGTCAAGTGACTAGAAGGTCAGTTTTGGTTGCAAGAAAGGGGTCATTAGTCATGGGTATAGATGTGGACCAAGTTATAGGTCTTAATTAGGTTAGTTTAGGGTTAGGACTAGGTCATGATGAGGTGGCAAAATGAGGTGGTGGGTAAGGCGATGTGGATTTATCAATTACAAGGTAATTAATAAATAATTGTGTAAGGTTTAGGTGATGAGGTTAGGTTGCGAAATGAGATGCGGGTCTGAGGGTCATAAGACACAAATTTGGTGTCTACATTAGCCCCTTATTGTTGTGTAGCTTGTTTTATAAAGCTACACGGACAATAATATGAAGTGGTTTCTCCCTGTTAAGAGTATAGGTGATCCCCCTCAAATCTATCACGGATTGAGAAAACGTGAAATCAGGGATAGAGTTGATAAATGATAAATTGTGTAGAGATGATGGTGAGAGGGTGGGGTAGGTCCGAGGAAGCGAGACGCATGTTGAAATGCAATAGTGCAAATAGGGTACATGATTTGACGAGCAAACTAGCAATGCATAGGTAAAGGTCGATAGTTTATCCAAACAAGGGTGATATAATCCTGGTATCCAAGGCATAGGAAGTAACTCCAGGGTATATAACGGGTAAGGTACAGGAACGTTTGAGGCTTGTTCGACAATACCAACTGGTTGGTTTGGTTGAGATAAACGTCACGGTCTAGGTCTAGGAAAAGTTGGTCGACAGATCAAGTCAAGGACCCTAATCATGCTAAAACACGAACAGGTGAGCTCGATTGAACAAAAAAACTACATGATGGGTGGATAAAAGTGTATGTTGTTGATGTTGGGTAAGGTATTAAAGTGGTATGGCCGTGGGTCGGGCCAAGTTGTTGGGTTGCGGCCTTGGGTCGGGCCGGATGGGTAGGGTGAGGCCTTGGGTCGGGCCAAATGGGTAGGGTGAGGCCTTGGGTCGGGCCGAATGGGTAGGGTGCGGCCTTGGGTCGGGCCAAATGGTTAGGGTGAGGCCTTGGGTTGGGCCGGATGGTTAGGGTACGGCCTTGGGTCGGGCCAAATGGTTAGGGTGCGGCCTTGGGTCGGGCCAAATGGTTAGGGTGAGGCCTTGGGTTGGGCCGGATGGGTAGGGTGAGGCCTTGGGTTGGGTCGAATGGGTAGGGGTGCGGCCTTGGGTCGGGCCAAATGGTTAGGGTGAGGCCTTGGGGTCGGGCCGAATGGGTAGGGTGAGGCCTTGGGTTGGGCCGAATGGGTAGGGTGCGGCCTTGGGTCGGCCAAATGGTTAGGATGAGGCCTTGGGTTGGGTTGGATGGGTAGGGTGAGGCCTTGGGTTGGGCCGAATGGGTAGGGTGCGGCCTTGGGTCATCCCTACCGGGAGATGGAAGGGGATAGTGGAGAAGATAGGTGGGTAGAGGGTGTGTTAGAGAGTCGGGTTGTGGTCGGGGAGATAGAGGGTATAAGTAGATGTTGTGATAAAGAGTAGGGCTAATACTATGGGTTGGTTTTGTAGGCACGTCGCCAGCTAAAGATGCGGGACAGGATGCCCCACTGTTGAGCGAGATGTGACCACACGTGTCCGCAGCACACCGGGCCATCATGCGCGAGGTGGGACTTGGCGGAGTCCAGAGATACAGAGTGATTAATAGAGATCATAGTTTGATGGTCGCCCTCATCGAGAGATGGGATCCGGTGACCAATGTGTTCCATCTCCCGATGGGGAGATGACTATCACATGGAGGATGTTATATTTGCCTTGGGTTGGGCCAAATGGGTAGGGTGAGGCCTTGGGTCGGACCGAATGGGTAGGGTGCGGCCTTGGGTCGGGCTGAATGGGTAGGGTGCGGCCTTGGGTCGGGCCAAATGGTTAGGGTGAGGCCTTGGGTCGGGCTGAATGGGTAGGGTGAGGCCTTGGGTCGGGCCGAATGGTTAGGGTGTGGCCTTGGGTCGGGCCAAATGGTTAGGGTGAGGCCTTGGGTTGGGCCGGATGGGTAGGGGTGAGGCCTTGGGTCGGGCCGAATGGTTAGGGTGCGGCCTTGGGTCGGGCCAAATGGTTAGGGTGAGGCCTTGGGTCGGGCCGAATGGGTAGGGTGAGGCCTTGGGTCGGGCCGAATGGGTAGGGTGCGGCCTTGGGTCGGGCCAAATGGTTAGGAGTGAGGCCTTGGGTTGGGGCTGGATGGGTAGGGTGAGGCCTTGGGGGTCAGCCGAATGGGTAGGGTGCGGCCTTGGGTCGGGCCAAATGGTTAGGGTGAGGCCTTGGGTTGGGCCGGATGGTTAGGAGTGGGCCTTGGGTCGGGCCAAATGGTTAGGGTGAGGCCTTGGGTCGGGCTGGATGGTTAGGGTGAGGCCTTGGGTTGGGCCGGATGGGTAGGGTGAGGCCTTGGGTCGGGCCAAGTGGGTAAAATCTTTGTAGCAAAGGTTAAGATAGGCGATGTTGGTGAAAAAGGGCAAATAGTAAATAAGGGCAAAAATTGGGGGAAAGTTGGAATAAAACCGATGTCGATTGTAAGTGACCGATATCGGTGAGGGGACCGATACCGGTTCCTTAGGGCACAATAAAACCGATATCGGTTATGGGCGAAAAACCTATAAAAAGAAAAATATGGCTTGTCATTGTCACTTTTGCAATTTGGGAACCAATTTGAGTTGTCTGACGTGGAGAGTGGAGATTGGAGCATTTGTTGCGTGAGGTGGCATTATTTGGTGGAGGAGTGAGTTGTTAGTGGGCCCGAGTGAGGAGGAGGCGAGTTGATTGGTGGAGGACCCAGCGGGGAGAGAGTTTGAGTCATGGCACAACTAGGAGGAGCAGGAGGTGTTGGACCAGTGGACCACCACCACCTATCCCACCACGACGATGTTTCGTCGTACCGGTAGGTTCGAAACCCTGCATTGTGTGAATTTGATGTTATTAAGCTAGATTTGGGTTTGGGTAGGAATGTACATTTTTTAGGAAATAATTAGAAAATGGAAACGATTTGAAAAAGGGAGAGGGTAGATAGGTGAAATAAGCCAAGGCGGTGGGTGGGTAGATTTTAGGGTATTTGGGTGGGTAAATTGGTAGAAAAATGAAAAAATGTAGGTGGGGGGCCGCGTGGGGGTTCGGCTCGAGGGAAATTACTGGCGACCAAGCATCGATCGCAAAATTTTAGGGCGGGTGTTTTGTGTTTGATCAAGGCGTCGGTCATATATCATATTGGCGTCGGTGGGTTTTTTTTTTTTTTTTTTTAATTTTTTTTTTTGGGGTGTTGGTTGTGGGGTTTGGGTTTGTGTTGAGTTTGGGTATGGTGTGGGTTGTGTGGTTATGGTTTGGGTTGTTTTGGTGTTTTGGTATTGTGTAGGTTGTTGGTTTGGGTGTGAAGAGGGAGGGGGATAGTGGAGAAGATAGGTGGGTAGAGGGGTGTGTTAGAGAGTCGGGTTGTCGTCGGGGAGATAGAGGGTATAAGTAGATGTTGTGATAAAGAGTAGGGCTAATACTATGGGTTGGTTTTGCAAGCACGTCAGCAGCTGACGATGCGGGATAGGATGCCCCCATTGTTGAGCTGGATGCGACCACACATGTCCGCCGCTGCCCGGGCCATCATGCGCGAGGTGGGACTTGGCGGAGTCCGGAGATACAGAGCGATTGATAGAGATCATAATTTGATGGTCACCCTCATCGAGAGATGGGATCCGGCGACAATGTGTTCCATCTCCCAACCGGGAGATGACTATCACATGGAGGATGTGTATCGCATCCTTCAACTGCCGATTGATGGAGAGGCGATCTTCGTGTAGATTCGAGACGGCCATGGATAGCATCCTACGAGTTTTGGGATGCAGCTGCGCATCTTGACATATCACGGCGCGAGCATCATCGTATGGGGATATGTACCATGCGCACCGACATGAGACACGGCTTGCCATGTTGATGATGATCGGATCACCCGCTTCGCCTCCCGGACTCGAGAGGAGGCCGCTTTCCACCAGGTGCTTATGGGGTGCTGCATGAGATGGTGGAGGAGCACACCTGTTATGCTTGGGCACCAGTATACCTGGTACAGTTGTATCGAGAGCTGTGGGGCTATCGCCGGATGAGGTGATTCGGGATTTGTTCGACGTTTTTGCTGCATTGTTGGGCATATGAGCACATCATATGCCTTAGACCAGTAGGGCTGCCCCAGCAGCCAGGGCCACAGGTCATATATAGATATGGCTTTCAGAGGTGGTTGGGGGTCGTGGGCCAGCCACGAGCAGTGCTTGCAGGGTGGGACGTCGCTTATTACAGGCATTTATTAGAGGGCCTGACAGCGGCAGATATCGTATGGAGACCTTACAGAGGTCATCACCCGCGCAGAGGAGCCCGATTACAGTTGCGCTTGATCCAGTACACTTTCTGGATAGCAGGACGGAGGCCGGGAGAGTATGAGAGGATACCCCTAGAGAGGGTACATGGCAGATGGGGCTGCGACAGGACGAGCCACCTCCCTTCCCTCAGTATCGAGAGGATGATGTAGAGGCCCCACTACCTACACCCATGCCCTTGGACCCAGTTGGGTTCCGAGAGGCAAAGCAGTGACATTGTAGATGATCTTTGGTCATGACGGGAGCATATATGGTTTGGTGGGCTGGTCAGAGAGCAGCGAGGATAGCACAGCCTGCACAGCCAGACTTGGCAGTGGTGATAGTAGAGCGAGATCAGCTCAGGGGCTAGGTGCAGCTATTACGAGGGGAAATGGGCTGCTGCACGCACAGCACGAATAGGTGTCTTACGAGGCAACTAGCCAGGCACAGAAATGCAGTACGAGCACCACCACCCGCAGTGGTAGCCACGATCACGGCCCGAGCACGAGGCAGTACCACCATGGCCACAGGCACCACAGCGGCACCAACACAGGCACAGGGGGCACTGGTAGTAGGTGTCAGGGGACTAGCCCCAGCACCTACGGTGGCTCGAGAGCGTTACATGGAGGCTAGAGCGGAGGCCCGATACTATCAGGATATTCTTGATGGTACCGGGGCTGATTATCAGCCCTATGCGGCACATAGAGTAGAGACCTCTCGGAGCCAGAGGTCTCAGGGAGGTGCAGCCACACTGGTGGGTCCGTCACAGGTAGGAGGCGAGAGGTAGGATAGGGACCAGCAGGCAGATAGGCAGAGGGAGGTGGAGAGAGCTGAGGGGTCCCTGCACATTTTGTATATTGGACATGGGCACCGGTCTGTCGAACCGGTTGTGTTGATAGAGGCCTGCGTGCCTATTTATTCATTTATTCATTCATTTATTTATTATACCGGCCTGCGAGCCGAGTATGGGTTGTACAGTTGATACCGGCCTGCGAGCCAAGTATGTTTTTGATATGAGAGGTCGGCCTACGAGCCGTGTTGAGATTATTGATGGTTATTGCGGCCTACGTGCCGGATTTGTTGTATTATGAGATCACAGAGGCCCCTATGCAGGGCACATTGTATATTTGAAACTTTGGATATATAGATATGATGATTTGACCCACATGCTGTGTTTAAAATGTTTTTAAGTATTTTGTCGATGGTTTGTGATATAGGATGTATGATGAGTTTAATTGACATGTTGATATATTGATGATGGTGATGTCTTTTGTTAATGGGATGCACGTATATATGGATGACATGTTATATTATGAAATGTTGCATGTTTTGTTGCTGGTTTTGTGACATTGAATGTATGTATCTGATGAGTTGGATCCAAATGGTGTATAGATTGATAGTTTTTTTATATCCTTAGTTGATGGCTTGTTTGTTTTTGGTAATATAGATAGATGATGTGGATGAAATTATAATGAGATGTGGATGAAAAGATTATAGATAACGGTGTTATTATGCAGGAAAAAGAGGCGGGCGCCACGAAAATTAGGTAGAAAATAAAGAAAAGAACTATGTTTAAAAAAGGTAGGTATGTAACCGATATCGGTTAGGTAACCGATGTCGGTACATAATAGACCGATATCGGTTAAATAACCGATACCGGTTACTCAGGTATGAGCTTTTCTAAAAATAGAAAAGCCAGGGTGGCAACTTAAGTTCTTATTTTTAGAGCCATGCAAGAAGTTAAATACGCGAACGCGACGCTTTTTGACGACTGAGACAGGGAATTGCATGAGAGATTTGAGTGATAAGGAGAAAAGAGACAGGGAAAGTGAATGTGATCTGAGATTCAGAAGGCAGAAAGGAAAATTTGAAAAGGGTGGTGATCATGGCAGAACGAGGAGAAGCATCTAGTAGCAGTGGACGAGAGGGAAGACGAGTGCCACCTCAAGCTGCTGCAGCCCAAGAGGTAAATGGTTTGGTTGTAATTTGATTTTTGCATGTTTTGTGAATAGGATGAGAGAAGTGTAAGTGGGTAGATATGAGAAAGAAAACGTGATAGCAAGGGTTATACATGAGGTGAGTGTTATGGGGTAGGGAATCAGGGGTTTTGGGTATGTTTGTATGTACAGAAAGGAGTAAACGATCAAAGTATTGTCGTAGGCGGTGTGTTTTGGCAAGGTGTATAAAGGTAACAGTGACCGATAGCGGTTAGAGATAACCGGCATCGGTTACTGAACCGGTAGCGGTTAGCCATAACCGATACCGGTGTCTGTAGGCATTTCCAGCATGTGAGAAAAAATCCTTGGGGATTTGATGGATTGAATGGTTGTTTGTTGTTTTGACGTATATAGGCAGAGGCAGGGTTGAGGATGAATGATAGTGTGCCAGCGCTGTTGTCACGAATCCGAGTAGATGTAACACCAGCTGAATGGAAATTGATAAATCATTTGGGGTTAAGTGGAATCCACTATTATTCATGAATCGCACGTAACCATGCCATGTTGCAAGCATTGATTTAGAGATGGAATCCTGAGAAAAATACCTTCTATCTACCAACGGGGAGATGACAAAGTGACATTGGAAGATGTGTTATGTATTTTGAGACTCCCAATTACAGAACACCAAGTATATCGAGCAATGCCTAGCATGGGGCGGGCAAAGCGATAACAACAGCAAAGATATTTGGTCCATACGCACGAGATTTGACACACGGCGAGGTTTGACATTTACGTATGGCATAATGTATGCAGTACACCTTGAGGAGACAAGGTTAGCAAAGTGATATTAATGATAGCGGTAGGGTATTATGTGTTGAGGGCGGATGGGGAAGATTCCCAAAAGCATTGATGTGTGATATTTGGGAGATGATAGAAAGGAACGTGACTTTTGCATGGGCACTGCATATTTGGCGGAGCTATACAGGGGTTTATGGGCTTGTAGGCAAAATCACAGGACGACACTGGATTGTTCATACTTATTACACTGTTGGGCCTATGAGCACATTGTTTGTGTGCAACCAATAGGCCGACCCATCCAGTCAGGAGAGACCGGAGTACGAGGTTGGGATTAGACGATGGTTTCGCATGAGAATAAGAGGCAAGATCCAGTCGTGATGGGTGACATTGAGTATTATAGGCAGTGTGGGAGATGGTGACAATTGCGGATATATGTTGGAGGCCGTACGGGAACTATATGGTAACAGAGAACATAGCTGAGGATTTGAGGGTATAGAGCGATTGAGGTGGATCGCAGGCACAAAGCAGTGAGTATGAGAGGGTTCCCCTAGATCGTGTGCGGTGACAATTTGGATTTGTGCAAGACATACCACAGCTTATAGACCATATATGAGGATTGACACCGAGGCAAAGCATTCTCACCTCCCGGCCAACACCTCTAGAAGGGCCGAGAGGAGATAGCAGCCCGATCGCAGGTAATGGATGCAGGAACGATAGAGGCCTATAGATTATGGTGGGTAGCAGAGCTGCGAGGTGTACGTGATCACCCGACATAGCTGTGATTACAGCAGAGAGAGATCGTCTACAGAGTTTAGTTCATCAGCTCCAAACGCAGATGAATGAGACTAGAGGATTGTTAGAGGTTGTGGAGTCACGAGCAAAGAGACTAGAGGCTAGATTCCTCCATGCGAGAGGGCATATTCATATGTTACAGGAGAGATTGGCAGATCAGTGGGTGGTACCAATAGCCGTGGTACCTTTGAGGACAGAGAGGCCTGGTGAGAGGCGTCGACGATCATGATCATCCCCTAGTTCGGGATGAGGCGTGAGGGTCTAAATAAATGTTAGCAAGGTATAAGAATAAATAAGGATGCCGACCTATGTGTCGATGATAGAGAAGATGTATTTGTTTAACATCTAAATAAAACTGAATATGTATGTTGATTTGAGTTATGATAATAATAAGAATGTTTGTGTTTTGACTTTTGGTGTTTTTAAAAAAGGATAAAGAGGAATGTGATTAAATAGAAATACACAAAAATATTTATATTTAGCACACATGATAGGTTATGGTAGGGGATGGTCGAGCTACCCTTGGGAGACCCCATGTCTCCGAAGTGTTGCCTACATAGCCCATTGCACAAAGCAAGGAGGGGCCTCGGACCGATGTAGTTCTCCCTTAGGACCAGGGAGAGATGAATTTAGGGAAATTTGGTACGGTTAGGTAATTGGTTGGTTGGTAAAAATATTGATATTAATATTGGTAAGGTAAGGTTATTGGTGTTGGTAATGAATTGGTGATGTTGTAAAAGGTATAAGGGAAGCGAAAGTTAGCCTACCCAAGTGGTAGGGAACCATGTCCTGATGAAGATCAACACATAATCCTAGATGCGAGGCAAAGAGGAAAGAGTGCTCCATAGGTGAAAAGAGCTAAACAAATCACATAATAACGTAGAACGAGCTTGAACCTCTAGGTACCGTGCATAGACGAGAAGTCAATAGGTGAAAAGAGTTGTAAGATCACAATATATCGGGTGTACATCACGTCCCTTGAGTTGAAACAAATGGTGAGGTGAGGTGGATGGTATAGCTGAGGTACGGAGAACTTGTTACAAAGTGAGTGTTCTGATGAAAGAGAACCTACCCTAAATAGACAAGTCCATGACTCAAAAGTTCTTTTGAATGAGGCTTTTATTTTACTGAATATAGACTGATCGATGCGGGAAGTCTACAAGGGATATTGATTGTATTATTCTTGAGGTATTCACAAAGCTGATCAATGCGAGAAGATTCTGATAAAGGCTGACTGTGTATAGCTGTCCTTCAAGGGAGCAGTCTATTTATAGTAGCAGATATGATTTTAGTGCATAACTGTCCTTCGGGGGAGCAGTCTATATATAATAGCAGCAATAGTTTGGCATATAGCTGTCCTTCGAGGGAGCAGTCTATATATAATGTAGATAGCTAGATGTCCTTTTGGCGTGAAGCATCTAGTTTGGTAGGAAGTTTGACTCAAGAAAATCCCGTAAGAATGTGTTATTTTAATACTTTGAAGTCATGGACTAGACTAAAAAGGGAAGGTATCGTTAAGGGGAGGTGAGAATCAAATTATGTGAGCTTGATTTTATTTTGAGATGTAGGAAACCAAGTGTATGTAGTGGTAAATGAGCTCAAGGGACGAGCTAGTAGGTAGATAAGAAGTGATATAACACTAAATTCAACAAAGAGAAATGTCGAAGATGCAAGGCATTAAGGGGTTCAGGCTCAGTGTTACCATTAAGCAAAGCTAAAAGATAAGTGCCTGATCCATAAGTGTGAGTGATTATATAAGGCCCAATCCAATTGGGAGCAAATTTTCCACGTTTTCTCTTTTCTAGTTTGGTTACATGTTGATTCTCTTTGAGGACAAGATCACCAACCTTAAAGGTACGCTCATGAAGTCGCTTATCATAAGCACGCTTGATACATTTTTGATAGATTTGAAGGTGATCAAGAGCTGTAAGATGATGCTCGTCAAGAAGCTCCATTGGGCTAACCGCTCTTAGCGGAAATCATCGTTGGTGAGAATATCCTGAAGATATATTCTGAGGGAGGGTATTTGTATTTCGAGAGGCAAGATAGCCTCGGTACCATATACCAAAGAAAAAGGTGTGGCATTAGTGGAGGTACGAATGCTAGTATGATAAGCCCAAAGGGCAAAGGGGATGTGATCGTGCCAATTTCTTCCGGACTCATTGACAACTTTCATGAGGATTTTGGTTAGTGTTTTATTAGAGGATTTGGCTTGTCCATTTGCTTGTGGATAGTAGGGTGATGAGAAGCTAAGTTTGATACCAAAGTTGTCGCAAAGGTCTTGCAAAAACTTATTTTTGAAAGATTTTCCATTATCTGTTATCAGGCGATGAGGAACACCAAAATGACAAATAATGTGGTGGTTAATGAACTCTACAATTTTTTATTTTTTAGTTAAAATGAGTGGAATAGCCTCCACCCATTTTGTGTAATATTCGGTCTTTGTGATAATCCATCGGTGACGTTGCGAAGAGGACGGATGAATCTCACCAATAAGGTCTAAACCCCATTGTGAGAAAGGCCAAAGATCTCGGGCGACCTGTAGCGGGTGGCTAGGAGTATGTTGAAGGTTGGCATGTTGTTGACACATAACACAACGCTTAACATATTCATAGAAATTGTTATTGAGAGTAGGCCAATAATAACCTAGGCGAAGGATTCGTTTGGCCACGGCAAGGCCGCTAAAATGTCCGCCACAAATACCGTCATGGACTTGTTGGATGGTATGGGTGACCTCCGCACCGGTGAGACATCGAAGGAGGATGCCATCAAAGCCACGTTTATAAAGGAGTCCCCCCATAACAACATAACGAGAAACACGTTTAAGAAACGCGTTTGCCGGTACTAGTAAGGTTACATGGGAGAACAGAGATTATAAGGTAGTCGTGGAATTGGTGATACCAAGTATCCTGTGAATTAGCAGACACCGTATTTATCGTACAAACAACCGAGGCTGAATAAGATGGGGCAAAGAGTTGTTGGACCAAGACGAAAATGTCAGAGTCAGTTGATGAAGCTGGAATTTGTGAGGCTAAGCAAGCCATAGTATCCACAAATTTGTTAGTGGAGCGGGGAATGGTTTGGATAGAATAGTAAGTAAATAAGGCTAGAAGTGAATCCACGTAGTGTTTGTACTTTTGAAGTTCCTCATTTTTGCATTGGTAGATGCCCATAACTTGATTGACTACCAATTGAGAGTCGCCAAAAATATTGATAGATTTGATACCTAAGTGTAACGCAACTGGAGACCTAAAACAAGGGCCTCGTATTCCGCTGTATTATTAGTGCAAGGGAAATCGAGTCGGAATGAAAGAGGCATAGGCTCAACATCAAGAGGAATGAGAACAATGTTGGCTCCTCCGCCACGCCTGGCATTTAGATCCATCGAAGAAGAGGGTCATCGGATACGACTCCTCCCGAGTGAAAGAGTGGTGATGAGTTCGTCTGGGAATGTAAAATTAGTAAATTATTCCCTGTAAAGGGGCTTCCGCAAGTTGGTCTGCGATGGTTTGTCCTTTGATTGATTTCTAGTGGAAAAACTCAAGGTCGAGGTCGGCGAGGAGCATGAGCCATCGGGCGATGCATTGGTTTAGATGAGGTTTGGCATACATGTAATGGATGGGGTCCGTGTTGGTGATGACGAAATTTTTGTGATTCAGAAGGTAGTGTCAGAGTTTGGTAGCCACGAATGATAGGGCTAGGCACAACTTTTCTACATGTGTATACCTAGTCTCATAGTCCACCAAAGTACGACTTATATAATAAACGGCTTGTTCTCGATTCTCAGAGTCACGATGTGCAAGCATGGCCCCTACAGTGTGGTCAGTGGCGGAAAGGTAAAGGTAGAAAGGGTGGTCGTCCTGGGGTGGGATAAGCATGGGTGGCTGCAAGAGATAAGCTTTGAGAGCCTCAAAGGCTTGGTGGCACTCTTTGCTCCATTGAAAGTCAATGTCTTTTTTAAGGAGGTGATGGAAAGGTTGACATCGATCCGAGAGTTGGGAGATGAAACGTCGGATAGATTGGAGCTTACCTTGTAAACTACGCAATTGTTTGAGATTAGTAGGTGGGGGCATTTCTAGAATAGCTTTGACTTTAGATGGGTCGACCTCAATGCCACGCAAAGAGATGATAAAGCCAAGAAGTTTTCCCGAAAGGACACCAAAGACACATTTCTTTGGTTGAAGACGGACAGAATATTGTAACAGGTGATCAAAAATAATGGTTAAAACATCGAGATGTTCACTGCGATGTTTAGATTTGCCAAGAAGATCATCAACGTAATCTTCCAGGATAGTGTGCATAATGTCATGAAAAATGTAGGTCATAGCCCGCTGATAGGTTGCACCAGCATTCTTAAGGCCAAATGGCATGACACGATAACAGAAAGTTCCCCAAGGGGTTATGAAGGTAGTTTTATGTTGATCGGCAGGGGCAACCAAAATTTGGTTGTATCCTGAAAAGCCATCCATGAGAGAGAGCATCTCATGGCCTGCAGTGAGATCAACAAGTTGGTCAATACTAGGTAGGGGGAAGTCATCCTTAGGGCAAGCGAGGTTAAGATCCCGGAAATCCGTGCATATCCGAAGTCCCCCGTCGCTTTAGTGACAGGTACGATGTTAGAAATCCATTGAGGATAGTCAATAAAGCGGGATGAAGGAAACAGAAAAGGAGTCGTTGAAGCTCTTCTTTGACCAAGAGGGCAATGCGTGGATGCATTTTTCTCAATTTCTGTTTAATTGGCTTGGAATCGGGTTTCAGTGTAATGTTATGGACAACAATGTCAGGATCAATTCCTGGCATGTCAGCATAGGACCAAGTGAAAGCTTGGTTGCGAGCACGGAGAAAGATAGTAAAGGCGACTTGTTCTGATGTGTTAAGGGATTGTCCGATCTTCACAATGTGAGGATCTTCCTCTGTGTGGATGTTGATTTCTATAGTAGACTCGTTTAACATGGTTTGAGTTTCAGATGGTAAGGCACGTTGAATATAAGAGTCATCCGCACCAAGGTAGGTGAGGATGGAGTCATCATCCTGGCACTCAACAACATTAATTGAAGGTGAGTCCTCTTCAATCATGTCTGGATATAGAAGGGGAATAGAAGAGGGGTCCTCATTATCGCGTTGATAAGTGAGAGGACCTAGGAAGATAGCATTTATGAAAAAAAAAAGTTAGGAGGGATAGATTCGGGATCTATCGACTCTGTGGGTGACGATGGCAAAAATGGGTGATGATGGTTCGGTAGGGGTGACGTCGTCATCTTCTAGAAGAAAACTAACACGAGGTTCCTTCAGTGTAAGTGTTCCCGGAAATCCGAGACCACTACGATCATTATGCTTGCGTGTAGTTACGGGGATGATTGTATGTCGGCCTTGTTCATAAAGACCAAAACCAAAGCCTTTCCAAGACAAATGAGTCAAGAAGGTGAGGGCAAAACGACAATTTTTCAGGTATCGAAAATCGGATTGGAAACGAGCCACACCAAGAGGAGGCTTAGGGACAACGAAAGATGCGTCAAAACCTCCATATGTTAGGTTAGTGCAAAGTGAGGTGGTCCGTAGGGATTACTTCCCCCACACGATGCAGTCATACGTAGGGATGTGCATGTACCTATCCGTACTCTGTGGGGTATGGAAAGAACTAACATTATATAGGCGATACTCCCCAGCGTAAGGCATTGAAAAACATCTACTAAGGGGTCCGTGGTTGGGATATTAGCTGCGGGAAGGGAAGTGGCTTTTGCGATGGTGATTTCATGGGTTGAAGGTGTAGGTGTTATTGAAGTGAATGGTAGAGGTGTGGTTGAAGTGGATGGTTGAGTTGGATGAACGGGCATCTTGATTGGTACAAGCACATCATTAGGGCGATATAACATATTGCAGGTTTTGAATGGGGAGGATCAGCTTTTACGGTGTAGGATTTCCCTCGTACTCAAATTTAATGCATCTATGCAAGGTTGAGGAACGCATCCCATAGCCCTGATCCAAGGGCGACCTAGAATATATTATATTGGAACTCTCCCTCAAGGACATAGAAGAGTTCGGGTAAAGTACGTGGTCCTACATGAATGTTGAGGATCACGGTGCCTAAGGTAGAGGTAATAGCGTCATTGAATGACCGCAACATGATGGGATTGGCACACATGTAGCTAGAAGGGATATTCATTTGTTGGAAGGCTTTTGAAGAGATGATGTTTAGGCTAGCGCCCCCGTCAATCATAACATGACGTACCCGAATGTCTCGGACGTAAGCTGAGATGAAAAGAGCAGGGTCAGGATCTTCTGTACCAAAGTCGACAATTTCGTCTTGAGAAACTGACTGTGAAGCAGCTTGTTGTATAGAGACAGAAGTGGTTGGGGCAGTGGGTTGTTTGGTGAGAGAAGCAACGTGATTGGGTGTTAAAATGGAGGCAACGGGCAGGGTTTCATTAGGTAAGACCTCGATCCCTTGAAGAATTTGCATGAGAGCTTGTCGATGAGATTCAGAAGTCTGAATGAGATCATATAGTGTCATTTTTATAGGTGATTGGTCAAGCTGTTTTATCATGGCTCGATGGGCAACTCCATTAGAGACGGGGTAAGTAGGTCCACGAATAACCACTTTGGGTGGTGGTGCAATCGGGATGGTGGACGAGAGAAAGAGAGGACGCAGTGTGCTTTCTTTCACTTCTCGTTGCTTTTCTCGCGCTCGAGTAGCAACACTAATCATATTAATCTCATAGACCCGAGATGAGGAATATGGTTGGGATAAATCATGGTCTTCAAGAGGTGGGGTTATAATAATGATAGATCTTGGTGAGGCGGGGATAGATGGTATAGGAGAGGGAATTGAAGCTAAAGGTCTCCCTTCGTAAGTTGTCTTTATTAACCTTTCTATCCGGGAGAGGTGACTCACGAAGGATGGTTTTAAAGCTTTGCATCCCTCCACATCATGTCCCGATGTACGGTGATAAGTGTAGATTTTAGACTCATCATAACCTATAGGTCAAGGTTTAGACGGGTCATAAGGTCTAAGTGGGGGTAGGGAAATGGTCGCATTCTCCACCAACATAGCAAGGATTTTGGCGTAAGATCCTTTCAGTGGGTCAAAATCGTAGGAGGATGAGGGTATTGGTTGTGCGGGTTTTGGTAATGTTTGGGCGTGGTTGGTTCGTACGGTTGGTGGTTTAGCCAAGGGGTGTTGACACGTGGTTTTCACTAAACGTGGTTTCTTTGGCGCAGGAGCTACGTTCAGCTGGTTAGATGATGAGACTACAGATGACGTGGTAACGGGAAACAACCACGGAGAAAGGGGAGTGACAGAAAATAAATCCTTTGATGATGGAGTTTGTTTAGGGTTGATGGGTGGACAGGATACGTGGGGTGATAATGTTGATATACCCTTAGATCTCTGTATGGGTGTAGTAGGTCGTTTTAAAGAAAACATAGGAGGTATGATATATTGATGCAAGGTGGAGGGATGAGGTCCCAATATGGAAGGTAGGTGTGACGATGATGGTTTTGATTGTGATAGAGGCACGGATTGAGTTTGTCTCCTAAGTGGCGGGGCGGCTTTATTTTTGGATAAATCTAGTCGCTTAGGTGGGTGTGTTAGGCTGGGTATTGGTGAGGTCCCAAGTGTAGGGGAAGATTTGGTCAAGCTGACAAAGGTGGATGAGATACTTGGTAGAGATGCGGGGGATGAAGATGAGGACATAGGCATTTTGAGTTTCTGTAAACACTTCGGGTATATGGTAGAGGTGTCTGGATTGGTCATCTGCATTTGAGTAGAATAGGGGGTACTCAAACGTTCCCATAGGACTCGTCTATCTTCTGGAGAATGACAGTCTTCAGGTGTGAATTGGAATTTTTGTATGGAAGAAAGGTGGGTTGTGATTCCGGTCCACTGTGGGTGTGATACAGGGGGTAGATGAGGCACTGTATCAATAGGTGTTAAGAGGTCAACCGGTCACTGAAAAGATTTAGGTGATGAAGAACCAATAGGTAGGAGGGCATGTTTAAAGAATTTGGTGATGTCGGTGCAAGAGATTTCTCGTCTAAGGATGACAAAAGGAGTGGCGAGCCTTCCTCTTGTGCAGCAAGAGCGGTAGGAGGAGACGTTTGGGAAATAGATAAGTTAGATAACATCCGTTCGCAGTCTTGTAGGGATGTGGTGTGAGAAGAATCATCGATGAGAAGAGAAGTCTCGGAAGTTAACTCCTTTATGGGTAAAGGAATGATTTCGCCTTGGTTTGATGGTGGTGAAGGAGGTTTGGGCCCCTGCGTTAGTGAAGAGGCTTGATTCAAAATTTTCTCGATAGAGGCTTTTGGCTAGGAGTCGAAGACTGCATGGATCTCATGAACACTCTCCTCAGCTAAGATATCCTAGTTTACATTACTGTTAGAAGAGTGATTTGGGAATGGTTTGTTGAAGATTTTCAAATTTTGGTTGGCAGGGGCATTAGGATTATCGAGGGTTATATCCCCTGCGTCAATCATTTCCTCCACTATGTTTTTCAACATCTTGCAGTTTTCATGACTATGTCCTTTTACGCGGTGAAAGTTACAGAAGTCATTTTATTTGTACCAGGAAGGTATAGCATGGGTGGAGTCAAACCCGGAGTGAGGTTTAACAGGAGGCAAGGTGATAGCTCCGGCTTTGAGCAATTTTTCCAAGATGACACCATAAGTTTCTCCCAAGGGAGTGTAATTGATGGGCTCGGCTTTATACTTATAGGAGGTTTTTGGTGGGGTATTAGACGGTGCTTGAGATTTGACCATCACCGCGTGGACAACTCCTTTTGATTTAGAAGAAGTGGATGCGTGAGGAGTGGTGGTGTTTGGTTTATTGGTGGAATCTGGAGTTCGGAAATTGGGGTTTTTGTTGCGCAACCGCAATTTCTCTTCTTCTAAGGCTCGAATTTCTAGTTTTCGAGCCATGGTAAAGGCCTCATCAAATGTGTGGAAATTTTGAATTTGAAGAGTAGGAGAAATGTGCTTAGCACATGCCCGCGTAAAAATTTCGATAAGTTCAGCCTGAGGAAAGGCATATGTAAGTTGGTTGATAAGGCCACGCCATCGTCCAACGAAATCTGTGATAGATTCATCTTGAATTGTCGATGGCATAAAGGTCGGTGATAGATACTTTCTTGGCAATGTTAATGGAGAAATGATCCAAGAAAGATTGGGCTAGTTGGTTAAAAGAGAAGATTGAGTCTTTGGGTTAAAGCATCGTACCACTTCAAGGCGGGTCTGATAAGGACATGGGAAAGGTGCGGAGTAATAAGGCATCATCATGGGCAATCAAATAACAAGCATGTCTAAATGATCGCAAGTGTTGTTGAGGATCCTCTTTACTATTAAAACGAGTAAATTTCAGCAATTCCCATTGAGGAGGATATGAATAAAGGGGGACAGAAGGGTGAATAGGCTCCTGACAAACTTTCTCGTATGTCAAGGCGCTACGACTTCCCGAAACAGAAGCCTCCAGATTTTGCATTTTTTCCATCATTTGTTTGATGAAATCCGTGGTTGGATGAGATGATGGTGCGGTTGTGGTAAACGGAGGAAAATTGGGCCAAGGGCCTCCACTAGACAATGATGGGGTTAAGTGTTGATAAGGTATGGAGGATGAATATGTTGAGGTGACCGAATAGGGATGTCCCATATAAGATGTTGAGGTCACTGGATACGTGTATGGGAATGAAAAGGTAGGCGGGGCTTGAGAAGGAAAGCTAGTGTGGATAGGTGGCAGAGAGCAAGTCATGAATGGAGCAGTCTGCAAGAGAGATGAGGTAGGAGCAGTCGGCGGTAATGATATGTGGGGTCCAAGATTAACCAATGGAAAGCCAATCTATGTCGTATGAACCTCTGAAGCCGTCGGATTAGGAGACGGGGCTAAAGATGTGGGAAGCAAGGCGGTGTTATCAGGTGGAGTGGGAGCTAAATGAGCAGCTATACTAATGGGCATGCCAACAAGGAGTTGACCATCGGGCGTACGGTCAGGGGCATGAGACAAATAGTATTGTACAGTGCTAGGATTAGCATCCAAAAATTTGGCAAATTCCTTATCTCCTACAGGAATTTTGGGGACCTCACTGGTGTCCGTAGGGTTCCCTATAGAATGTGAAGGGGGTGATTCAGGAAAAGGCACAGAGCAGGCATGTGAAACGATGGTGGCGGATTGCTTCCGAGTGATAACAACCATGGACAAGAGTACACAGTAGGGTTTCAATCTATCAGGAACAGAAACAGCCTCAGAATGGTGAAATTGGTAGGTTGCTGGTTTGTCAGGGGCTGTAAAGGACAGTAACCGGTATCGGTCTAATAACCGATGTCGGTCAGAGCATAGACGACGTCGGTCAGTTAACCGATGCCGGTGTAACAAGACTGGTATAACAAGATATAAAAGGCTGCTAATTTGATTTTTAACAACGTTTAGTATACTTATCAAATTATTCGATCACGTACATTGCAGTATGACAGAGAAAAGAAGAATCGAAAACAAGCAAGATGCACACGCAAATCCAGAGACTAACCCTAGGGTTAATTTTAATTATCGTGGGCTTATGCCTTTAGACGTAGAATGATGTCAGAATCCTAAACAAAAGACTTAGGGAAATGTCAAGTTTGTTTTGGCTTATAAGGTTACCTCAATCGGGCGAGAGGAATACCGCAGAAAAGGGGGGATGTTTGAGCTGTTGTGTTAATTGTGAAGTGATCTAGTATGTGTTGTGCAGTGAAAGTAAGATTAATTTCTTGTCAATACCGTGGATATCACCCCCACGTGTACGACCTGTTACTTAATCTATGTTCACTAGAATTGAAAACAACAAGCAGGAATGCGATGCAGGTGTTTTAAACCCAAATCGAAAATGATATTCGATGAAGCAAAAGAGATGGCTTTCACTAATGCAAGATGTAAAAGAAAAGCAAGTTCTTTTACCAAAACAATAAAATACCTTGTGAATATCTTTAGAAGAAGAAAACATCAAGTATGCTCCCTATATGAAAGTAAGCAAGAAAGAAAGAAACCCAAAATGGGTCCCACCGGGCGTGCCAAAATGTTTCACTCGGAATGTTTCAGCTTTTGGGAATAGAGTTTCTTCTATCCTTTCATTCCTTTTAGAAAGAGATAAGGGTTAGGGCTAGGAGGAATACTTTTTAATGTCGAGATGGTGTGTGCGTACTCCTAGAGAAAGATCAGGTTACTGCGAAGAACTCCTTTTTGTCTTGGAAGGACTACTGCGCAAATAAGAACACAAGACCAAAAGATTTTGATTAGACAATAAATGAGGAACTGCCGCTTGGGCCAGGAAATATAAAACTTCCTTTCGAAGGTGGTTAGTTCCCCTGCTAATATGAATTAACACCAAAGACTGTAAAATATCAATTAAATTGCTTCATTGAAATAGGTAGGGGGAAAGACTGGTTTCTGGTTTTGAGTCACAGTAACCGATACCGGTTACTAATAACCGATATCGGTAGGGTCGCCTTGTAGGTTGGTTGTGTTGTAGGGTTGCTTTGTGTTGTTTGTAAGGCTAGTATATGAGTGATATTAGGTAATGAGGTGATGAGAGGTAAATGAATGATAGTTAGATGTAATATGTTGCTGGGTAGTGGATCTAGGAATGGATTTATGAGGACTGTGATTCAAAAGTCTAAGAAATATTATTAAAGAGGGCATGCAAGATATAACTTACTGGTTATTGACGAAGATGCAGGTCCAAGAGCTGTGATGACAAAGGCAGAACTCAGGTAGGATGGCCTGACACATCAGAAGATGAGATATCTCCCTCCCGATGATCAGCTGAGTATCACAGGCTCGATTATCGATTGCGAGTCTTGGGCTTGATCTCCTTTGCTGTAAACTCTTCTGGTCTCTTCACTTGTCTCTGCTCGGCCAAGTAAAGATCCGGATTCTCTTGATCGCTTCTGATGATCTCCCTTGATCCAAAAATCCTTCGACCTTTGTTTCTGGTTAGGGGAGCCCATTTACAGGGAACCGATGGCGGTTTCGTAACCGACGGCGGTCGAGTAGGAACCGGTATCGGTAAGGAAAAAGTAGGCTATTTTTAGTAAAATAGCCCACTTTCCCTGCTTTTCTCCCGAGAGATTAGTTGCGGGCTTGGTCAAGTGACTAGAAGGTCGGTTTTGGGTGAGAAAGGGGTCATTAGTCATGGGTGTAGATGTGGACCAAGATATAGGTCTTAATTAGGTTAGTTTAGGGTTAGGACTAGGTCATGATGAGGTGGAAAAATGAGGTGGCAGGTAAGGCGATGTGGATTTATCAATTACAAGGTAATTAATAAATAATTGTGTAAGGTTTAGGTGATGAGGTTAGGTTACGAAATGAGATGCGGGTAAGAAGGGGTCGTAAGACACAAATTTGGTGTCTACACATACATAGTATAAAAGGAAAGATAACTCATATGTGAGAAATGTGCATTAAAACCATTGATATCTATGTTTATATATAATAGGTAACCTCATTATATTCTTTGATTCATTACGTGGAGTCACAGAGAGTAGACCACGATCATGGATATCTTTGGACGTATGTAACTAAGCTAACGAGAAAAAGAAAAATTATAACTCCATGCTTAGTGCATTATTTCCCGAATACAAATATCCCCTTGCAAGTATTGCGCAGAGCTCCGCTCACTCTCTAACCCACTATACCTCATACTTCTAGCTCTCTCTTTTACTCCGCAAGAACTTGTATTTATAATTCCCCTCGCTGCCAACTCACCTTCTAACACCCTCAGATCTGGTGCCAAGTGTCAAATGTGGTCCTTTATGTGAGCATGCTCCTCCAGGCTTGAGCTTTCCACTCCATCTCATGATGATCTTCTAGAAGATTCCATCCGGGGCATGCTCTTTCATGGGCCACTGTCGCCAGGCTGGCATCTTATCCGCGTGCAACCGATCATGCTTTTCACATGTTTTTCCTTGGGTGCCCAAATTAACTAAGTCCCGAGCCTCCTTTTGTGCGTAGCGTGAGCTATATGCTTCCTTAACTCTTTCTTTTGTGCACTTTTTCCTTGTGCACCTTTTCATAACTGGGACCCTACGCACCCATGCACCTTCATACTTGGTTAATATTACAGGGGTCCAACACACCGAAAATAAAAGGGAACTGCAATGCTAAGCATTAAGAAGATGGACACACAATGGATGCCATGGGTAACAGGTGATGTAGGCTTGGAACTGTTATGGTAACAACAAGAGCAGAGGCCACATGCGCAAAGGAAATACCAAGGCAAAAGAACCTGATTTCAAGGGAAGAAGTGGTACATGGGAAGTACCCAGACCCTATGCATCAAAAGGAGGTATATTAAGATACCATAGACATCATTACGAGTTTACAAGGAGAAATCCAGGAGGGAGGAGCAAAGAAGGAAGGTCGAGGAGCCACAAGATGACTTGGATGAGGCTAGGGAAGTATGTAAAATGCTAAGGCAAGAGAATATTATTCCCTTGCTAGGAGCATGGTTGAGAGAGAAGGTACCATGCATTGGAGAAGAGCGTAAGAGGTAGGTCTTGCATGCAAACCTTCCCCCTCACAACCTTGACTATGATAGGGATATCACATTAAATGCAATCGTGGATGGATGGCTCCTTAGTAATATCCTCATTGACACATGCGCGGAGGTCAATGTTCTCACCTTGGATGCATGGCATCAGATGGGAAGGCCTACATTACAGTCATCTTTGAATGTGTTGTATATGGAAAACAAAATGAAGGAAATTCCCATCGGTGTCTTAAAGGATGCAGCTATCACCATTCAGGGAGCTAAGTTTACTGGGGACTTTTGAAGTATTGGCACTCATCGAGGCAGATAATTTCCCAACACTACTTGGGCACCCATGGTGTTATAAGAACAATGCGGATCTATGGTTCAACAAGGGATACATAAGCTTTGAAAATGAGGAGGAACAGTCAGCATACCCATGGCGATGGGAAGTAAAACACCCTATACTAAACCTTCGGGAGAAGAGGTCCTAGATAGAATATATGTGTGCTCAATTAGGGATCTAGAGATAATTCATCCCATGGATGGAGTTATCCAGTTTGAGGATGCTTAGTCCCTAAGTGACACCACCAGTATAACGTCACACGTGTGATAATTGGGTGCATGGAACCTATAAGTTAATCAGATTACATTTGAGAGGATTGGTGACAAAGGTGACAAAGGCATGTATGGTTTGATGCCTAGGAGGAAAGGAGATACCTAAGTACTCAAGAGGAGCCTCCCGAGGTATTTTTATAGAAGATGGAAGATCGGTGGAAGAAGGAAAATGAAAAAGGGGGATGTTAAGTTATGTCCTACTCGAACCGCTACGCGCTAGTGAGCAACACATCGGGAAAATCTCTTGGAATGGCGCAAGGTAAGAATTTCCTTCTTCTGTAAGGTTTTACAGAGCAATGCACCCACGGATATAAGATATTACCATGGTAAAGAGACCATTTCCTTCCATATCCAAGCATGTGAGACAACCTAGATGGGAAGCATGAAGCATTGCCACATTCATTAGCAGATTCACAAGTTGTATTCCACACTTCAAGGTTGTGTGTGCGTATGGTACATTCATTCTGAGACATGCGCGCAGACAGGAATGGAAAGAGTTAGCGGCTGATCTCATTCAAACATTTGTGTATCAAAGTACAAAACCATTGGTGCATAAGGCATTCTAGGTTGTCAAGTGCCTTACCGTTGGGGATAGTGCCATGGTAGAAGATAGGCTTGGAATTGCTAGGTGAACTGGCCTAGAGAGATGCTTTGAGGAAGAAGAAACATAAGAGATACATCTTGAGTGCACGTGTTTGGAAAAAGAAAAATGTAATATGGTCTATGTCATAGAAGATGAAGAGATGTAAAAATTAGAAATTAACCATTCTCTAGGATCACACAAAGTGATGGATACCGCTAATGAAATAACGTGCGCCTATCATGAGCATTTAAAGATATAGAAGGTTAATATTGGGTTGGAGGCAGAACCCAAGGAAGCTATCATTGGAGATTATTGGTTGAAGAAGGAAGTCTCTAAGATCATTGATCTTTTACGTGAGTTTGAGGATTTATTCCCACGTGGGTATCATGAAATGAAAGGCGTTCACCATTCCTTGGGGGAAATGAGAATTAAGTTGAAGTAAGGTGCGTGCTCGGTCCGGAAGATACCATATTGAATGAATCCTAATCTGCGCGTGAAGGTCAAGGAGGAAATAGAAAAGATGATAGCGTCAGGAATCATAGAGGCTATGGAGGAGTCAGAGTGGATAAGTCCAATGGTGATTAATATAAAAAAGGATGGAAGGATAAGGATATGTGTTGATTATAGGGATCTAAATGTAGTGTGTGTCATTGATCCCTTCCCAACCCCATTCATTGAAGAAATATTGGAAGGAGTGGCAGGGCGTGAAGTCTACTCTTTCATGGATGGGTTCTCAGGCTATCACCAGGTGAGGATTGCAAAGGAAGACCAGAGAAAGACAACCTTTGCCACCGAGTGGGGAGTTTTGCATATACGGTCATGCCTTTTGGGTTGAAGAATGTGCCCATTGTATTCTCACGCATTGTAGTGTAGGCCTTCTAGGACTTCATCCACAATTTTCTCCAAGTGTACCTTGATGATTGGACTGTGTATGGACTGGTCAAGGACCATTATGACAATCTGAGATTGATGTTTGAAAGGTTTCGTAGTTGAGGATATCCCTCAAAATCAAGAAGTGTGTATTTTCTACCCCGTTTGGGACCCTGTTGGGACACATCATATGCAAAGAAGGCTTGCTAGTGGATCCTGCCAAAATTATAGTGATTGTGGGATTGGGGGAGCCAACTAGTCAAAGTGTAGTGCGCGGGTTTCTTGGACATGTAGGCTACTATCAGAAGTTCATCAAGGGGTATGCCAAGATCACCATGCCTTTAGAAGAGTTTCTCAGACATAAAAGTGCCTTCCATTAGGGAAAGGTGCAGTAGAAGGCATTCGACACATTGAAGGATAGGCTTGTCACCACGCCTATATTACATTTTCCCTCTTGGGATAAGCCCTTCCATGTTCATGTGGATGCCTCTAGAATGGCCATTGGGGTAGTGCTTACACAGCTTGGTGAGGGAATTTTTGATCACCCCTATGCTTTACAAGCAGGAAGTTGACACCAGCAGAGTAGAATTATACTATGACTGAGCGTGAGGCATTGTCTATGATCTACACGCTTCATAAGTTTAAAGTATCTACTGGAAACTCCCTTTATCTTCTACACTGACCACATGACATTAAAATATTTTGTGAACAAGCCCATCATACAAGAGAGAATAGGTCTGTGGGTGTTATTGTTCCAAGAATTCAAGTTCACAGTGGTTTTCAAACTAGGAAAAAGTAATTCTGGACTTGACCATTTGTCTAGGATTGATTTAGGGGAGGATGCGTAGAGCATTGAAGATACCATGCCAGATGCACAGCTGTTTAGGTTATGAAACGCACCCTCAGAATTGGAGGATATTGATGTGTTCCTTAAAATAGGTAAGGCACCAGAAGGGATGAAGACATTAGAGAAAAGTAACTAGCCATATACATCGCACCCTACATGTTGATCAGTGGGGACTTATACAAACTAGGGCGTGATGAATTTTTGCACAGGTGTGTACTAGAGCATGAGTGATTCGCCATCATAGAGGAAGCACACGAAGGAAGTGCAGGTAGAAATTATGCAAGCAACACCACCATACATAAAATATTAATGGAAGGATTGTGGTGGGAAACTCTGTATAAGGATTGCAAGGAGTATTGTAAAGCATGTGACCATTTTCAGCGCATTAGCAAACTAGGATGGAGAGATGAAATTCCTTTGCACCCTATCCCTGGTGCTCAACCTTTTGAGAAATGGGTAATATAATTTGTAGGCCCTATTTCACCAAAGAACACGTAGGACTAGATTATGCTATGTAATCACTTGCATGGACTATTTGACAAGGTGGGCAAAGGTAGCCCCAACTAAAGATTGTACAACAGCTAGAGTAGCAATATTTTTGTGGGAGAACATTATCACGAGGTATGGATGCCCTTTAAGTTTAACCAGCGATAGGGGTACACATTTCTTGAATGAGACCATGAGGATCCTATTAGCAGAGTTCATGGTGGCTCATCACAAAACTACACCTTATCACCCACAAGAAAATGGAACTGAAGCATTTAACAAAATACTGAGTCATACCCTGACAAAGATTTGTGATGTCAGAAGAAAAGATTGGGATGAAAAGGTATCAGCTATATTATGGGCTTATAGGACAACTTATAAAAGGATGAACAAAGCCACACTGTTTCAATTGGTTTTGGTGTGGATGGTGTCCTACCAGTTGAGTTCATGTTACCTTCTCTGTGAATAATGCACATAAGAGATCTAGCTGATGAGAAAGTGTTGGAAGAAAGGATTGAGAAATTAATGAAGCTAGATGAAAGACGATCACTCGCCAGGTGAAGCCAAACAACAAAAAAGGTAAAGAAAAAAGGATGGCATGATCGCCACATTAGGAACAAGAAGTTTGAGGTTAGGCAGATGGTCTTCTTGTATGATTATAAGTTTCGTGCCATCATGGGAAGTTAAAATTTCATTGGTTGGGTCCCTACACCATCTCGTACATCCTTGATTCAAAGCGCGTGACGATTACAAGTCTTTGGATGGGACGAGATTTCTAGGACACTTCAATGGGAGTAGTGAGGCCCTACTATAAAAAGTATTCTTGGTGTTTTTAAATAAGGCAAGTATTACAGTTAGTTTAGAATTTCCCCTAATGCATTTTACTTTCTTGAGTTTCCCTTTCTCATTGTTGTTTTGTGTTACGCCTTGGGCACCGGTAATCTCATTAATTTTTGAAGGTTGTGACTGCATAGAGGACCAACCATCATTTTAGTGTGGGGTGGAGTAAGGTGGAAGAAATTGAAGTGTGAAGTGCCAGGAAGGATTGCATTGGAAAGCTTGGTTGAATGGCCCTGTGAAGAAAGTACATGCAAGGAAAGTTGAAAAAGGATGGTTGGTGTTAGGATAAAGCTACATTTGGGATCCAAGTAAAAGAGAGGAATAAGTGCATAAGCAACACGAGGTAGGCAAGAGAAAAATTCATGAGAGAATAAGTTCCTTTGGCACTAGTTACGTGCGCGCAAGAGTCTCCTATCAAGATGGATTGGTTGCACACTAGAAGGTTGGAGAATTTTTCACGCAAGGTTGGGTGCGTGAGTTAAAGTGCTAAAGTCAGGTTTGTTTGAAAAATCCTCATTAAGTGTCAAAGTACGGTCTTTGGGTAAGGTAGCATTTAATGTTATAAAGAGGAAAAACTATAAATAGAGGGTTGAGGCATTTCATTATTTACTTTGCATATACGAAGAAAGAAGTGCTTTTGCATCATTGCAAACTAGGGCTTCTAGAACTGATCCGTGTGAAGAAAAATTTGAAGAGTTTGAGCGTGAGTAACTAGTTTGGATTTGTAAACTAGAAGGAAGGGATTTCATGGGCATAAGAGAAGTTGTGAGAAGGTGTCATCTTGTGAAATTATTATCCCAGTTAGGGTTTGAAAAACTAGGGCATGAGTTTAAGAGGTTCTCTTCACAAGTTTGAGATCTAAGGTTGGAAGAAGTGGAAGAGCAGAGTAACAAGAAGAGATTGAAGTGATAAGAGGACCTAGACAATGGCACCCAAGAAACCAACCATGTCACCCAAGAATCCAAAGGGAAAGGGAAAGGGTAAGGGTAGAGAGCCAAAGCAACAACCACCACAAGCATGAATGAGGAGTGGTATGCAGAAATACAAGTACCAGATGGAGTTTTTCTTGGGAAGGAGTGGGAATCCCATTTGAGAAAGATGGCGGTGAGTGATTATAACCATCGTATAAGCACAATAGAGAAGGAAGTGGAGCTAGAGTTAGTACACCGACAAAAAAAGGACACCAAAATGTTTTCCCATCTATATCGATGAGGTAAAAGTGAATTTGGAGAAGGTAGGGTTATTGCAACTTTATGAGTTTTCCTAATTTGGAAATCTTGAGAACCTCTATCAATGGTTGATGTCGCACATGTATGAGGATTGCTTTTACTTTGTGGGGTGCAAGGTGCACATAACCCCTCAGCTGATTTCTAAGTTTACAGGCATCATCTGCATGGGAGACAACATAGATGATGACCTGAGCAACAAGGATGCCATAAAAGAAACCATCTGTCACTACATATGATTACAAAAAGGGGTCAAGATATTTTGATATTGTGGAAATCCAGATCCCATCATGAGAATGGTTGTGCACCTGGTCACAAATTTAAATGATCAAGAAAGGTGGACACGTGAATAAGGCCTAGTTTAATGTATGCAAAAAAATATCAGAGGGAAAAATCTACAATTTATCGACCTTCATTCTGAGATGAGATAATCGAACGCCAGAAGGAGACAAGATACTCTTTGGAAATATCCTCCTAACAATTGTATTTTTGGAGATAGGAGTGCCTGACATGGTAGACAAGTTTTTTGGGAGTATCCAGCTGAAGATCCCTCACCTGTGAAAATATTTTCAAAGTATACATGTGAAACAATGACAACCTCCCACAAGGCGCACTGGACAAGTGGTATAAGCGCTTAAGGGATGCATTTAGGGTAGAGTGGAGAATACCAAAGAAAATACCTGGTTCTTACAAAAGGAGAAGAGGATTTTTCTATGTACTAGCACTTCTGCATAGGTAGATTCAAGTTGGTGGATGAAACCATGAGCCCATGGTGTAAACTCCCATTCTCCTTCACTACCTAGTACTTCCAAGCGGGAGTTAATAGGTTCAAAGAAGTAAAGAGACTAAGGTTTGACCTTAGTGAAGTTGATCAGGACCACAGGGAGATGCGTAGGACACTAGTCTACCCTAAGAAGTGTGCATACATGGAAAAGTACATAGCACATGAAATCAGAATGATGAAACCCCTAACTCTAAAATTGCGGCAGAAAGTCCACGACGCGTATATATCTCTACATTAGGCCAAATTTTGAGAAGGGCACATACTTGGAGAATTATTTCTACATACCTAAAGGTCCCTTGGGTAGAAGAAAGCCCACACTCAAGAAAATTTAGAGA
The DNA here is from genome assembly GCA_018340775.1 of Taxus wallichiana var. yunnanensis. Classification (NCBI taxonomy): domain Eukaryota; kingdom Viridiplantae; phylum Streptophyta; class Pinopsida; order Cupressales; family Taxaceae; genus Taxus; species Taxus wallichiana. The sequence continues at coordinate 358,745,323 of CM031234.1, read as the reverse complement.
GAAGAAGAAAAAACACCAATTATGTAGACTTTCCAGCTAGTAAGCGCGTCGGTGGCAAGCACCAAACCTAGCACCTATATGCGTAGGAAGAAATTCCCAGTAAAGGAGAAGACCTCGGAAGAAGAGGCACTAGAGTAACCCCTCACCAAGGAGAAGTTTCTAGAGGAAGTAGAGAATGTTGGATCCCCTATGGAAGAGTCACCTCTCATAAAGAAGTAAAGGATAGAAGAGGAGACCGACTCGAGAATAAATTGAGAGCTTAGAGAAATACATAGGCGAAAAGGATGATGATGATGAAGAAGATGATCTTGAAGAAGATCAAGAGCCACTTGTCTTTAGCATGCATGATTCAAAAGAAGAGGGTAGAGAAGAAGAACATGGGTTCCTTTTCGTGTGGTGCAAGGGTAGCCAGGAGAAGGAAGGCACCTAGGACATGGGAAGAAGTGAGGAGGTTGGTGAGAGCAGAGAAGAAAAATCCAAGCCTTATGTAGGAGCAAGTAAACGAGGTGACAGAAAGAGAAGAAATGAAAATAATTGAGGCCTTAGTAGAACAAGAATTGGAGCACAATGTTGACATAGTGATGGAAGAGGGTAAGGAGGAAAGCGTTGAGAAAGAACAAGTCAATGTGGGAGGAGGTCCCAGTCTAACGGTGAGTTTCCCCAAAGCCACGTGCTTGGGAAGGAAGAGCCTTGATATAGAATGAGGATAGGTCATGGGCTATGTTGATGACCAAAGGAAGGTGTTACGTGTGTGCTTCTAGAGCACTATACCCACAGAATAAATTCTAGCTATGGATTCATTTGACGAGGAGGGAATGTACCCTAGGATAAGGAAGATGCTCTCTTAGGTGTTTGAGTCCCATATTGATGAGCCAAAGTTCAAAGTATACCAAGGGGAAATCATGCCAGTACCAAATTCTAAGGGAGCTAACCCCTTGGTAAATGCCCAACAACTCTCGGATGAGTAGTTATGTAATGTGCTCAACAAGGTCACGGTTGAGACTGAGGCTAGGATATTTGGAAGAAATGATAGAGTAATATTTCTAGAGGGAAAGATAGAAAAGAAGGAAGAGGAGGCTAAGAAGACTAAGGGCTTAAAACAAGAAGAGTTGATTAGCGTGCAGTTGAAGCATGAACTAAGGGATGAGAAGGTGAAGGTGTATGAAGTATACAAAAATATGGAGTCTATCACAAGTGCCATTATGTTGAAGCATCCAAACCTAACACCGCTTGTGTAGAAGTACAGATCCACTCTTGAATGCTTAGAAGATATGGCGCACATCCTCACCATGGAGAGACAATCGTTGGCCCTGGAGTCTGCAGAAGAAGTGGAAACACACTTGGTGAGGGAGGACAAATTGAAAGTGGTAGAAATCATTGTTGAGTATAGCAAGGTACTTGTAGATGTCAAGATTGCTACCCAATCTACTGAGGCTGCATGTGATAATTGCACAGATAGGGATAGAGTGGCGAGCATCTTGGTCACCACTCACGAAGTAGAGCTGAAGGAGTTTCAAGAGAAGAATAAGGGAAATAGGGTGGAAAGGGATAGAATCCTTGCCAAGGTCGAAAAGAAATATGAGGCCATTGAAACCTTAAGGGGTTCAATCAAAAACTAGTTGAAGGAACTGTACCCACAAATTACTAGAAGGATGGACACACTTGAAGACATGAGCAAGGAGTTGGAGAAAAATTTTGACACTATGAACACTCAAGGAGATGGACTGAGTTTTGGGGAGGTAAGCACCCTAGTCGGTGACCTCTGTCAGAGAGTGCAGAATGAAGTCGATGCTTGGAACAAGTTGGAGGCTGACTTGCAAAAATATTTTCCTAGCTTGTTGTAGTAATGCCATCACTTCCCCATTCTTTCTTCTTTCCCAAATTATTCATCCCCTTATTATTTTTCCAAGACATAAGTCTACTGTGATTCCTTATCCATTGGATAAGTGTTCCCACATAAGGAGAACAAGAGTAGTGTGGGGTGATGTTGGGACCCCAAAATATTGGCTAAGTACAAAAAGGCACGTAGGCGCACAAGGCCTAGTTGAAGAAGGGCACGTAAGGAGAAGGTGCGTAGGATAGGGTTTAAGGAAGGGTTTAAGAAAACCTATGGTGTGTGCACAGACAAAGCTAAGGTTTCAGGACTTAGCCATATTGGGAATTTTGGGTAGGACATGATAAAAGCGTGACCGACTGTGCATGCAGAGTGGATAAGGTGGCATCCTGGCGATAGGTTGGCCTAGGAAGGAATATGCCCTATGATAGAAGGTTCTAGAAGACATGGAAAAAAGTTGAGAGCTCAGCCACGGAGAAGCATGCTCCCATGGAGGACCACATTCAGACACTTGGCATCGGATCTAAGGCCATAGAAGGATGAGTTGGCACTTTGGGATGCCTATATATGCGAGCGCCCGCAGGAGAAAAAGATATAGATCGGATAGATGAGAGGAGAATATAGAGAGCAGAGCTCTGCAGAAATACTGTGAGAACTCTGTGGGATTGGGTAGAGGCTATATAAGGGAGTAATGTATTAAGGGGTTGGGATATAAATTTTTATTTGTATGGATGAAGGACATGATCCTGCTGTGATGTATGACTTCAGTCTGATCAAGATATGGTAGTCTAATGGATCCATTAAATGTAATGAGGTTACAAACATGAATGAGTATGAATGTAATTGATTCGGTTCATATCTATATCTTTTCATTTCTATTCATGGATGTTATGGAATAGATGTAAATCCTTATGTATTTTCCTTTCTGTTGTAGTTCTATCTGTTATCTGTAAGTACCCTTTATTTGGAATGAATACATTTGTCTAGAGGCCGTTCTAAGCCCTATGATGATTTTATGTCTCATTTCCACCTTTATTCATTAAGTTCCTAACATAGATGATGGTTTCCCACTTAACTCACATAAAAGAGAGACTCGGCGTCCATACGTGCCTCGGGTGAGTGCCCCGCGCCTGCTGGGTGATAGGCCGACACACATAGGGTTACCTTGTTCTTCTGGTGGGTGTAAAAATGACTACAATGGCCATACAAGAATCATCCACATGTACATGAAATGGTTGGTCCCACGAGGGAAAGCGTAGAATAGGCGATGTGGTAAGTTTTTCCTTCAATGTTTCAAATGCACGTTATTGTGGTTCCCCCAAATAAAATATCCCTTTTCTTTTTAATAACTCTTCTAGGGGTGCAACAACCTTAGCATACCCTCCGATAAATTTTCTATAATAATCGGTGTGACCCATGAATCCATGCACTTCAATTTGACTGGTAGGATCTTCTAGGCCTATAATAACTAGAACCTTAGCTAGATCGACCAACAAATTTTCCTTGTAGATTATGTTCCCTAACAAAGTGCCAAATGGTGTAGAAAATACACACTTCTTGATGTTCAAAGAAATTCTTAACTATTTACATATTTCAAATATTATGCGTAAATTTTCACAATGATCCTTAACAAGTCCATACACTCATCTAATCATCCAAGTAAACTTGCAAAAATTATGGATGAAATCCTAGATTGCTTGAACGACTATGCACAAAAATACAATAGGTGTGTTTTTCAAACCAAACAAAGCATCACAAGATATGCAAAAATTCCCCATTCATTGGTGAATTTTTTTCTTCTCTTGATACTCTTGCACAATCGACCTAATGATACCCGGAGAATCCATCTCGTAAAAAAGAATATATATTGCACCTTACAACTCCTTCTAATATCTCCTTTGTGAAAGGTGTAGGAAAAGGATCAATTACACATGCAGCATTCAGTACTCTGTAATCCACACAAATACGAATCCAACCATCCTTCTTTATATTGATAACCATGGGGCTAAACCACTCAGTCTCTTCTAGGGGCTTGATGATACCGAATTTCAACATTTTGTCGATTTCTTCCTTAACTTTGACATGCAAGTTAGGGTTAATTCTATAAGATCTCTTCCCGACTGGTTGCGCACCTTCCTTAAGATTGATCTTCATTTCTCCCAATGGTTCATGCATGCGTTTTAAATCATGATATCCCCTATTAAATAAATCCTCAAAGTGTCATAAGAACTATATGATTTTTTCCACTTCAAAGTCAAACCAATAATCCCCAATTATGGCCTCCTTAGGTTCAGTATCTGTGCCAATATTCAATTTATTTGTCTTCATAGGTGCATGATATGCATGTGTATTCTTATCTACACTGTCCAAAACCTCACGCCTACTTGTTTAATGATCTACATCCAAATTTTCTATTTCTTCATCATCCACTATGTAGACCATCTTCCCTTTTTCTTTCTCAAAGCAAGCACGTTGAAGTAACATGGAGTCTGTTTCTTCTTCTTCATCAAAACATGATCTTAATTCTATCTCACTAAATAAATATTGAATGAGTTCTTTTTCCTTGGCACTATCTCCCATAGTTAAGCGCTTTATGACTCTTAATGCCTCTTCTTCTAAAGGTTTAGTAGAGAAGTAGTCAAAAGTTTGGATCATCCTTGTAATCAAATCCCGCCAATTTCCAATCTCTCGATGGAGTTCTACATTTACATACCAAGCACGTGTACATCCTTGTAAATTAGAATAAAATTTTTGAACCCATAGTGAAGGTGGTAAAGCTTCCGCCCCTCGTCCAAAGTCTCTCACACTTCGAACGTGGTGCTTGAATAGGTTGATTACCATGATAAGTGCAAATTAGAGTAGGTGTATGGATTCTATAAAATTGAGTAGAGAGAGAAATCCCGATCTCATTCCATTCCATAATATCATCTCTATGAACCACCCACCAGCACATTGTTGTCCCACGTAGGGTATATGCTAACATATTTCTTCTCTCAACTTGGTTTGTCCACTGCTCCTCCATGGCTCACAGAATATTGTAGGATCTTCTTCTCCAGTGTACCGAGGTACTAGGTTGTTACCTATTCTTCTAATAGAATGAAGTCCACTTCTTCATGAAAATGCACTTCGTACTTCGCACCCTACCAACTCATAAGTACCATGATCCCAATTATCACAAGAAATAATCATAGTATCACTAATAGATTGTGCATATTCCCACTGAATGATTCCTTCCTTAGACCACTCAAGGACCTTTGGGTCTTAAATGACACACACACACACATAGATCTTGTTTAAATCTTCCTCACTCAAAGGCTCAACATATGGCACATATTTCCCATATGTTAAAGGGATTATAAATTTTTCCTCCTTATTCTCAAAACTGATATATCCTTTGTTGAACCATAAATCAACATTATTTGCATAACACCAAGGGTGCCCAAGAGATGGAAAATTGTCTACTTCTGCAAGTGCTAAAACCTCAAAATCCCCAATGAATTTGGCCCCTTGTATAGTAATGGATGCATCTTTCAAAACTCCTATGGGAGTGGCCTTAGTCCAACTATTCATAAACAACATATTAGAAGATGACTGTAATAGAGGTCTCCCCATCTGCACCCATGCATCCAAAGTAAGAACATTGACTTCCACACCTGTACCAATCAATATGTTTCTCAACAACATTCAAAGTGATCTCCTTGTCGTAGTCTATGCTATAAAGGGGAATATTTTCATTCGAGGATATGCCATCCATTCTCAATACTTGTGCGTGGAGTTTTCCCCTTCATCCAATTCCCTAACAATGGAATGATATTCTCCCAATGCAAAGCATTTTGCACACCTCCCTTAAGACATCAATATCAGATTGGTCCTCTTCTACTACTTTATTTAGTTCCATCTTCTCGTGATTACTCTTTAAACACTATATTTTACCCTAAAGATTTCTGAGTTCCTCCATGGTTTCTTGATAAACCTCCTTTTAATGGGAAGGATCTATGTACCTTGTATGTAGAACCGCCTCCTTAGTGATGGTAGGCTTCTAATGTAACTATTCTTTGGCACATACCGCTATAGCGCATGTAGTAATATTTAAGGTGTAATGCTTCAAATTCTAGTGTCAACTTGGGCATCCATTGATTCTCCGCAACGTGTTGTATCCTAACCATCATTACGCCCTTGTTTTCTTGTTTATGCTTCTTACTAAAATGCTCATATAAGTCTGGACATTCCTCATAGCTATGATTCTTTCCACAGAAAGAACATGTAATATTATAGGGACATTCACAGTTGTAGTGGTCAAGAGATCCACATGAAAAATGCGTTTCAAGAGGAAAGTCGCCTTTTCCACCACCACGGCCTCACCTCCGAATCCACCATGGTATCTATGCCCTCTGCCATGACCTTCTTCAAAATTCCCCTCATTCGATTATAGCGTGCTTGATTGTGATCCCGATATTAGCTCTCATTCTTTCCCTTAGAGTTATCTCGATATGATTTTTTTGTCTTACACCAATATCTATAACATCATGGATCTGACCAATCAACCTACAGTCCTTGGTATCATGAGTCATGGACTGGAAAATATTATAATAGCAGGATATGTTCTTTCTTATCACATGTTGTAGTAATGGGCAATGGCTAGCATCATGGTTCAAATGACATATCTCACAATCTAGTAGTAGTGAATGCATTGATCTGTGGGGACAACTATCCTTGGTGTGACCTTCCACTTCACAATTTGTACACCAAATCCTTGTATGCATCTCATGTGTTGAATTTGTCGATAGTTTCTCTAACTACTTCGCCATAGCTGCAATATATGCTTCCAAGAATGGGCTAACTCCAATGTCTATGCTCCCAACTACCTTAATGCGCAAAGCTTCTTCAAGTGCTTTGTGAGGATTAGTGTGTCTTGTGTGACAATGCCCTTCTAAAAGGTGTACTCAAACCTCCAACAAAAAAATTTGCATGTTGTCTTGCGTGAATATCATAGGAAAGCTTAGATAAAATCATTTTGAAATGAGCGTCATGCTCCCAAACACTCTCAGGAGTGCCTTGTTTAATATCTTTGAGCACACTTATACTCTTTTTCTCAAACTCAGGGATATAGAACTCTTTTAAGAAATCATATTTTAACGCTGCATAATCCATGCAAGTTTGATCAGGGTCAAAATTCTTGTACCAACTATGTGCACGTCCCCCTACAATTTAGTTACAAATTGGCTTGCCTTATGCTCGAAGTCATGATTACTTTTTCATGCCACAGTATTTCACACATGTTCACGTGTTCACCAATATATTTTATGCCCCTATACTCTATAAGATTAAGATACATCTCCATGTAAATATTCAGGGGTTAGTGTGGACCTTTCCCACCTAATCCATAACCACCGTGTTTTCTCTACCTCTAGAACCACCAGATCCACTAGAGCTAGAACCACCCATACCTCCTAATCCTTCACCGTAGCTGGAAGTGAATCGAAGATGTACTTCCTGTGTCCCAATAGTTGTACCGCACTAAACCCCTACCGCTTGTGAGGTGGTACCACTCCCAAAAGTGAGTCTAAAATTTTGTTCTCTCACATTTCGTGTGGATGATGCACCTGAAAAGGTACCTCTAAACAATAATGAAGATGTCTACCCTTCCATAGATGTGTTTTCTATCCGGTGACTCCTACTTTGTTACTGCCTAAATTATCTTCTTTGACTACTTGTAATACTATATACTAGGAAACCAAGCACAAAGGCTAGGTTTCAGTGTAGGTTAAGATGTGCTCTCGTGACGAAGTCATCTCTACCGACATTCTTCCTTGTGAGGCTAAGGAGGGTTCCTTTTCATGCTTTCCCAGGATGGGGAGTTCCGATGCTCTAGCTCCATGCCTCCCGCATGAGTTTTGAATCCTTCACAAGCCATCTCTCTCCTCATTGCCATTTGTTCCACAACATCATGTTACTTCTCTATCTCAATCTCGCGCACCTCATTATACTTAAGCCAACTTTATTATCTCTCGTCTTGATGCCGCTAAGTCCACCATCTTCCACCAATCCTATTTCTCGCCCCACGCATGGTGAGGTTTAGCTAGCCATAGTTAGATCTTGATCTCCAAAGTGGAATGCCTTGCAAGTAAGTTCCCCGGGATATTGTAAAACGGAACTCACTACCTCCGGGAAAGAATAAGTAGAAATTGAGTACTCCAAAATATAACTATTCAAAATGCCACAAAACCAAGTATCCACAACGTGCATCTAAATTAGATCAACATCATTGATGGCCTAAAATTCTTCCCACGTCTAGAAAAGTGTGTGATACCTCCATTCTATTTATATGCATAAGAAACCAACCACTTGTACATTTCAACTAGAAATTTAACAAAGAAGATCTCATATAAATAGTCATACAAACTCTATTCCACCCATGTGCGTGTGTTAAAATCATATTCACCTTTGTTGAACCTCTATGTATCCGGTCTTCAACGAGTTGCTTAGGGTTAACGATGCACGTCTTCATCATGAACCATCCCGAAAACAACTTAAAAAGAGGTCCCGTCAACAAAACCACCGATGCATCCTAGAATTTACCAAGAATAACCCAAGCGTGTTGGCACATCACTCAGCCTAGACTAAATTTTCACCGAAGCATGCAAAGGTACCAAGACCCTCCTTAGAGTTTCTTATGCGGGATGTGAACATAATGAAGGGTTAATGCATTCGAGATCCATAACTAGTATAAACATTCTACAGAGCATATTCTAGATCTAGATCTAAAGAGTAATGGATTTAAATAATAGTCATAAAGAATTCAACCATACAATAACTAATTATGATCATGTTTAACATCTTGATTCATTCAATATCCCCATTATATTAAAAAAAGCAGTAAATACACGAAGCTTCTTGTTGATCAAGGAATACTTGGAAAAGATCACACAAGGAGTCTGTGTGGGATAGAAGGCCAAGATCAAAGGCGTGGAAGGATAGGAAGGACCCGTGCGTGGAAGGAAAGTCAGATTTTAGGACTTAGCCAATTTTGAGTATGAAGATCTATTTTTAGGAGATGGCGTGTAGAACACATCAATGATGCAGAGATGTGTGTGCCATGCATTGTCTATATTTGGAAGAGCAGTTCAAAGCGTCTATGCATGGAGACAAGCTAAGAATAGAATGGACACTTCAGTTATCTGTAAGAGGACTATAGATAGTGCACTTGCATGTGTGGCTATAATTGTAAACGACGTGTGGCTAATAATAGCATGCGACCTATTTTTGGAGTAGTTAAGTGGTGAAGGGAAAGTCCCCACCATATATATATGATGTTAGGTGCATAAAAGAGGTATATGTGTGTGTGTAGAGATGATTTAGGTATGTATCACAGAGAGCGAGTGTATGAATGTATGTATCAGATCCATATGCGCCTTGAGATAAATTGATAGTACTGTAAGGAGATTCTATATTTATTAATAGATGGAAGATATTGGCTGAATCTAAGTGTCATTCTATGTAATTGAGTAGTGCATGTTAATGATTCAATCATGATTGTTTGTTTAAGCTTGTTCTTTCATAGATCTATGGGTAGCATGCACTATAGAATGATGGATTAGTTATGAATCTATATGTTTCTTCCTTCATCATGTTATCATCCTGTTACAACAACCCTAAAGAGGGACCTAGTACCTTTGCGTGAATCGAGTGAGCTCTCATTCTAAATTTGAGTGATGTGCCAGCGCGACTAGGGTGTTATCTTACAAATTCTAGGTTGCATCACTCCTTACAATAAATAGTATCATATGCTAGAGTGTATATCAAATCCAACATAAGTTCATCATAGGTTACTTCTCCTACTCTCTCTTACATATACTATTATCTCTTTTAACTACATAGTCTACTATACCTTTTATAGGGGTGGGGACTTTCCTTCACCGCCTACATCATTCCCAAAAATAGGTCGCATGCTGAAAATAGCCATGCACCTTTAAAATAATAGGCACACATGTAAGTGCACTAATAATAGATCTCTAATAGTTGACTAGTAGTGGTAATTCTATTATTAACTCGAACCTATGTAAAGTGCTTAGTATACACTCTTCCAAAAATAGCATATGTGTGTCACGCAAGTCTTTATCTAGTTTGTGTGCCCCACACCCTATCTCCAAAAATAGCCTATACTCAGGAAAATGGCTAAGTCCCAAATATGTCCTTGTCTTTTGCACGTGTTTCCTTACCTATCCTTTTGTGCCTTTGATTGTGCCTTACTCCCACTCGCGAATCTTCTCGTGTTGCCTTCTCCTTAGTATCATAATTTTTCTGCTCAACAATCCTCATGATCAATAATGCAACAAAGTGACCTTGGCTCCCATGTTGGCATGTATATAATCCTTTGATCCTTATAATATAGATTAACAGTCTTAAGGTATGGAAAAGAAGATGTTCTATCTAAGGACCCCATAATATCTTAATTTTTTCAATGAAGGATAATATGTAACTTGAAGAGTTAGAATCTAAAAGAGTGCATCACATCGATATATTTTAAAACTCAAAAAAGTTAGGGTAGGAGTATGTGAAAATGTGAAAATCTTCCACACATTCATTTAATTTCTATAGCTCATAAATTTCATCAATATTTATGCTATGTAATTTATTTATATTCTCACCCTAGTTTAGGAGTAGAATTTTGATTCAAGTGTTATATACTTCATAAGCAATCAAATTTACATCAACATTACGAGAAATTTTTTTAGATATCCTTTTGTGTTGTTGCGAAAAAAAAACTTTGAAATAATTTCATATATGGACAAGACACCAATGAAATAATTTTTTGCATTGCAAAAAATGTAATTTGGTGAAAGTGGTAAGAGGGTGTTGTCATGAAAAATGTATGGCTTGAAAAATTGAAACTTTGAGTATGAAAACTAATCCAACAGCTTAAATCTCTTGGTTCCCAATCATCATACGCCCTTCCTTTAGCCAACCCGTCTCAATCCCACTCTCAACTTGGATTGGAAGAAATTATTAACAAGTTTTTTTAAGTTTGTTTCAATTTTCATGGATAATTGAATATGATGATTGATGAGTTCAATGTGACTTGATGGAACATAACTTCCTCTGAGGCCTAAAAACACCATTCCGAGATAGTCAAACACCCTATGGGAGATTTTAAGAAATATATTAAGATTTCAAAGGTGATGTTGGGGAATATTGGAAGTTTTGGAGGAAATTTAGAAAAATTATGATTTTTTTCTCATTCAAGGAAAATTTTCTCAACAACGGGTTTCTTAAGTGCAGGGAACAAAAACTCTAATGGTGAAATCTGACTTCTCCTGATGATTTTAGGAGCTTCATAAGGATTTAAGAGGTAAAAAAATAGGAACTAGAAAGATATGTGAATCATATTCATGTTGGTAGCATCCATTTTTCTCTAAGAGTTAAAGGTTTCATGAAAATTTTCAAAACAATGTAGCTTCCCCTTTCGGTTCTAGACAAAAATGGCCCTAAATTTGCAAGCTCTAGAGAGATGGTCACCACATAGTGATAGGTGAATATTTGTAAATATTGATAAGTACCTATTAGAATGGGTATTGTCATAAATATACTATTTTTTACCATGGGTGAGGATCTCATGAGGATGAGGCCAAATTTTGTGAGTTGAAAACACCTTCCTAACACCCTAGGTTGTGTTTTTGAGTGACGAAACTTATAACATGAAAAAGTGGTAAAAATGAGTTACCATGAGTTGAAATCATGTTTCTAAAACCTCAAGTGATGACTTAAGTGTTTAGAAACACTATTATGAGATTTACATTGTGATGGGAATAGGATGTTCTCTTCTAATTACAAGGAAAGAGTGAGGATCACTCTCTTACTTTTATAGGCCTCCAAAATTAACCCTAGTGATCAAAAATCAACTCCATGATGCTCAAACCATTTTTTGATTATCTATCACTTACTAAAATAGGTATTCACCATGTAGATGGAAGGATTTATCATTGAATGAGATTCTTGTCATGTGGCCACCTATTGGACTAAAATGAGGTGGTTACAATGTCCTTCCTCCTTTGAAGTGTGATCACACTATAAGGTTTGAATGAGTGTTTAAGAACACTACCAAGTGAGTGACATCAAGTGAAAATCAGATGATTTCTCATTCTTACATACATGGTTCTCTATATGAAGATCATCCTCTTACCCCTCCTGGATCTAGAATTATCCTTGGATGGAATAAACTTTAGGATACTCATACACCTCTTTGTTCATATACCTCTCATAGAGATAAATGCTGTCTTGATCCTTCACAAATCATAGTCTTGAATTCCTTGGTATCTTGAATATCTCATACTCACTTATTCCTTGAAGAGGTTTGAACATGATAGTAGAGTAAAGATATGATGATCCTCAACTTATTCCATGAGCTTCCCATTTCACCTTTGAACATGATGACACCTTTTTAAAGTTCACAATTCACTTTCTTGACTAAGATGTCACACAAGTGGAAACATGCTTATAGTATCTGGACACATATTCACTTGATTAATCCTCATGTAAATAGGTTTCATAATCTATATAGAAGGATTGATCCCTGAATGAGACTTGAAGGAATGTTTTAGGGGAGCTCCATCTTCTTGAAATTCAACTATATTAAAGAACTATTAAAGACACTCTTTTAATTACAATATGTGAGCACCTTACCATGTATTGATTAAATTTTTAGAAATAATATCAATATATATGCATCCTTTGTGATCTCAAGATGACTACCATCACTTCCATCACCCACTCATGGTGATTCTATCTCATCATGCCCATGAAGATCACTCCCTTGATGAATTTAATTTCAATGAGGTTCTTGATGTTTCAAATCCTTCATAGACCTCATGATTCTCTTGATTACACCCATTATCCAAGTGACTATATATTACACATTTCAATGTATATTTTTCCTCTTACGTCGTTCGGGAACTCCCATAATCTTCCATAGAAGAAAAATTCATTGTTGAATCTCTAATTCCTCACACCTTGAATATCCACTATTGAAAAATGCATCCTCGGTGATATTTTATTTCCTAAATTTTCCTAAATTAATTCAGACACCTTCAATTCTCTCCAAAATCACCCTTAGATGCTTTATAATTTCCATGAACATTCCCAAAGTGTGTTTACCAACTGCAAAATGGCAAAAATGGCCTTTTTAGGCCTCTGGAGGAAGTTATATTTCATTGAATCTTACTAAATTAATTTATCACCTTGGGTAATCATCCTTACACACTACAAAAAAATTTAAAACATTTTTAGGAATTTCCTCTGGGCCAGGGTGAAGGTTGAACTACAAGTAAGTTGTTCAGAGGAAGGATGTAAAGTGACTAGAAGGATGCACATATTGATGTCTATCAAGAGGGAATGGATTGAATATTGCTATGCCCTTATTCCTAAAACTTATACTTGCATATTGCAATCATTTATCTATATTTTTGTGTTCTTTTTAAACTATCACACGATATTTAGATTTATCTAAGTAATTTCATTAAAAATATATAATGGTAGTTCATGAAATATAACATTTACTTCTAACCTTGATTGTGTTTTTTAATTATCACTTTTTTTTCTCACCTAAAGCTTAATGTTGGGAGCATATCGGACGCCTACAGATCTTGTTTATAAAGAAGAAACTTGAATTTAATCCGCATAATGCTTATTCAATACGTAATCGATTCAAGAAGGGTGTGTATGATAAGAAATATGATTTTTTTCCTTATCAGGTTATCTAAAACCCTTTTTTGGGGGTTCAACAAGAAAATATTAAGATCTCAATTGACAAGGATTCTTAGACTATGAATCTACCTAGAATCAAGTTATAAAACTTAGGAGTCTTTTTGAGTCACACCATTCGCAAGAAGACTATGATACCATTGCGAAGAACATCCTTTTGATCAAATTTATCCACATAGAATTATAAATTGAAGTTGAATCACATGTTTCCAACCTCCAAAAGGTATTGATCTCATTACCAAACATTGATTAAGTGTTTAGAAACACTATTTAGAGGTATGCATTGCTTGAGAGTATGAGATGATTGATAAAATCACCTTTGGTGGATTTGGATCAAAATAGATGCTCCCATAATGTAAAATATTATTAAATATTTCCATTGCATAATTTTTTCCTCATAAATCCTTTTGGATCTCCCGTAATCAGCCGAGAGAAGTCAAGGTTCACAATTTGACCGCTCATTCTCGCACTGAAAAACCCACTCTAAAACAAACTATCCCTAAATGAATGAAAATTTCCTAAATGGTCCTAAAATACTTCTAGTACCTTTAAGAATTTGAATAACACCTTTGGATGATAAAGTTTCATAACCCTCATAGAGGATGGATATAGGTTCCGAAATGGCCAAAATTGGCCTTTCCAGGGTTACCAGAGAGTTAGTCTTTTACTGCACTTAAATGAATGGAATAATGGACCTTGTCAAAAAAAAATTTTCAAACTTATATATGTTCACCAAATGAATTAATTATAAATTAAATGACAAGATGATCATGACACATGAGGCAAAGTTGTTCCTGGAGAGGGATTCAAGAATATTTGGGAGCAAGATTTCACATTGTGGCTTTGTTTTCATGGTTTAAGTCTTTCATTTTTGGGTTATTCAATTCACATGACAACATATCCATACGAATATCATCCTCTTACCATTTTAGGATTAAAAATCCTCCTTGAATGGAATCATATTTAGTATGCTCATACACTTCTTTCTCATATTCCTCTCCTAAGATTAGGGGAATTCTTGATCCTTTATACATGATGGTTATGTATGCCTTAGTAGTTTGACTAGCTCATTTTGATTTATTTCTTGAAGAGATTTGGAAAAAATGGTAGATTTAGGATATGATGATTATAAATTCACTCATTGAGCCTCACATTTCACTTTTAAATATGATAGTCTCTTCTTAATCTCACAATTCACCTCCCTACCCAAGATGTCACCTAAGTGGAAGCATGCTATTGATGTCTAGACATAGTATTTATCAATGTGTCCTCATGGAGATAGGTTTACTCCTCCTGATAGAATGATTGATCCCTAAATGAAACTTAGAGGAATGTCTGAGAATTAATTCCATGTTTTTGACCTCCACACTGTATTGAAACACTACAAATTCCACATCCTTGACTTGCAAGATGTAATTTCATTACCAAACCTTGATTAAGTGTTTAGAAATACTCTCATAAAAATACATTGTTTTGTGAGTCTTAGATGATTTCCACTATCACTTATGGCGAAATTATCTTATCATGCTCCTGATGACCATTCCCTTGATGATTTGAATCAAGATGAAGCTCTTGACGTTTCAAATCCTTCACTGACCTTCATAATTTTTCTTATTGTACCCTTTGTCCTCATGCTATTTTAGATCCTTCATAGACCTCATGATGACCATTCCCTTAATTATTTGAATTGATAAAAACTTATATATGTGTTTTGATTTATTATGTGTTATAAGGAATTGCATGAGTCCATATATTTAAGATTTTTTTTCTACCTTTGGGAGTTTTAAGGTTTATAAAATATAGTTTTTACACATCTAAAACTCCTAAAAATGTCAATAACTAATAAAAAATACCCCAAAACCTAAAAAATGAATATATTCTTTCATAAACAGATATCGATTGTAGAGTTTAAACCCTAAAAGCTTTAGGCTGAATGTTGATATCTTGAAAAATATCTAAGTACTCACCAAATTAGAATATGAAAAACTATCTTCTAAACCATGAGTGATGGAGCTGTGATACTAGTTCCATAAGGTGCAGAGTGGCCTTAATTTCTTATATTTACTAAAATAAATTTAAAGTATAAATATTAATAAATGAAAAAATTATACTTAAACATTTATTTTAAGTATAATTATAATAAATTACTCCTCTTTAGTAAACATTTATTAAAAGCACATATACAACATTACAAATAGGAACATAAGTGCATTATAATGCACTCACATTTTAGGATTAGTAATTACCAATACTAGTAATTATTAATGCAATCACACTTTCCAAAACACACACACATTTCACTTTAAATAAAAAATTTGGCCATTTTTTAGTTCCCCATCTTTGTGTACTTTCTCTAGTTTTCTATTATACCGGATCAAGGGCGGGTCCTACTAAGGACATAGGAAATGCTCATAATATAAGGTATTAGTTATGTGAGATGAGATAACATACATGAAGAAAATACCTAATATGTTGTTGTGGGTCCTCTTTACTGTAAAATTTAATGAATTTCAAGAGTTCTCAATGTGGGGGATAGGATTTAAAAATTATTGATGGGTGGATGGGTTCATTGTAGATAAGTTCATATGACAGTGGTGCTTTTAGGACACATGGTGGTGGCTTAGAGGATTACAATCCTATTAATTAGTACTTGTAAATGATCATTTTGTGATTGATGTTCTAGGTTCAAAGATGACGAAATAGGTTGATTATAGATATGTGGATTTGATTGTTGGTATAGATGATATGGTAACGGGACACTATGAAAAGAGGAGTACTCGTAGGGATATTATAGGGATGTTGAGAGACTAAGGGTTGTGAGGGTTGAATGTATTGATAAGGAATAGGGATGGAAGTGTTCATAAGTGGTTGAGATGGATATGGTATGTATTAGGATGGAATGGAAGTGTTGATAAGAGGTTGGGATGGATGTGGTATATATTGAGAAGGAATGGTGTTATACTATGACAAAGGGGTAGTAGGTGCCTTCTATGAGAAAGGGAGAGTGCGAATGATGGAACTTGTATTGATAGGGGCATAAAGATAGGGATAGATAAAACTAGATTCTGGATTGAAGATGTAGGTTGTTGTGGTGGGATTAGTTTAGACATGATAAGAGGGATCGTAGTAAGAGGAACACCCACCGAGCTTGAAGGATGTGGAGGAGAATTATTTGAGGCTATGGGGTTAGACATGGAACAATATGTCATAGTATTGGTTTATGAATATGAAAATCTCGACAAAGAATTTGATGACATAGATGTTTTTGGTTAGATGTGTCTTGTGAAGAGATAGAGTTAAGATGAAAAATAGTGATAGGAGATTATGAAGCAAGGACTGATGTTCCTAATTCACTAGCGAGTGGAGTAGGGATGAATTTGTTGAATAATAGGGTCATGATTGGGGTCAACAAGTTGGTAATGTTTGAAGGTGACAGTAGTAATGGGAATACATTGTTATGGCTTTGGTTATTGGAGGAGACATTGTACACACTCAAAATTTCATGTGCTACATTGTTGGAAAATGGTTACAAAATTCCCCAATGATGATTCATGTCCTTTCTAAAGGTGTTTGAGTTCCTAAACCCATTTTCAGTATATATTTGTAGCCTAGACATCCTTATTTAGCTTTTCTATGCTTTCTTCAAGCTTCCCACTTCATTTTGCACATGTTTGGCCTTAAATGCTAGGACCGCCGATTTTCCACGCTTTCTTCAATCATCTCTCAACGATATTATTTATACTTTTATAGGGAGGATTAGAGAACTAGAAAGTTCCAAGACTTCACAACCAACGCATGCAATTGGGTAGAACACGGGATATCCGGTTGAAAGCAAAGGATACATCCCTTCCAATGAGAAATCAATGCAATATCCTATACAACAAGTTTATCCGGTTCACTAAAATCTATGTGATATTCTCATAGGGTTAGACACACTAGGGGTGGGTCCTCATCCTTCTCAAGCTTATCCTACAAAAGGGCTAGCCAAAAGTACGTTCGCGATTCTACCACAAAGAGGGAATGTGATGTTCCTTGGTTTTACACCTACTAGTCCATATCCTAGTACTATTCCATCTTACATGCACATGTATTCAAAAACCCCGTGATGGACCCATATTCCATTCCTTCTCCCTACATGCCATATCAAGGGACCCCATATGTCCTTATCAATGCTTATAATGAAGCTTATCCAACTCCTCCTCCTCCCCTCCTCATCAATGATCTTCAATGGTGTAATCTTATGCAATGGGTACATACACTAAGTACTTAAATGAGGCTTTTGACTTCACCATATGTGTTGTCATGCTTCCATACCCATTTCCAAATCTTTTAAAACTTAAGGGAGAAGGAGACCGAAATGCTCATATCAAGGCCTACGCTACTACTATTAGGGAATTTCTTCCTTTGGATGTTGTTGTGGTTAAGATATTTTCAAATAATCTCAAAGGAATTACACAGATTGGTATTACCGTCTTCTAAAGCTTCTAAACATTCCTTTAAACAATTTGTTTTTAAGTTCATAAAAGCATTTGACATGAACAAGTTGTTACGTACAGGGATTATGGAGTTCCTACATATTAGACAGGAATAAAATGAATATGTCACCCATTTCAACCAGAGATGGTGCCAAGTTCTCTATTCCTCTACAAGTGCACCAAACATAGACTACATGGAACTTTACGATATTTTCCTACACTCTCTCAATCGAGAGACTAGGGAGGAAGTCTAGAAGTTTCCTTTCCGTAGTTACAAGGAAGGATTGGAATGTGCACTTCGGATTAACCAAACCGCTATAGACATTATGCATAAGATGTGTGGTCCCAATGGGAAATTGGTATCCCCAAATTAGAATAATGAAAATTATCAAAACAATGGTACCAATAACCAAGCACCTAAGGGTGTGAATCGCAATCATGGTGCTACCATAAATAGTTTTATTGATCAAGCCAAGACGTTGGTTTTCCAAAAAATGATAACAGTAACAATAAAAACAACACAGGAAATCAAAGAGCCCCTAACACTTCCTCCTCTATCAAAACCATTGATGTAAACCATTAATCTCAAAAATAAAATCAAACTCAAGGCCCAAACCACTATCAAAAATCTGGCCAAGGGGTATTGAATCATGGTTATAACAACCAATTTCAAAACTACAATAGAGGTTATAATCAATAACATCAAGATTCTTATCAAATATAAAGAGATTACGACCCTAACCTATATTGTGGTTTCCATAAGGTTCGAGGTAATGATGATAGTACTTTCTGTGATTGTAATAATATTCTGCAAAGACTTCCCGAAAACCAAAGGTAGCTATTTGTAGAAGTGTTCCTAGCAAATCCTAAAACAAACCCATAACCTAGTCATACTAGACTGTCACTCCTCAAAATGTGAACCCTAAACATCATGAGGATTCCCAAGTGAATCCTCAAAATATAAACAGGGATATTCCTATAGGAATCTATGACCATATAGCCTCAACTTCTCGACAACTCTCGGGTTGCTTCTAACCTTGGTTCAAATGATAATACAAAAATATTGTGGTTAGTCAAGCTAGAGTTTGAGTAGAAATTAATGCAACAAATTAGACAAAGGAGTACATTTCACAACCCTTACCTACACTTTCCTTCCCATAGGATGATGTTCCTACAATCACAAAAATAGTAGGAGCCTATGATTTAATATCGGATTTGATCAAGACCTTTTCTCACATTTTGTTTATAGATTCGCTAAAGAATTTTCCGCACATCATTTTGTGTTACTCAATGTACTAGTTATTGGACATATAATCCATATTACACCACCTCTTAGTGCTCAAATAAATCATATTGACTTTGACATACATCCTCTAGGACATGATGATAAGGATCTGGATTTTTTTTTATATAGACAGGATGTCATATGATGCTGAAATTACCGAGAAGAGGCGATCTGCCTTATTTTTATAGGTATGTATTTATAAAAATTACATTAAGAGAGCCATGATTGAGGATGGGGATGCTCTAAATGTAGCTCCCTTCTATTTCTTACAGAATTTGGGATATGGAGAGATAATTTTTTCCTCTACAAGAAACATGTTACGGGGTACGACAACCTTAAAGTGACCTCTATTAGAACCTTAGTTCTTCAGGTCACGCTTGGTCCAATAACCATCTTAATAGAGTTTTACATTATCAACAGGGAAACAAGTTATAACATGATCCTTGGGAGATGATGGAATCATTGAATGAAGGCTATCCCTTCTATCCTATTCCAGGAGATTAGATTCCTCCATTTAGGGAAGGTATTCATCCCTCAAGGGAATCATAATCCCTTCGATATACACTTAGAAAACATCAAGAAGAAGAAAAGAGTCCGCACGGAGTATGAAATCCATGTGAATCAATTAAACAAACCACCTCCATCAAAAGAGATAGTCCCAATCACCCCTGTACGCCGAACGCTGAATTGGTTGACCCAAAATCATTTGAAGTGGAAAAAAGATAGATAAGGGTAAATCAATATCTATGGAAACAGTGTCCACTAAAACTACAACAAAAATCATGAAACTCTTAGATAATGATGATCGGATATTCCTCCCATTTGAACCAAAGGGGATGGGTAGTCTTCTTAATTTAGCATCTCTTCCCTCCGATGACCTAGGTCTAGGTGTGAACATGATAGAATTAACAAACGAAGAAGGCCAATTTGAGATTGAAATGGTGACCATCAAAACCATCTATGAGGTTTGTTCTATTCTAAAACCCGGTTTCAACCCATGTGTGTTTAAAACTAAGGTTTCCATATCCATGGGGAAATGTCTCACCATTCAACAACTATCACAAGTAAACATAATGTTGTACATAGGAAGCGGGGCCAAGAAACAAAGTCATGCTCACCCACACACAACATCTTAAGAACGTGACAAAGAGGTGCATGAATGCCTCTTTCAGAAAAATGATTTTAATGATTGGACATATATACTTCTGGGAAATGGTTGTAAGTTTAAACCCGAATGGTAGGCCCTTGTCAAGAGAATGGAAATTTTTAAGGACCACGGTTCTCCGCTATGTACTTTTATGGGTGAGGAATTTGATATTTTTCAACTTTCTTCACCTTATCCATCATGACATGTAGTTTCACCTACATTTCCATATGTGTATAACTGCATCCGCATTCCATTTTCATTTGTCAATTTATTTCATAAAATTTGTGATCAAGGGACTTATTATTATAACAATTCTTAATATTTTTTTGAAAACTTTAGAAAAAATTCAAATCATGTCTCTTCAAATCTTTACGGTTTCATCAATTGTTTCCGAATAATTTCATCAATCTAAGCAAGATAAGAATTTTTTTTAATGGTAACCATACCAAGGCCTACATACTTGGTTCTACTTATAGTTTCTTCTAGATTAGGTGAATTTTCCTATAGTATATTCTAAAAGCTTCATGGTGCCACATCTATCCCATATATATCTCTTTGGAAATAATAAAATTCTAGACACTTTGCCTAGATAAATAATTCAATTGTAAATCCATAGAAAACTTTTATTTTACACATTTCTTTTCCCTACCAACCTTTAGTGTTGAGCCTACGTCTCTTACTAGTGATGTAGGGTTAGGAAAGGAGAGAAGTACCCTTACTTGCCTATGCATTTTCCATGGTGATGTGCCCATATTTCCTATTGGTAGCATGGGGTAAGGTGTAGGGGTCTCTTTGAAAAACTTGAAAGTTAGAAATTGTTCATTCAAATGTTGTGAAATCATAAATCAAAGCAAAGTGAGTTAGATGTCCAAAATTTCAAAAAGAGTTTTTAAACCTCAAAACCATATTTTTTCAACCAAGTGTCCATCTACGAATCTAAGTGTAGATAAACTAGAAAGCAATTCACATTCTAAAGTATGAGGAAATATTGAGTAGAGTGAGGTTGTAGCGTCTCAATTTGGTTTTGCCAAATCCTTGTCTCTCTCTCATCATTACCATTCAACAAATATCTATAACATATTCCCTTTATGGCTCTTGGTGTTAAGCCCTCTCATCTTACTTGGTTGTATGGATTTAGGAGTGAGGAAAGTTCATTCACTAATAAAATCACTCTTTCGCCATGTTTTTCCAAAACAATGCAAAGTACCAAAAGTTTCTTAGAGAAACTAAAGTTCAGCATTACACCGTGATTGCATTATCATATATTAGCATTACAAAATAAAAAAAAGAGATCATTATATTATCATTCATATCCATGCATACATTCTCAAGAGCATATAATTTTTTTTTATAAACATCCGGAGTGCACATGTGAAGTAAGCTAAGAGGAAGTGAACTCGATACAATGAATTACCAAACCAGTAAAGAAGAACCTATATATATCATAATAAATCAAGTTTGTATACAATGCCATCATGCGCTAGGCATGGTACAAAATTCTAGCAATGAGCCTGAGATATACAAAAAATCATATAATGTCCGACAAAATTGTAACCAAGCAATAAAAGGAACATAGTTTATCAATCCCTGTGGGATCCCTGAAATGATGCATGTGTGCCAAAGACTCCTACCGTGGCTACGATGACGAGAATGCACTAAATGATGGGAGTACTCGTGGTGGCAGCCACTACCTATGGTCTCACTAAGAGAGTGACTCCTTTGTATCAAACACTCAACTATCTCATATGCAGTCACATGAGTACAAACATAAGTTATAACCTCTGCTGCACTCCGGATGGGAGAAAACACATTAGTGTGTCCACTGTTACAAGTGGCTGTCCTATATCCTTAGTTAGATCATCTTGGGTCTTCCCAAAGGTATCAGCAAGGTTTCCATGCACACCCATTGAATAATCTCTTGTCACTCCTATGTAGTCACTACAAGCAGAAACAAAGAAGAATGATGAGTTAAAAAGTTGAAAAAAAAACACAAAAATAAATACCAACTAAAATTTCTGACTAACAAGGTCAAGAGAAGAGGATCAACATACTCAGATATCTAAGCATCCATGTAGGGTCAGTGGTTGATGTTGTTATTGCTGATGGCTTCGGGTCCACCCCAAAACTTGAGGTTGGATATTGTCCCATCACGAACTCATCATCCCCCTCTCCATCACAAAAAAGTGGTCCCTCAAAGACAAGTTTATCCTCCTATACGTCCGCCTCCTCCCGCTCCCTCTCGAACATCCCAAGTGTCATGACACTCGGGATCACTCTCATCTTCCATGTGAACTACCTTACTAGCCTCACCACCCAACCCCTCATCATCAGTATCCTCTCCACTAGTCTCCTCTCTAGCCAACTCCTTTCCAGTTTCATCCCCTGTATAATCCTCTAGACGAAGTCTATGCCTATGGGATCATCTTCCTCTCCACTGTGAGTAGGTGCAGCCTCAACGGAGTAAGGGTATAGGAGTGGAACGATATTCCCTTTGGGAAATAACAACTCGCCTAACTATGATAAGCACTCATGGAACCACTATTTTCCAACCTAGATCTCTGCGAGGCCCCTTTCGGGCCTCCTTCACGATCCTATACAAAGGTGCCACTAGGGGAAGCATATTAATGTAATAGAGGTTAAATTGTTGAGGAACTTGGCCAAATGGGTGAATCTCAAGCTTCCCCTTCCTATCAACTAGCCGACTAGTAGTGAAACAAGCCGCCAATGTGTTCCCCTCCTATCCCCATAACCCTGCCATGGTATGGGATAACCACCATGTCTCTGTTGTAGCTAAAAATTCATTGGATGATGTGACACTCGAGAAGTGTCATCATTTTCCATTTGAAAGCCTTGATGGCCCTGGGTCTGATCTTGGTACTCTTCTCCCCTAGGTGACAATCTTCTTGTACAAATAACTCATAACCAATGTGGGGTGGATCAAATACTACCCCTATAATATGAAAATACGATACATGTAAGATAAGTGATGCAGTATATCTGCTCCCTGGCATAGATACAACCATGTGCCTTAATCTACGTAATGATGGGAGCCCAACAATAGAGTAGTGTGTCACCTCCCTTATCCCCGATCAACTACGAGGCCAAGATACCCATGATGGAATTGCAGATAATAGGTATGGGAAAAGTAGGAATGGGTCAGACCTTAATCCCCTTCTTCGAACCAAAGGAGATCACGACCTCCCCCATATATGTGGTCCATAGAGTCATCGCCGCTCCGGATCCTAATGTCTCGAGAGTAAATATTCTTCCGAGTATCATAACCCCAAGAATATGGTACACATCCTCTAGGGTGATCATCCACTCACCCCTGACACTCAACAACCGGAAGGTATTCTAGTTTGCATCCCAACAAGAAAACATGTCACATAGTATGTGACTGGTAGGAGTAACATGGGGCACCCATGTAATCCTCCATATGCCCACTCTCTGAAGAGTATCAATCTCATCCTGATTCAACTGATCTAATATCGCTAGGAGCCAATCACACTCCCTCTCGCAAATCCAATAGATATACTCTTCCTTCTTCTACATCCATCAAAACAAAAAAACAACAAGTTAGTGACATATTTCGAGACACAAGCTTATAAAAAACATAACAAAATATTAAAAATCCAAAAAAATTAAGCTATCATGGAATTTTGGTCATTACATTTCAAAACCACCACTCAAGACGAGGCAGCGGTTCTACAACCACATCCATGCTCGGGCGGTAGTCCTCAATTTATTCTTCATACGACTTCGTTGCCCTAAAAATGCTCAAAATGCAAAAAAAAAAAACCATTTTCAATGAAATAAAAATATTTCCTGAAGGTGCCCCCATAGAGACTCATTTAGAATAAGAAATTTCAAAAATAATCCCCCTAGGCAAATATTTTGACATTTTGACATTTTAGGTTTAAAAACACACAAGTGAGGAAAACTAACCTAAGACCGCGTTAGTCGATCTCCTACTCGCGGAGGCATGATCATGATCTCGCAACAAACATTTTGACTATTCTTTCAATGAAAATGGTCAACATGGGCCCAGAGCTCAAAAATCACCAAGTCAATATGTGTAAATGAATTTGAAAATGAGTTTGTTTAGATATATATATATATATATGTTGTTATAACTTCATTTTTGAGTGCATATGTTCACAGGGATGGAGCGTTGGCATAGGTATATTTCTATATCCCCGCACAAATGGTAAGTTCTCTTTTCATTTTAATTTAGTGTTTATTTTTGATATTTTATCTATTTGCACTTGAGTCTTCTCTTCATCTTGCAGTAGCAGGAGTTTGGACAGGTGACATTTCACCACGGGTGTGTCAAGTATAGCTTCTAACCCCCATTTCGGGAACACCATATTTGAAATCTACATTTTACACCTCTTCATGGCGAAGACACTTCTCCGAGGGGGCAATATGCACACACCCAAAATTACATGTGCTAAATTTTTGGAAAATGGTTACAAAAGTTCATAATGATGATCCATGTCCTTTCGAAGGTGTTCGAGTTCCTTAACCCATTTGCACGAGTATATATTTATAGCCTAGACATCCTCATTTAGTTTATACATGCTTTCTTCCAGTTTCACGCTTCATTTTGTACATGTTTTGGCCTTTAGTGCTAGGGACTGCTTGCTCTTCTTGGGCGATGGTTCTAAAACCGTCACCTAGAAAGGGCAACGGTTATATGCACTTTTTTAGAATTCTTCATGTGTAATTTTAACACGCATGGTTTCACTTAACTTGACTTATAAGGCACGTTTGTGAACCAAATTGTGTAAAAATAGTCTTGATTGCTTGGTATTCCTTCCCTCTTCTATTTTTATATAGATTTAATTAGTTTGAACTTCCTCTACATGAAATGATTTAGCACTCCAAGGTTGCATTGTGCATGAAGGCATATCCCATCCAATTCCTATATATTCAATGCTTGTATTCAAGCAAATGGCTTGAGAATTTTGTGTATCTTGCATAGTATTGTTTCCACAATCCTGTTAGAAATTACATAGCCAAGCTTTATTCACTTTTTCTATCTCTCTTCCACTTGCTCAAGCACTTTCTCTTGTTCTTTACCTTTGAATTTCCAATTCCTTGGACTCATATGGACACATAGAGAAAAAAATGATAAACTAAGGGGATGAATTACTACACAACTAGATTTACCTCTATTATGTGAATTCCATGTTGGATTTTTTTTGATTTCCTTCATTCGTATAATTTATCATTGTTACATCATATCAAATAAAGTAAAAATCAATTTCTATCATTTTCAAGTAATTAGTTAATTTCAAGAGGGTTTGAATCATTAATAGCAACTCCTAGTGATAGATCCTCTTCTTCCCATCCGTGTGGATCTGAAGGAGAGAATATTTTTAGGAGGTTCTCTACACATCATAGATCATTTGGTTTAATTTTTTTAAGTTAGTTTAGTTTCAATACACTCAAAGCACATGTGAATAACCAAACCATGTTATTTTTCTTGTTTATTTTTAGTGTAGAAGTAGATTTGATTATTTACAATAAAAGCAAATTGTACTTTGAGATTGTAATATTTCAGTTTTTTTATTTGTTTAGGTTAGTTTCCTTTTAGCGATATCATAGATTATTAGTTTCATCTTAGTTAATTTGGATACTTCAAACTAGTTCAACATTGAGATTCAGTTAGACAAACCATAGGGAATTTACGCTACATGTTCATAGCCTCTAAATATCCCCTTTGTCAACTCGAGATATTAGGAGATCACACTCCTAAATATTAGTCACCGATACTCCTATAGTTAGCCACACACATTCAACATTGGCTTCTTTGGGACAACCTTGGGGGTCAAGTGCGGTTGAAGGTTGCATGTCAATTTCGTCTATACAAACACCCCGAGAGGTGAGGTAAACATTAAGGGCCTTTGGATTAGAATCTATAATCTCTATAAAGGTTGGATCATCAATGTTAAAGAATCGTGTGCTAGTTGGATTTGGAATTTATGATGTAGGTAATTGTGTACTAGTGGAATGTGGGGGTTTTGGATTGGCATTTGAATATTTTGTAATTGATCCATCACTTTTTGGGATATTTTGAATTGTAAACTCAAGAGAGTCAGGATTTTTAAAGATGATTTGATATGTTATTGGTGTTTTGGAGATGAGATTGTTGTTTGGTTAAAACCATGAACTAATCAAACAATTAATGAATAAAATATTAAAAATATTTTTAAAAGAAACTAAAGACAATTCACACAAATATTTTAATTATCTTGATTAATTTAAGAAAAAGTGTCAAATGAAAAATGACTAAAAGGGTGCTATGAAAATGATCTCTAAGGTTGGTTTAAGGTAATTTAAGGTTGGAGTCCTTGATATATGAAAAGGTATGTGAGGCCCGGATCTATGTTGGTATTTGTATATGGTGTGATATTGGGGTCTACCCCCGCTTCACAATTCCACAATGATAAGGTATTGGGTGCTTAGCGATATACTTCCCACAATTCTTTTTATAATTAGCTAGAACATCGAGTCAACTTATCCTCTTGTTGATGAATTCCAAGTAGGTCCACATGGGAAGGATTGTTTAAATGAAAATTTGATTTGATATGTGGTTTGGTTATGTGTGAAGGGAGTTTTGTGAATGTAATTCCTTTAAATCCTAATTATAATAGATGAGAAAGAAGATGTGAATGTTTGTTTTAAAATAAAAAATAAATGTCGATTTTGATGAGCACAAGCCATAAAAACATAATTTTGAAAGAAAATGAATGAAAGAAAGAAGACGTACCTATGTTCGTTATTCATTTTTAATTTTAATTTTAATTTTCATGCATTTTTGAAACAACTACAACAAGGAAATCCAAGTTGAAATGTTAGAGAATTCGACAATAAAGGAAATAAAAAGATATAAAGCATAATAAAAAGGGACTAAGGGTCCCATTGGGCGTGTTAGGATGTTTATGGTGATTTTTACTTAGTTGTTATAATGTTGAAATAATAAAAATCTAAATTAAAAAGGGTTTACCGATACCTATGCCAACAAATGCAATGCCAAGATGAGTGAATAAATAAATAATTCAAGATATTGACTCCTCTTTTCTCAAGTGAGAATTCATGTGTACAAAGACAACTAGACACGAAAAATATTAGATAAGGATTTAACAAGTTGTTTGGAAAATGTCGATCGAGGGGATCTAAAGGGATTCCTTGAAGGATGTCAACTCGTGTTATATAATCAAGTGATATGATAAGATACTAAGATAAAAAATAATATGATTTAGAATTCGAGAGGGATAGAGAGGTCTTGTTTTGTGTGATAGGTAGCCTAGAAAATGGCTATAGTGATATCCAAGTCTTCAAAATAGTTGAACCGAACTACTCCTTAACTTTCGATTCTTTTTGTGTGACCTCAAATTACTCTTCAATGTATTAGATGTCAAGAGTGAGGGAAATGGAACACAAGTTGATTTCATAGACGAGTGTCATTTGCTCCCACATGAAATTTTGTTGCATTATCATGATATCGTATATACTTGTGATGGGGTGTGATGTACCCAAAACAATCATCTATAGAGAATACATCTTGTAAATAAATAGATTAGGCCAAAATAGACCGAGATAGAAAGGTTGATTATGACAATAAATGAAAAAATGCTAAATTTGACAGGACCATTGGTGATTTGTGAGACCGATAGCGATTGTGGCTTAATTGTAAGTGATTCTATGCATCTTCGGGGTCCTCTATAAAAGATTGATATGAGAGGGATATTTTTACGAAATAAAAACTTAATATGATGGACTACATTGTAATTTAAGTAAAAGCAACTAAAAACCAATCTATATGAATATTTTCTTACATTTAATGAAGAAATGGATTAATGATGCTATAATTGATTACATGTACGTCTAACGATTTTGTTGGCTTGATGGGTGTGTTGAAGATGTCTAGGTGCTCATAGTAGGGTCTTATGGCTTCCTAACACAAAATAAATTTATTGTAATCTCATGGGGATCCTAAAATAGGAGCTTTGAGGTTTCTTTTATAATCACACACGATGCACAGTAGATGCGAGGTAAAATGGGTTTAATTACTTCCAAATAGGATTTTAGGTTTTGGATGTGAATGGAAGAGGTTAAGGAGGGTTAGTGGGATAGGATATTAGGATTAAAATTATTAATATGGGTGGTAAATGATTACGGTGGTTTTAGGGTAAGTTAAGGGGTTTTACGGTCGGTAGATAGGATTTACCGGGGGAATGTTTTTCTTGATCTAAGTTAACAAGGATTCTTAGACTATGAATCTACCTAGAAGCTGGGTTATAAAATTTAGGATTCTTTTTGAGTCACACATTTGCGAAGAAGACTATGATACCATTGCGAATAACATCCTTTTAATCAATTTTATCCACATATAATTATAAATTGAATGTGAATCACATATTTCCAACCTTAAAAATGTATTGATCTCATTACCAAACATTAATTAAGTGTTTAAAAACACTCTTTAGAGGTATGCATTGCTTGAGAGTATTAGATGATTGATAGCATCACCTTTGGTGGCTTTGGATCAAAATGGATGATCCCATAATGTAAAATATTATTAAATATTTTCATTGCATAATTTTTTCCTCTTAACTCCTTCTGGAGCTCCTGAAATCATCATGGAGAAGTCAAGGTTCACAATTTGACTACTCATTCCTTACACGTGAAAACCCCGCTGTAAAACAAACTATCCCTAAATGATTGAAAATTTCATAAATGGTCCTAAAATACTTAAAATACCTTAAAGCATTTCAAATAACACCTTTGGATACTTAATAAATTTTCATAACCATCATGGAGGATGCACATAGGCTCCAAAATGACAAAAATTGGCCTTTTCGGGGTTGCTGGGAGAATTAGTCTTTACTGCAGGTTAAATGAATGGAATAATGGACCTTGTCAAAACTTTTTGCAAACTTATATATTTGCAGAAAATGAATTAGGACTAAATTAAAGGACAAGATGATCATGACACATGAGGCGAGGTTGTTACTGAGAGAGGATTCAAGAATATTTGGGAGCGAGATTTCACATTGTGGCTTGGTTTTCATGGTTTAAGTTTTACATTTTTGGGTTATTCAACTCACATGACAACATATCCATATGAATATCATCCTCTTACCCTTCTAGGATTAAAAATACTCCTTAAATGGAATCAGATTTAGTATGCTCATACACTTTTTCTCATATGCCTCTCCGAGAGAATAGGGGAATTCTTGATCCTTTATACATGATGGTTATGTATGCCTTAGTAGTTTGACTAGCTCATTTTGATTTATTTCTTGAAGAGATTTGGACACAATGGTAGATTTAGGATATGATGATTATAAATTCACTCATTGAGCCTCACATTTCACCTTTGAATAAGATGGTCTCTTCTTAATCTCGCAATTCACCTCCCTACCCAAGATGTCACTTGAGTGGAAGTATGCTATTGATGTCTAGACGTCATCTTTATCAATGTATCCTCATGGAGATAGGTTTACTCCTCCTGATAGAAGGATTGATCCCTAAATGAAACTTCGAGGAACGTCTGAGAATTAATTCCATGTTCTTGACCTCCACACTTTGTACTAAAACACTACAAATTCCACCTCCTTGATTTTCAAGATGTGATTTCATTACCAAACATTGATTAAGTGTTTATAAATACTCTCATAAAAATACATTGTTTGTGAGCCTCGGATGATTTCCACTATCACTCATGGTGAAATTATCTTATCATTCTCCGATGACCATTCCTTTGATGATTTGAATCAAGATGAAGCTCTTGATGTTTCAAATCCTTCACAAACCTCATAATTTTTATTATTGTACCCTTTGTCCTCATGATGTTTTAGATCCTTCTGAGACCTCGTGATGACCATTCCCTTGATTATTTGAATTGATAAAAAAACTTATATATGTGTTTTGATTTATTATGTGTTATAAGGAATTGCACAAGTCCATATATTCAAGAAATTGTTTCTACCTTTGGGAGTTGTGAGGTTTATAAAATATAGTTTTTACACATCTAAAACTCCAACAAATGTCAATAACTAATAAAAATACCCCAAAACCTAAAAAATGAATATATTCTTTCATAAACAGATATCGATTGTAGATTTTAAACCCTAAAAACTTTAGGTTGAATGCTGAAATCCTGAAAAATGTCTAAGTACTCACCAAATTAGAATATGAAAAACTATCTTGTAAACCGTGATGAAGGAGCTGTGATACTAGTTCCATAAGGTGTAGAGTGGCCTTAATTTTTATATTTACTAAAATAAATTTAAATTATAATTATTAATAAATGAAAAATTATACTTAAACATTTATTTTAAGTATAATTATAATAAATTACTCCTCTTTAGTAAACATTTATTAAAACCACATATACAACATTACAAATAGGAACATAAGTGCATTATAATGCACTCGCATTTTAGGATTGGTAATTACCAATCCTAGTAATTCTTAACACAATTGCACTTTCCAAAACACACACACATTTCACTTTAAATAAAAAATTTAGCCATTTTTTAGTCCCCCATCTCTATGTACTTTCTGTAGTTTTCTATTATACCAGTCAAGTGAGGGTCCTAATAAGGACATAGGAAATGCCCACAATATAAGGTATTAGTCATGTGAGATGAGATACCATACATGAAGAAAATACCTAATATGTTGTTGAGGGTCCTCTTTACTATAGAATTTAATGAATTTCGAGAGTTATGAATGTGAGGGATATGATTTAAAAATTATTGATGGGTGCATATAAGTTCATATGATAGGGTGCTTTTAAGAAACATGGTGGTGGCTTGAGGATTACAATCCTATTAATTAGTTCTTGTAAAGGATCATTTTGTGATGGTTATTGTAGGTTCAAAGATGGTGAAATAGATTCATTATAGATATGTAGATTTGATTGTTGGTATAGATGATATGGTAACATGACATTATGAAAAGAGGAGTACTTATAGGGATCTTGAGAGACTAAGGGTTGAGAGGGTTGAATGTGTTGATAAGGAATAGGGATGGATGTGTTGATAAGTGGTTGAGATGGATATGGTGTGTATTAGGATGAAATGTAAGTGTTGATAAGAGGTTGGGATGGATGTGGTATATATTGAGAAAGAACGGTGTTAGACTATGATAAAGGGGTAGTAGGTGCCTTCTATGAGAAGGGGTGAGTGTGAATGATGGAACTTGTATTGATAGGGGGAATAAAGGTAGGGATAGACATAACTAGATTCTGAATTAAATATGTAGGTTGTTGTGGTGGGATGAGTTGAGACATGATAAGAGGGGTCGTAGTAAGAGGAACACCCACCGAGCTTGAAGGGTGTGGAGGAGAATCATTAGAGGCTATGGGGTTAGACATGGAACAGTATGTCAAAGTATTGGTTTATGAATATGAAAAGCTTGACAAAGAATCTGATGATATAGATGGTTATTGGTTAGACGTGTCTTGTGAAGAGATAGAGTTAAGATAAAAAGTAGTTACATGAGATTATGAAGCAAGGACTCGATGTTCCTAATTCACTAGCAGTGGAGTAGGGATGAATTTGTTGAATAATAGGTTCATGATTGGGGTCAAAAGGTTGGGAATGGTTGAAGGTGGTAGTAGTAATGGGAATACATTGTTATGGCTTTGGTTGTTAGAGGAGGACATTATACACACTCAAAATTTCATGTGCTACATTGTTGGAAAATGGTTACAAAAGTCCCCAATGATGATTCATGTTCTTTCAGAAGGTTTTTAAGTTCCTAAACTCATTTTTAGTATATATTTGTAGCATAGACATCCTTATTTAGCTTTTCCACCCTTTCTTCAAGCTTCTCATTTCATTTTGTGTATGTTTTGGCCTTAAGTGCCGGGGATCGTAGTCTTTGCACTGGGTGGTGGTTTTGAAACCACCTCCCGGGAAGAAGTGGAGGTCCCGTGAACTCCACCCTACACAAGGAAGTGGTTTCACTTAACTTGAATTCCATAATTCTTCATGTGTAATTATAACACGTGTGGTTTCACTTAACTTGAATTCTAGGGTGCATTTGTGAACCAAATTGCCTAAAATATACTCTTGATTTCTTGGTATTCCTTCCCTCTTCTATTGTCACATAGATTTAATTAGTTTGAACTACCTCTTCACCCAATGATTTTTAACTCCAAGGTTTTCTTTAGCATGAAGGCATATCCCAACCAATTCCTATATATTTAATGCTTGTATTCAAGCAAATGGCCTAAGAATTTTGTGTATCTTGCATAGTATTTATGTCACAATCCTGTTGGAAATTGGATAGCCAAACTTTTCTCACTCGTGCTATCTATCTTCCACCTGCATTCTAACCAAAATTCCTTCAAGCTTCCATTTCTCAAGTGCTTTCTCTTGTTTCTGCCTTTGCATTCCCAATTCCTTGGACTCATATGGACACACAGAGAAAGAAAGGATAAACTGAGGGGAAAAATGACTACATGGCTGGATTTACCTCTATTATGTAAATTCAAGGTTGGATTTGTTTTTTTATTTCCTTCATTCCTACAATTTATCATTATTGCATCATATCAAATAAAGTAGAAATATATCTCCTTTCATTTGCAAGTAATTAGTTAATTTCCAAGAGGGTTTAAATCATTAATAGCAGCTCCTGTGTGACAGATCCTCTTCTTCCCATCCTTGTGGATCTGAAGGAGAGAATATTTGTAGGAGGTTGTCTACATATCATAGATCATTTGGTAAATTTCTTGTTTTAAATTATTTTAGATTCAATACACTCAAAGCAATGTGAATAACCGAAGCTGGGTTATTTTGCTTGTTTAGTTTTAGTATAGAAGTAGATTTGATTAAAAAAGAAAATTGTTGTTTGTGATTATAATATTTCAGTTTTTTTGATTTGTTTAGGTTAGTTTCCTTTCAGCAGTAGCATAGATTGTTAGTTTCATCTTAGTTAATTTGGACACTTCAAACTAGTTCAACATTGAGATTCAATTAGACAAACCATAGGGAATTTACACTACCCGTTCATAGCCTCTAAATCTCCCCTTTGTTAACTCAACTACTAGGAGATCACACTACCATATCTTAGTCACTGATACTATAATAGTTAGCCACACATATTCAACATCATCTACTCCAAAGACAACCTTGGGGGTCAAGTGCGGTTGAAGGTTGCATGTCAATTTTCATCTGCGAATTGGTGAACCCAAATTGAAGGATTAATTCCTTCTTGTTTCCTTTTATTTCATTTTTATTACCTCACCTCTCCATTTCTTCCCTTATTTTGGTATTTATTTTATAATTTCTAAAATATGTCCGGAAGAGATCTTGGTGGGACATTTGGCTCGATAGACATTACACCAACGTTCAACCCTAATAGTCCCCTTCTCTTTTGAAGTGGGGTGAAAATTACACAAGCAACGCTCAAACCTCCCATAGCTATATTTCAAATCCCATTATCTATGTAAGGAAGGAGGAGGTTGATTAACCATTAAATGTGAAATATGGTCAACCAAATCAAACCACGTTGTTATCACAAATGGAGCAGATTCTTACCACAAAGTTTTGTCAAGACCTCACATTGTCATGCAATCAGCGAGAAGATGATATATTTACATGAATAGTAATCCTCTTTATCGCAGATGAGTCTTTGGATATAATGAAGGATACAATCTCGAGATTTCAAATTCTTATCCTAAGATTCTTTATTCTCGAGGAAGAAAAGAATCATAACACTAAATAATTCATGACAAAGGCTATCATGAACCTTCTCAATCAAACCCTACACCATAGGCACCCCAATAAAGGACTCATTCATCTCCCAACGATCCTATTTATACTTTAGTAGGGAGGATTAGAGAACTAGAAAGTTCCTAGACTTCACAACCAATGAATTCGGTAGGGAAAAACAGGATATCTAGTTGAAAACAAAGGATACATCCCTTCTAATGAGAAATCAATGCAATATCCTATACAACAAGGTTATCATGTTCACTCAAATCTATGTGATCTTCTCATAGGGTTAGACACACTAGGGATGGGTCCTCATCCTTCTCAAGCTTATCCTACACAAGGGCTAGCCAAAAGTACGTTCATTTATTCTGCCACAATAGGGAATGTGATGTTCCTTGGTTTTACACCTACTAGTCCATATCCTAGTACTATTCCACCTTACATGCACATGTATTCAAAAACCCCCCAGATGGACCCATATTCCATTCCTTCTCCCTACATGCCATACCAAGGGACCCCATACATCCTTATCAATGCTTATAATGCAGCTTATCCAACTCCTCCTCCTCCCCCTCCTCATCAATGATCTTCAATGGTGTAATCTTATGCAATGGGTACATACACTAAGTACTTAAAGGAGGCTCTTGACTTCACCATATGTGGTGTCATGCTTCCATGCCCATTTCCAAATATTTTAAAATTTAAGGGAGAAGGAGACCCAAATGCTTATCTCAAGGCCTTCGCTACTACTATTAGGGAATGGTTTCCTTGGGATGTTGTTGTCAAGCTAAGATATTTCTTAAGAATATCAAAGGAATTGCCTTTGGAGTTGTATTACCGTATTATATACATTCCTTTAAACAATGGAAGCTTTATACATTCCTTTAAAGGGAATAAAATGAATTTGTTTCCAAGTTCATAAATGATTACATTATAGACATTATTATGTTTTTACTTAGTGTGATGTTGCATATTAGACATTGATCGATATATTGGATTATTTGTTGATCTTGACCTTTTGGATACTTATTTTTATGATTACATTATGACATTATTATGTTTTTACTTAGTGTGATGTTAGACATTGATTAGATTATTGTTGATCTTGATTTTATTATGATGGATGGATGATGATACACTATTTGACATGGATGTTTTATGGATGTTGTTCGAGACATGTGATTTCAAATATTATGATTAGATCTAGAAAATGGATATTTTGCGATGTTGATATAGTTGTTAATTAAAAATGTAAATGATGTAGTTGTTACTTGATGTTTTTGTGATTCATTGTATAGTTGGTCTTTTGATTTCACTTTATACCATGTTGGATGTTCTAATATGGCCATGAGGCCGAAGGAGGTATTTGTGTTTTGCAGGTTTAAAATATCACAACAAACATCAGGGTATCGGAGACCAACTATAATGGAATTCTAGGTGAATTCGACACGGTCGCCATGGCAACTTGTTTTATTGTGTTGTGTATTGTTTGGTTAGAGATTCCCATGGGGGGATCATCTTTACATGTGACCATGGGCTTGTGTATTTTATTAATGTGGTTAAATTTTTATTTATTTTATTAGTGACATGTTCCTTTCTTTTAATTAATTAAAGTTGTGATAGATTAATGTGGGAAATCATATGATTAAAATTTAAATAAATTAAATTGGGATATGGGAAAATAATAATGGAAGTTGTTGGCTCTTTGTATTAAATTTGTAAGGGATGTGTAAGCTATGTTAGAGCTTGTGTAAGGTAGAATTTGGAGTAAGAAATACTCCACCTCCATGGAAATTCGAATTTGTCCTTGGGGGCTGTTTTTGGAGGCTTGTGGGACAAGTAAAACTTGTCCCATTCCTCTAAATTTATGTTACTAACTATACTTATGGTTAGAGAAGTTATTTGTGACTTTTTATCATGAATTTTATTCATCTTTCTGCATGTTTTTAATTACACTCTCTTACATTTTAATTGTTTTGTTGTCCCTTGAGGTGTGGGCTTTTTGGAGTGTGCAAGTAAATTGTTATATTTTGACCCACCTCTTTATTGTGCATTGGAGTTTGGAATTTGACTTTAGTGTTGGAATTGAGGATGTGTGATGTGGCATCCTACATGGATCCACATCATCCCCTTCTCTTCTCTTTTCTATATAATGAAAACTCTTGGCTTGTTTTGGGTTGTTAAATCATTTTTGCAACTTATTGGGGGTGCATTTTTTTGTGTGGGAGATCTTGTTTTGGAGGAAGTTTTGGAGAAAGATTTGCATGCTTGGGAGATTTCTGTTTTGGAATGTGTTGTTGGAATTTTAAGCTTGATGTTGAAAGAAAAAGTAAACATAGAGAGGTAGGAATTTAACTCTCATTCTTTTCTTTGTCATTTCCTTGTTGTGTTTTGTGAATGGTGCATGCTTTGTTTCATTTGTTGGCAGGTTGGGTAGATTGCCTTAGGAATGGTGTAGGAGGAGGCTATGGGGAATCCATGTGGGGGATAAGGAATTCCTTGGCATCAAAATTTTATGGAGGGAGTTTGGGTTTGGGATTCACCATGGAAAAAAATATCTTTCATTTATTACTTTGGGGGCATAAGGAAATATGTGGGGGCATAAGGATAGGTGTGTGATGAATTATCTTAGTAGTTTATTATTGGTGGATGCCCAATTCCCAATTGGGAGATATAAGTAGCTTCCCCCATAGGCCTTGCTCCTTTGGCTTGCATGATCAAGCCTAAGTTGTGATTTGAATATTTTCTATTGCAATTGTAAACTACTATTTTGTATTGAATTATGTTGTATATTGAAATGTGCATGTTTGAAAGAATGTTTTGTGTTGTGGAAGCCATTGTTGCCATGGGTTGAATCAAACCTTTGATTGTATTTTTGTTGGGGATTGGGGCCAATGATGAAGGAAGGATTCTCCTTTCATTGGATGTCTTGGTTGGGTGGAGAGCGTTTCCTTTCCCCCTCTTTTGTTGTGATCAACTTGGAGAAAGAGATAATGTGCATGTTGATGTCGTGGAGCAAAGGAAAAATACAGTTGGTAGTCCCTATTGAAAACATATTTATTTGTAATCCTTTCCCACTTGTTGTGGATGAAATTGTAACATGTATTTTGTGAAGAAGGATGTATGTAATTTGATTATGAAGTTAGATATTGGAATTTTGGAAGACATTTAAATTTTGTTCTGTTTATTGGAAAGAAATAGAATTGTGTTATTGCATTCAAGAAATGGAGGAAGGTGAAGATGTAAAGTTTTATAAATGAAGTCAATAAAGAATTGCAAGTTCATCTTTCATTTACATTGTTGGGTTGAACTGGAATGTTAAATTTTGTTTGGAATTTGTTAGAAAATGGAAAAAAAAAAAAGAAATACGTGTGTAAGAATTATATTGCATTGTCTCCTTTGAAAATATATCAAATTTGGAAATTAGATTTTACAATTTAACTTGGAAATGATTTTTTAGAAGTAACTAAATGCATTGGATTAGTTTAGAAACTATATACCACACTTAAATGATAAAATTGATAAATAGATCCTTTAAAAATTTGATCATTGGCATTGTGACTTTCAAAACTAACAAATTCAATCAAATTGTATGGTTTGGACCTGCACACATTAATCAACTTGAAAATGATATATTTTAGCATGTTAAGGTATTAAGAAACTCAAATTGACAAAGAACACTTAAGAAGATAACTTAAATTAATGTAAAATAGAATCAATCCCTCTAATGATTGTTTTTCTGTCAATTGTTGAAAAATGAAAATTTAAATCAATAGAATAAATTTACCTTCCTAAAACACTTTAAACTCTCCCTAGATCAATTCTCCATGCATGTTTGGCATGTTGAGTGAAGGAGGAGATCCAATTTAACCAAATTGGAAAGTTGGAAATTACCAGTTGGCTTATTAAAAGCCTGCAGATCATTTTTGTAAAATTTACCCCTTAAACATTATCAAAATGTAAAATTTATGATTTCCTGCAAAGAGGACATCGATAGCTTTCCAAAAAGTCCTTGTTTTCCCAAAACCGAGCTTTCTAGCTCAAGTTATGGCACTTTGAAGTTTTTGTGCCTTGGCGGGAAAATTTGGGAAAATTTTCCCTAGCGGGCCCGCAACCCAAAAATTTCCCTGTCAAATTGCCTTAGAAAATTTTTTTGAAAAAAATTGGCTCGGGAAAATTTTCATCTTTTCCTCCGCCGTCCCATAGCCAATCAGAGGTTGTCATGTGTCCTCACGGGGCAGAAGCGGAGGCGTGACATCTTTTTCCTTTGACTTTTTTGAAAATTTTGGAAAAATTTTCCTTTTTTAGCCCTAGGCCTGACCGGCCAATCATGAAGCTGCCATGTGTTAGCTTTGGGTGCTATGGAGGAGGCGTAGACCCTTTGTTATTTTGAAATTTTTCCTTTGGAAATTTTTGAAAAATTTCCCCATGGCCCCGCATCCCGCCCTCACCTTGGGAAAATTCTTCTCACGGGTGTGCATGCAACCCGTGACCATCTTTCCCTTTTTCCCTCCCTTTGGCGAGATTTCCCAAAAAACCCCACTCCACCCTTCCTTCTCTTCTTCCCACTTAGGCCCCTTAGGTGACACGTGTCTACCTGAGGACCCATGGAGGTGCGGGAGAAAATTTTAATTTGCACCCACGGGGGGAAAAATTGCTAAAGCTGCCCCGTGACCCACCAACCCGCCAAAGGGGTTTCCTCTCCTCTTGACACGTGTCCCCTTGGGGAAAATTTGACCCCTAAAGTCTCCGTTTGCTCATATCTTGAGTTCTGAAGGAGTTAGGAGGACTTCTTTATATCACTGAAAAGGTGAGAAAATTTCCTATCTAATGGGAATGATTTAGGGAAATTTTGAATACATTAAGTGTGAGAAAAATCAAGTTGAAACTCTGAGCCTGTTAGAGAGTGGGTATGGGGTAAATTACTCCCTGAACCTAACTAAAACTTCTAACCCTAAAATTGAACCATGTGAACTTGATAATTGTTAATAAATGTAAATTTTGTTCTAGTAATTTTAGAATTGTTTAGGAACCTAAGTGGTGACTAATTGTTGCCTTCTGCAACTTGGTTGTAGACACTTCTAATAAAAAAATATTCCATAATTTTCTAACTAATCCTAGGTTGTTTCTTGGGTCTCAAGTGGGTTGTTTTAATGGGCATCACACTTGGTATCAGAGTAGTGGTTCAAAAGCTTGGACCATTGGGCACACTAGAAAACTTGAGACATGAAAACTTAAACCTAGCACACTTTTAAATCTAGAAAACAACTTAGTTAGAATTTGTATATTTTAGTAAACATGGAAGTTGTGTAAAACTTAGAAAAATAAACTAACTCTCACTTTGGTCTATGTAGGAGGCTCAGACGGAGTGAGAGAAACCTTCACAGAGACTCAGACTCACCACCACCACCACCACCACCGGATCAGGGTGTAGCAGCCATCCTACCTCAGATTCTATAGACTCTTCAAGATGTTAATGCCACTCTATGCGAGAGGATTAGGAGGAGGACATGTAACTAGTCATGACAGAGCCCCTTCCATTGAGGGTCAGGTATCTCCTTGACCAGCGAGGAGCATAGAGGAGAGAAATCCCATGTGGAGTCAGCCAGAGAAGAGTCACCACCTAAGGGACAGGGTGACAGAGTTCCAGAGCATAGAGAGAGGTCTCAGAGCCCTAGGCTTAGGGATGAGCATGTAGAGAGACCTAGAGGCCGTTAGACCATATTTGCAGATCACATCAGGGAGATCCTAAAGCTTCAGCCCTCACATTACTCAAGTGACACGGGTGGATTTTAGGTAGAGGCCTAGCTAGTGAGCTTGAGCAGTTGCTTCAAGCTTTGTCCTTGTTCTAGCAACATGAAATCTCATGTTGCGATCCATCTACTGAGGGATGGAGTAGGAGTATGGTGGAGGACAGAGGAGTAGAAGCTCCATGTAGATTCAGAGACAGTGACCTAGGAGCTATTTGAGGAGAGATTTAGGAGCAAGTATTTGTCATAGAGGTTCATACTAGTAGAGGATTGATGAGTTCCATGACCTCGACAGGATTCTCTTTTAGTAGCAGAGTATGAGAGTAGATTTCTGGATCTACTCCAGTATGTAGAGTATATGCAAGATGAGTAGGTGTGGATTCACAGGTTCATCCGGGATTGAATTTAGATATTGGAGGTGCAGTGCAGATCCACTACCCACAGACATTAGCTGAGGCCATCGAGAAGGCCTATATTGCAGAGGAGACTTGGGGAAAGACCCAACAGGCTAGAGACCGAGTCTGGACCCGCATATAGTAGATGTAAGATAGTAGATCAAGGGGTTTAGTACCTCTTCCTCATGGTGGCTAGGGTACAACATAGTCATCCTTTAGGCCACAAAATAGTAGTCAGTCCTGCCCACCTCATAGACCTCCACAGAGAGCTGATGCACAGAGAGGTCGAGAGTATGGGGCCTCCTCCTAGGGGTCCCATCAGGAAGGGTGGACCTAGAGCTCAGTCAGTGGGAGCTCACCAGTAGAGACCTCAGCAGACCGGTAACCAAATCATTAGGGTCCACACCATAGACTTCTAGGGCACCTACTGGAGGTGCTACTCATTAGGGAGGATTAGGAGGATGTTTTGGTTGTGGAGTTACTAGAAACTTTTGGAGAGATTTCCCATAGAACCCTAACAACAAGGGTAAGACACATATTTGAGCCTAGTTGTTAGTGACATGGGATGCATAGCCACAAGATTTATGTAGTGGTTGAGAACCACCAGGCAGAGCACCAGAGCACAATCATTGAGACCACAGGTAGCATTGGTGGTATTCCTACCTCTGTATTGTTTGATTCTAGTTCTTCTTGATTCTTTCATTACACCATCTTTAGTAAAGTGATGCATGCTAGTGGCAGTTAGGTAGGGTCTTAGTTGGGATGTTGAAATGGCTTCTGGAGATAAGCTCTCTATATACTCCTTAGTTAAGGAGTGTGTAGTGGATTTGGGACCTTTCACCACTACCTCAGATCTTCATATCCTTCCTTTGGGCTCGTATGGAGTCATTTTAGGTATGGATTGGTTATCTACACATATGGCCAAGATGGATTGTTATCACAAGACTATATCTTGTGCAGATGATTTGGGAGTTGATTTGGTGATCTCGGGGGTCAGGAGACCCATTTCCATTCACACTATCTCCGCTATGCAGCTTAAGCGGTGTGTGCAATGGGGATGTCAGATGTATGTTGTTATAGTTAGTGTGGAAGATCAGAGGATGGGTCTAGTGGACCATCGTTAGATGATCATCCCATTTTGAGAGATTTTTTGATGTCTTTCTAGGGGATCTATTGGGGTTACCACCCCCACGTGAGATTGATTTTCATATAGATCTAGTTCTGGAGTAGAGCCTATCTCACGAGCACCTTATCGGATGACCACCCCAGAGCTCTGTGAGCTCAAGTTATAACTTGAGGGCCTTTTGGAGAAGGGCCTTATCCATCCTAGTGTATCCCCTTAGGGTGCACTAGTGATCTTGTGAAGAAGAAGGATGGATCCTTGCGGTTGTGTATTGATTACACCATTAATTGAACAAGGTAATGATCAAGAATCATTATCCTCTTCCTCGTATTGATGACTTGTTTGATCAAATGAAGGGAGCCACAATTTTCTCTAAGATTGATCTTAAGTCAGGCTACCATCAGTTGAGGATTTTGGAGGTGGACATTCATAAGACCACCTTCCGCATGAGATATGGGCACTATGAGTTCACAGTGGTGCCTTTTGGTTTGACTAATGCCCCCACAGTGTTCATGAGTTTGATGAATGGGGTATTTAGGACCTTCTTAGATTGCTTCATGCTCATCTTCCTAGATGAAATTTTGATATACTCACGTATATGCGTGAGGAGCATGAGGGCACCTTCGCCAGGTTCTTCATGTCTTCGTGAGTAGCAACTTTATGGGAACTTGGAGAAGTGTGTTTTCTTTCAGATAGAGGTGTAGTATTTGGGTCATATCATTTCTGGGGAAGGTATTGTAGTTGATCCTTCCAAGATTAGAGCCATTATGGATTGGCCAGAACCCACTATAGTGAATAAGGTGCGTAGCTTCATGGGATTACCAGGATACTACTGGAGATTTTTTAGGACTTCTCTCGGATTGTGCACCCTATCACTTCCCTTCAGAGGAAAGGGAAGAATTTTGTTTGGTTAGAAAGATGTGAGTAGGCCTTCAAGACATTAAAGGAGTGCCTCACCATAACACCTATTCTTGTAGTGCCGGATCCATAGGGTGAGTTCTTTGTTTACACAGATGCTTCTTTAGTAGGGCTTAGAGGTGTGTTGATGTAGGATGGCAGAGTAGTGGCTTTTGAGTCTTACAAACTCAAGGATCATGAGCTTAATTATCTAACCCATGATCTTGAGCTTGGCAGTTATACATGCTTTGGTTAGATGGAGACATTTTCTTCTTGGTGGAGATTCACACTCAGGAAAGATCATTTGAGTCTTTGCCACCTCTTCATGCAACCCAATCTCAACGCTTGTCAATAGCATTGGATGGATTTTCTTTGTGAGTATGACATGGAGATTGAGCATGTGAAGGGGAAGGAGAATGTGTAGAAGACACTCTCAGTAGATGAGAGACATGTGGCTATGGCCACCTCGGTGAGCACGATTTAAGGCATGTAGGATTCTTGGCCAGCTTCCTCTTGCAGCTTCTACATTGTAGTTGAGCAGAGATCGAGTCATAGAGACCCCTTGAGGGAAGTTTGATGGTTTTTCTTAGAGGAAGATGGTCTTCCTCATAGAGGCTGATATGAGAGATGGAGGCTTGAGGTAGGACATCTTGGTAGAGGCACATCATGCACCCTATTCAGCCCATCCCGGGGTGAAGAAGATGCACGCCACCTTTAGTTGTATCATTGGAGAGGAATTCATAGAGATGTGGCTTAGTTTGTGTCATGGTGTTTAGAGTGCTAGAGGGTTAAGGCCAAGCATCAACATCTAGATGGCCTTCTTTATCCTCATGTTATACTAGAATGGAAGTGGGACACCATTTCCATGGATTTCATTATTGGGATACGATGTCGAGATATCACCATGACACCATTATGGTCACGGTTGATAAATTGACAAAAGTGGCTCACTTTTCTTCGGTGAAGACCACTTATACCACTAGAGAAGTGGCATGAGTATATTTGGATGAGATTGTCATGTTTCACGGGATTCCGTGGAAGATCATTTGTGATCGCGATCCTTTGTACACTTCACATTTCTGGACTACCATGCAGTATGTCCTCGGGATGAGGATCAACTTTGAGCATAACATATCACCCTGAGATAGATGGATGATGAGAGGGTGAATCAGATTTTAGAGGATATGCTTAGGATGTATGTGATGGATCAGCAGTCTAAATGGGAGGAGTACCTGTACTTAGTGGAGTTTTCCTACAATAATAGTTTTCAGAGTTCTATAGGCATGGCTCCTTTTTAGCTTTGTATGGTAGAGAGTGCAAGACACCTCTTAGTTGGGACAGGTTAGAGGACAAGGTATCTCTTGGACCAGCTCTTTATAGGACATGGAGCAGTAGGTAGTGTTGATCAGGTAGAGATTGCAGGAGGCACAAGACAAATAGAAGAAGTATGTGGATCAACATAGGATTGACCATAGTTTTGATGTGGGCATGAAGGTGTTCCTTCGTGTCAAGACCACACAAAATCCCTATCCATTATGGAAAAGGTTCTAAGTTAGCTCCTAGATTCATTGGTCCTTTTGAGATCTTGGAGCATATCAGCCCTTTGGCCTATTGTCTAGCATTACCACCCAGCTTGTCTCGCGTACATGATGTGTTTCATCTTTGTTCTTAGGAGATATTTCATCCTTCTCATGTTTAGATTGGACATCTTAGTGAGATATAGGTGATGGTGGAGCCCATTTCACATCCTAGATCAGCAGGACCCCTGGGCCTTGAGGTAGAGAGGTTGATCAGGTTTGGGTGCGGTGGGACAGATATGATGACTGCAGCTACATGGGAGGATCTTTACTTCATTACGAGTTCGCCTTCCACATTTGTTCGTGACTTCTAGGAGGAAGTCGAGTCTAAGGGGAGGGGGATGTAGTGCCCACTTCCCTTTGACACCTTTTGATACTTATTTTGATACTTTGTGATTACATTATAGACATTATTATGTTTTGATTTAGTGTGATGTTAGACATTTGATCATGGATTATTGTTGATCTTGATTTGATTATGATGCATGATGATTATTAGAGACACCTTATATGTGGATGATGA
Source organism: Taxus wallichiana var. yunnanensis (assembly GCA_018340775.1). NCBI lineage: Eukaryota > Viridiplantae > Streptophyta > Pinopsida > Cupressales > Taxaceae > Taxus > Taxus wallichiana. Next base: position 358,700,821 of record CM031234.1, on the reverse strand, counting down.
TATATTATTTGACATGGATGTTTTATGGATGTTGTTCGGACATGTGATTTTGGATATTATGAGTAGATCTAGAAAATGGATATTTTATGATGATGATATAGTTGTTGATTAAAAATGTAAATGATGTAGTTGTTACTTCGATGTTGTTGTGATTCATTTATATAGTTGGTTTTGTGATTTTATTTATATCATATTGGATGTTCTGATATGGCCATGAGGCTGAAGGAGGTATTTGTATTTTGCAGGTTAAAAATATCACAACAAAACATCGGGGGATCGGAGACCAACCAAAATGGAATTCTAGGTGAATTCAACAAGGTCACCATGGAAACTTTTTTGTGTGTGTGTATTTTGTTAGGAGATTCCCATGGGGGATCATCTTTACATGTGACCATGGGTTTGTGTATTTTATTAATGTGGTTAAATTTTATTTATTGTTGTATGTATTTTATTAGTAATGTGTTCCTTTCTTTTAATTAATTAAAGTTGTGATAGATTAATGTGAGAAATCATATGATTAAAATTTAAATAAATTAAATTGGGATATGGGAAAGTAATAATGGAAGTTGTTGGCTGTTTGTATTAAATTTGTAAGGGATGTGTAAGTTGTGTAAGAGCTTGTGTAAGTCATATTTTGGAGTAAGAAATACTCCACCTCCATGGAAATTTGAATTTGTCCTTGGGGGCTATTTTTGGAGGCTTGTGGGACAAGTAAAACTTGTCCCATGCCTCTAAATTTATGTTACCAACCATACTTATGGTTGGAGAAGTGATTTGTGACTTTTATAATGAATTTTATTCATCATTTGCATGTTTTTAATTACACTCTCTTACATTTTATTTATTTTTTGTCCCTTGAGGTGTGGGCTTTTGGAGTGTGCAAGTAACTTGTCATTTTTCACCCACCTCTTTATTGTGCTTTGGAGAATGGATTTTGTCTTTTGTGTTTGAATTTGAGGATGTGTGATGTGGCATCCTACATGGATCCACATCATCCTCTTCTCTTCCCTCTTTTATTTAATTCAAACTCTTGCCTTGTTTTTGGGTTGTTGAATCATTTTGCAACTTCTTGGGGCGCATTTTCTTGTGTGGAGCTCTTGTTTTTGGAGAAATTTTGGAGAAAGCTTTGCATGCTTGGGAGATTATTGTTTTGGACTGTGTTTTTGGAATTTGAAGCTTGCTGTTGGAAGAAAAAGTAACCATGGAGAGGTAGGAATTTAACTCTCATTTTTATGTTGTCATTTCTTGTTGTGTTTTGTGAATGGTGCATGCTTTGTTTTATTTGTTGGCTGGTTGGGTAGACTACCTTAGGAATGGTGTAGGAGAAGGCTATGGGGAATCCATGTGGGGGGCATAAGGAATGCCATTGGCATTATAATTTTGTGGAGGGAGTTTGGGTTTGGGATCCACCATGGAAAAGAAATAGCTTGCATTTCTTACTTTGTGGGGGGCATAAGGAAATCTATGGGGGCATAAGGAGGATTTGTGGGGGAATAAGGATGTGTGTGTGATGAATTATTTTGGAGGTTTGTTATTGGTGGATGCCCAATTCCCAATTGGGAGGCATAAGTAGCTTCCCCCATAGCCTTGCTCCTTTGGCTTGCATGATCAATCTTGAGTTGTGATTTGAATGTTTTCTATTGCAGTTGTAAATTGTTGTTTTGTATTGAATTATGTTGTATATTGAAATGTGCATGTTTGAAAGAATGTTGTGTGTTGTGAAAGCCATTGTTGCCATGGGTTGAATCACACCTTTGATTGTATTTTGGTTGGGGCTCAGGGGCCAATGATGAAGGAAGGATTCTCCTTTCATTGGATGTCTTGGTTGGGTGGAGAGCATTGCATTTCCCCCTCTTTTGTTGTGATCAACTTGGAGAAAGAGAAAATGTGCATGTTGTTGCTATGGAGCAAAGGAAAATGTAGTTTGACAGTCCCTTGTGAAAACATATTTATTTGTAATCCTTTCCCACTTGTTGTGGATGAAATTGTTACATGTATCTTGTGAAGAAGGATGTATGTAATTTGATTATGAAGTTAGATATTGGAATTGTGGAAGACTTTTAAATTCTATTCTATTTATTGGAAAGAAATAAAATTGTGTTATTGCATTCAAGAAATGGAGGAAGGTGAAGATGTAAAGTTTATAAATGAAGTCAATAAATAATTGTCAAGTTCATCTTTCATTTGCATTGTTGGGTTGAACTGGAATGTTAAATTGTGATTGGAATCTTTGTTAGAAAATGGAAAAAAAAAGAAATACGTGTGTAAGAATTATATTGCATTGTCTCCTTTGAAATATATTAAATTTGGAAATCAGATTTTATAATTTAACTTGGAAATGATTTTTTTAGAAATAACTAAATGTATTGGATTAGTTTAGAAACTATATACACTTAAATGATAAAATTGATAAATAGATCCTTTAAAAATTTGATCACTGACATTGTGACTTTTAAAAATGAAAAATTTAATCAAATTGTATAGTTCATGGACCTACACACATTAATCAACTTGAAAATGATATATTTTAGCATGATAAGATATTAAGAAACTCAAATTGACAAAGAACACTTAAGAAGACAAGTTAAATTAATGCAAAATCAAATCCAATCCCTCTAACATTTGTTTTTTGTCAATTGTTGGAAAATGCAAATTTAAATCAATGGAATAAATTTACCTTCCTAAAACACTTTAAAATCTCCCTAGATCAATTCTCCATGCCTGTTTGGCATGTTGAGTGAAGGAGGAGATCCAATTTAATCAAATTGAAAGTTGGAAATTATCCAGTTGGCTTATTAAAATCATGCAGATCCTTTTTACAAAATTGACCCCTTAAAATTTATCAAAATGTAAAATTTATGATTCTTGTGCAAAGAGGGCATCGAGAGCTTTCCAAAAGTCCTCGTTTTCCCAAAACTGAGCTTTCTAGCTCAAGTTATGGCACTTTGAAGTTTTTGTGCCTTGGCGGGAAAATTTGGGAAAAATTTTCCTGGTGGACCCGCAGCCCAAAAATTTCCCATCGAGTTGCCTTAGAATTTTTTTTTTTTTGAAAAATTTGGCTCGGGAAAAATTTCATCTTTTCCTTCATCGACCCACAACCAATCAGAGGCTTCCATGTGTCCTCACGGGGTGGTGGCGGAGGCGCGACATCTTTTTGCCCTTTGACATTTTTGAAAATTTTAGAAAAATTTTCCTTTTACCCCTGCCGGCCCGTGGCCAATCACAAGCTACCATGTGGCAGCTTTGGGTGCTTGTGGAGGGGTGTGGACCTTTGTTATTTTGAAATTTTTGCCTTTGGAAATTTTTGAAAAATTTCCCCACAGCCCCACATCCCCGCCCTCACCTTGGGAAAATTCTTCTCATAGGTGTGCGGACCCGCATGACCATCTTTCCCTTTTTCTCCCTTGGTGAGATTTCCTAGAAAACCCGCATCACTCGCCCGCCTTTCCTTCTCTTCTTCCTGCTTAGGCCCGTTGGGTGACACGTGTCCACCGAGGACCCACAAAGGCATGGGAGAAAATTTGAATTTTCCCCGTGGGAAAAATTTTAAAGCCCCCCGTGACCCACCAACCCGCCAAAGTGGTTTTCCTCTCCTCTTGACACATTGTCCCCTTGGGGAAAATTTGACCCCTAAAGTCTACTTACTCATATCTTGAGTTTCTAAAGGAGTTAGGAGGACTTCTTTATATCACTAGAAAGGTGAGAAAATTTCCTATCCAATGGGAATGATTTAGGGAAATTTTGAATATGTTAAGTGTGAGAAAAATCAAGTTGAAACTTTGAGCCTATTAGAGAGTGGGTATGGGGGTAAATTACTCCCTGAACCTAACTAAAACTTCTAACCCTAAAAATTGAACCATGTGACCTTGATAATTGTTAATAGATGTAAAGTTTGTTCTTGTAATTGTAGACTAGTTTAGGAACCTATTAGTGATAAATCTTGCCTTGCAACTTGATTGTAAACACATATAATAAAAAAATTATTCCCTAATTTTCTAACAAACCCTAGGTTGTTTCTTGGGTCTCAAGTGGGTTGTTTTAACGGAACAACCAAGGACCTAAGGGTGTGAATCACAATCATGGTGCTACCAAAAATGGTGTTATTGATCAAGCCAAGAATGTTGGTTTTCCAAACAACGGTAACACTAAAAATAAAAACAAAACATGAAATCAAAGATCCTGACACTACCTCCTCGATCAACACCGTTGATATGAACCGTTCTTCAAAAAATAAAATCAAACTCAAGGCCCAAACCACTACCAAAAATCTGGCCAAGGGGTATTGAATCATGGTTATAACAACCAATTTCAAAACTACAACAGAGGTTATAATCAATAACAAAAAACACTTATCAAATCCCCGGAGATTACAACCCTAACCTATATTGTGGCTTCCATAAGGTTCGAGGTAATGACGATAGGAATTTCCGTGATTGCAATAATATTCGTAAAGACTTCCCAAAACCAAAGGTAGCTCTTTGTAGAAGTGTTCCTAGCAAATCTGAAATAAACCTGCAACCTAGTCATACTAGACCTATCACTCCTCAAAATTTAAACCCTAAACATCCTAGGTATCCCCAAGTGAATTCTCAAAATATAAACGAGGATATTCCTATAGGAATATATGACCATAAAGCCTCAACTTCGACAACTCTCGGGTTGCTCCTAACCTTAGTTCAAATGATAATACAAAAATCTTGGGGTTAATTGAGCTAGAGGTTGAGCCACGAAATTAATGCAACAACTCGGAAAAAGGATTACATTTCATAACCCTTACCTACTCTTTCCTTTTCGTAGGATGATGTTCTTAGAATCACAAAAATAGTAGGATCCTATGATTTAATATCAGATTTGAACAAGACCTTTTCTCACATTTTGTTTATAGATGTCTTTGAAGAATTCTCTGTGCATCATTTTACATTTCTTAATTCACTAGGTATTAGAAATCTAATCCATATTACACCACCTCTTAGTGCTCAAATAAATCATATTGACTTTGACATACATCCTCCAGGACAAAATGATAGGGATCTTTGGATTTTTTTATATAGACAAGATGTCATCTCGATCTTTGAAATTACCCGAAGAGGTGATCCCGCCTTATTTTTATAGGTCTGGATTTATAACAATTGCATCAAGAGAACCATGATTGAGGATGGGGATGCTCTAAATGTAGCTCCATTCTATTTCTTGTAGAATTTGGGATATGGAGAGAGAAATTTTTCCTCTACAAGAAACACGTTACAGGAGTACGACAATCTTAAAGTGACCTCAATTAGAACCATAGTTCTTTAGGTCACGCTTGGTCCAAAAACCATCGTAACATATTTTTACATTATCGAAAAGGAAACAAGTTATAACATGATCCTTGGGAGACCTTGTATTCATTGAATGAATCCTATCCCTTCTACACTATTCCGGAGATTAGATTCCTCCATTTGGGGAAGGTATTCATCACTCAAGGGGATCATAATCCCTTCGATATACACTTAGAAAACCTCAAGAAGAAGAAAAGAGTCCATACGAAGTATGAAATCCTTGTGAATCAATTGAACAAACCACCTCCATCAAAAGAGTTAGTCCCGCTCACCTCGGGTATGCCGAACGCTGAATTGGTTGACCCAAAATCATTTGAAGTGGAAAAAATAGATAAGGGTAAATCAATATCTATGGAAACAGTGTCCACTAAAACCACAAAAAAATCATGAAACTCTTAAAGAATGACAATCCGATCTGTCTCCGTTTTAACTACGGGGGATGGGTAGTCTTCTCAATTTAGCATCTCTTCCCTTTGATGACCTAGGTCTAGGTGTGAACATGATAGAATTAACAAAGAAAGAAGGCCAATGTGAGATTGAAACGATGACCATAAAAACCATCTATGAGGTTTTTCTATTCTAAACCCTGGTTTCAACCCATGTGTGTTTATAACTAAGGTTTCCATATTCATGGGAAAATGGCCTCATCATTCAACAACTGTCACAAGTAAACATAATGCTCTACATAGGAAGTAGGGCCAATCACTATAGTCATTCTCACCCACACACTACATCTTAAGAATTTGAGAAAGAGGCGCATGAATGCCTCTTTCGGAAAAATGATTTTAATGATTGGATATATACACTTACGGGAAAGGGTTATAAGTTTAAACCTGAATGGTAGGCCCTTGTCAAGAGAATGGAAATTTTAAGGACCATGGTTCTCATTTGTGTACTTTTAGGGGTGAGGAATTCAATATTTTTCAACTTTCTTCACCTTATCCATCATGACATGTAGTTTCACCTACATTTCCATATGTATATAATCTTTGCATCCACATTGCATTTTCATTTGTCGGTTTATTTCATAAAATTCGTGATCAAGGGACTTATTCTTATATCAATTCCTAAAATAATTTTGAAAACATTGGAAAAACATTCGAATCATGTATCTTCAAATATTTATGGTTTCATCAATTATTTTTGAATAATTTCATCAATCTAAGCAAGATAAGAATTTTTTTGATGGTAACCATACCAAGGCCTCCATACTTGGTTCTACTTATAGTTTCTTCTAGATTAGGTGAACTTTCCTATAGTCTATTCTAGAAGCTTCATGGTGCCACATCTATCCCATATATATTTCTTTGGAAATAATAACATTCTAGACACTTTGCTTAGATAAATAAGTCAATTGCAAATCCACAGAAAATTTTTATTTTACACATTTCTTTTCCCTACCAACCTTTTGTATTGAGCCTACATCTCTAACTAGTGATGTAAGGTTAGGAATGGAGAGAAGTGCCCTTACTTGCCTATGCCTTTTCCATGGTGATGTGCCCATACTTCCTAATGGTAGCATGGGGCAAGGTGTAGGGGGTCTCTTTGAAAAACTTGAAAGTTAGAAATAGTTCATTCAAATGTTGTGAAATCATAAATCAAAGAAAAGCGAATTAGATGTCCAAAATTTCAAAAAGAGTTTTTAAACCTCAAAACCATATTTTTCAACCAAGTGTCCATCTATGGATCTAAGTCTAGATAAAGTGGAAGCAATTCACATTCTAAACTATGAGAAAAACTTGAGTAGAGTGAGGTTGTAGTGTCTCAATTTGGTTTTTCCAAATCCTTGTCTCTCTCTCTCATCATTACCATTCAAAAAATATCTATAACATATGCCCTTTATGGCTCTTTGTGTTAATTCCTCGCATCTTACTAGTTGCATGGTGTTAGGAGCGAGGGCAAGTTCATTCGCTAATCAAATCATTCTTTCGCCATGTTTTTCCGAAATAATGCAAAGTACCAAAAGTTTCTAAGAGAAAATAAAGTTCAAAATTACAATGTGATTGCATTATCATATATTAGCATTACGAAACAACAAAAAGAGATCATTCTATTATCATTCGTATCCACTTCATACATTACGAAAAGCATATAAATTTTTTTTTATAAACAGCTAGAGTGCACATGTGAAGTAAGCCAAGAGGAATTGAACTTAGATACAATGAATTACCAAACCAGAAAGAAGAACCTATATATATATATATATATATATATATATATATATATATATATATATCATAATAAATCAAGTTTGTATATAATGCCATCATGTGCTAGGCATGGTCAAAATGCTTGCAATGAGCTTGAAATATAAAAAAATCATATAATGCTTGAAAAAATTGTAACCAAGCAATAAAAGGCACACAGTTTATCAATCCTGTGGGATCCCTAAAATGATGCATGACCGCACCAGGACTCCTAATATGGCTACAACGATGAGAATGCACTAAATGGTGGGAGTACTCGTGGTGGAAGCCACTAGCTGTGGTCTCACTATGTGAGTGACTCCACCTCAACAAATGCTCGACTATCTCATATGTGGTCACATGAGTACAAACGAAGTTATAACCTCCACCGCACTCCGGATGGGAACAAACACATCAGTCTACCACCTACAAGTGGTTGTCCTATATCCTTAGTTAGATCATCTTGGGTCTTCCCTAAAGGTATCAACAAGGTTTCCATGCACACCCATCGAATAAGCTCTCATCACTCCTGTGTAGTCACTGTAAGAAAAAATCAAAGAAGAACGATGAGTTAAAAAGTTAAAAAAAAACACACAAAAATAAATACCAACTAACATTTCGACTAACAAGGTCAAGAGAAGAGGATCAACATACTCGGATATCCAAGCATCCATGTAGGGTCAGTGGTTGATGTTATTATTGTTGATGGTCATGGTTCACCCCAAAACTTGAGGCAGGATATTGTCCCATCACGGACTTGTCATCCCCCTCTCCATCACAAAAAAGTGCTCCCTCGAGACAAGTTTATCCTCCTCTACATCTGTCTCCTCCCACTCCGCTCTTAGAACATCCCGAGTGTCATGACACTAAGGATCTCTCTCATACTCCATATGAACTACCCCAAGCCTCACCACCTAACCCCTCATCATCAGTCTCCTCTCTAGCTAACTTCTTTCCGGTCTCATCCCTCGTATACTCCTCTTAGTCGGAGTCTATGCCTATGGGATCATCTTCGTCTCTACTATGAGAAGGTGTGGCCTCAATCTAGAGTAAGTGTACGGGAGTGGCACGAGCTTCCCTTTGGGAAAGAACAACTCGCCTAACTATGAAAGGCACTTTTGGAACCACCGTTGTCCAACCTGGATCTCTGCGAGGCCCCTTTTGGGCCTCCTTCATGGTCCTCTACACAGTACCACTAGGGGAACCATTTTAATGTAATGGAGGTTGAACTGTTGAGGAACTTAGCCAAATGGGTAAAACTCAAGCTTCCCGTTCCTATCAACTAATTGACTAGTAGTGGAAAACGCCGCCAATGTGGTCCCCTCCTATCCCCACAACCCTACCATGGTATAGGATATACACCATGTATTTTGTAGTCAAAGAAGCCATTAGATGATGTGGCACTCGAGAAGTGTCATCATTTTCCATTTGGAAGCCCCGATGGCCCCCGGGTCCTATCTTGGTACTCTTCTCCCCTATGGGACAATCTTCTTGTAAAACCAACTCATACCCAATGTGGGGTGGCTCAAAGATCGCCCGTAATATGAAAATCTGATACATGTAAGATAAGTGATGCCAAGTATAGCTGCTCCCTAGGAATAGATACAACCATGTGCCTTAATCTACGTAATGATGGGAGCCCATCAATAGAGTAGTGTGTCACCTCCCTTATCCTTGATTAAGCTCATGAGGCCAAGATACCCATGATGGACTTGTAAATAATAGGTATGGGAAAATTAGGAATGGGTCGGACCTTAATCCTCTTCTTCGAACCAAAGGAGATCATGACATCCCCCATATATGTGGCCTATAGAGTCATCATGGCTCGGATCCTACTTGTCTCGAGATTCAATCTTCTTCCCGAGACGTAACCCCAAGAATATGGTACACATCCTCTAGGGTGATCATCCACTCACCCCTAGCACTCGGCAACCTGGAAGGTATTCTCGGTCTACATCCCAATAAGAAAACATGTCACATAGTATGTGACTGGTAGGAGTAACATGGGGCACCCATGTAATCCTCCATATGCCCGATCTCTAAAGAGTATTAGTCTCATCTTGAGTCAACTGATCTAATATCACTAGGAGCCAATCACACTCCCTCTCGCAACTCCAATAGATATACTCTTCCTTCTTCTACATCCATCAAAAACAAAAAATAGAAAGTTAGTGACATATTTCGAGAAACAAGCTCATAAAAAACATAACAAAATATTAAAATCCAAAAAAATTAAGTTTCATGGACTTTTTGTCATTCCGTTCAAAACCGCCACTCAAGACAGGTAGTAGTCCTCAATTTATTCTTTGTATGACTTTGTTTCTCTAAAAATCTCAAAATGCAAAAAAAGACCATTTTCAATGAAATAAAATATTTCCTAAAGGTTCCCCCATAGTGACTCATTTAAAATAAGAAATTTGAATATAATCCCCCCTAGGCAAATATTTTGACATTTTAGATTTAAAAACAAACAAGTGAGGAAAACTAACCTAGAATTGTGTTGGTCGATCTCCCGCTCACGAAGGCATGATCACGATATCGTAATGAACTTTTTGACTATTATTTTGATGAAAATGATCAACGTGGGCCCAGAGCTCAAAAATCACCAAGTCGATATGTGTAAATGAATTTGAAAATGATTTTGTTTAGATATATATGTTGTTATAACTTCATTTTTGAGTGCATATGTTCAAAGGGATGGAGAGTTGGCATAGGTATATTTCTATATCCCCGCACAAACGATAAGTCCTCTTTTCATTTTAATTTAGTGTTTTCTATATCTTCGTCTTGCAGTAGCGGGAGTTTGGACAAGTGACATTTCAACACACGGGCATATTTGTAGGAGGTTGTCTACACATCATAGATCATTTGGTAAAGTTATTGTTTTAAGTTAGTTTAGTTTTAATACACTAAGTATAGGTGAATAACCAAACCATGTTATTTTTTTATTTTTTTAGTGTAGAAGTAGATTTGATTATTTAGAATAAAATAAAATTGTTGTTTGTGATTGTAATATTTTATTTTTTGTGATTTGTTTAGGTTATTTTCCTTTTAGCAGTAACATAGATTGTTAGTTTCATCTTAGTTAATATGGATACTTCAAACTAGTTTAACATTGAGATTCAGTTAGACAAACCATAGGGAATTTATGCTACATGTTCATAGCCTCTAAATATCCCCTTTGTCAACTCAGCTATTAGGAGATCACACTACTAAATCTTAGTCACTGATACTCCTATAGTTAGCCACAAACATTCAACATTAGATTCTTCAAAATGACCTCGAGGGGTCGAGTGCGGTTGAAGGTTGCATGTCAATTTCATCGTACAAACACCTCGAGAGGTGAGGTAAACATTAAGGGCCATTGGATCAGAATCCGAAGCTCTATAAAGGTCGGATCATCAATGTTAAAGAATCGTGTGCTAGTCGGATTTGGAATTTATGATGTAGCTAATTTTTTACTAGTGGAATGTGGGGGTTCTAGATTGGCATTTGAATATTTTCATAATTGATCCATCACTTTTTGGGATATTTTGAATTGGAAACTCACGAGAGTCTAGGGTTTTTAAAGATGATTTGATATGTTATTGGTGTTTTAGAGATGAGATTTTTGTCTGGTTAAAACCATGAACTAATCAAACACTTAATGAATAAAATATTAAAAAATGGTTATTTAAAGAAACTGAAGACAAGTCACACAGATATTTTAATTATCTTGATTAATTTAAGAAAAAGTGTCAAATGAAAAACGAATGAAAGGGTGTTATGAAAATGATCTCTAAGGTTGGTTTATGGTAATTTAAGGTTGGATTCCTTGATATATGCAAAGGTATGTGGGGCCCAGATCTATTTTGGTATCTCGTATAAGGTGTGATATTGGGGCCTACCCCCCACTTCACGATCCCACAATGATAAGGTATTGGGTGCTTAGCTGATATACCACCCACATATTTTTTTATAATTGGCTAGAACATCGAGTCAACTTATCCTCTTGGTGATGAATTCCAAGTAGGTCCACATGGGAAGGATTGCTTAAATGAAAAATTGATTTGATATGTGGTTTTCTTGTGTGTGAAGGGAGTTTTGTGAATGTAATTTGTTTAAATCCTAATTATAATAGATGAGCAAGAAGATGTGGATGTTTGTTTTAAAATATAAAATAAATTTTGATTTTGATGAGCACAAGCCATAAAAAAACATAATTTTGAAAGAAAATGAATGAAAGAAAGAAGACGTACTTCTATGATCGTTATTCATTTTTAAATATAATTTTAATTTTCACGCATTTTTGAAACAACTAAAACAAGGAAATCCAAGCTGAAATGTTAGAGAATTCGACAAGTAAAAGAAACAAAAATATATAAAATATAATAAAAAGGGACTAAGGGTCCGTTGGGCGTGTTAGGATGTTTATGGTGATTTTTGTTAGTTGTTATAATGTTGAAATACTAAAAATCTAAATTAAAAAGGGTTTACCGATACCTACGCCAAAAAAAATGCTATGTCGGGATGAGTGAATAAATAAATATTTCAAGAGATTGACTCCTCTTTTCTCCAAGTGAGAATACATGTGTACAAAGACAACTAGACATGAAAAATATTAGATAAGGATTTAACAAGTTGTTTGGAAAATGTCGATCCTGAGGGGATCTAAAGGGATTCCTTGAAGGATGTCAACTCGTGTTATATAATCAAGTGATATGATAAGATAATAAGATAAAAAATAATATGATTTAGATTTTGAGAGCGATAGAGAGGTCTTGTTTTGTGTGATAGGTAGCCTAGAAAATGGCTATAGTGATATCCAAGTATTCAAAACAGTTGAACCAGAACTACTCCTTATCTTCCCATTCTTCTTGTGTGACCTCAAGTTACTCTTTAATGTATTATATGTCGAGTGAGGGAAATGGCACACAAGTTGATTTCATAGACAGTGTCGAACTTCTCCCACATGAAATTTTGTTACATTATCATGATATCGTATATACTTGTGATGGGGTGTGATGTACCCAAAACAATCATCTATAGAGAATACATCTTGCAAATAAACAAATTAGGCCAAAATAGACTTGATAGAAAGGTTGATTATGATAATAAATGACAAAATGCTAAATTTGTGAGGACCATTGGTGATTTGTGAGACCATTAGCGATTGTGACAGTGCAAGCGTTTATTCTACGAATCTTCTGGGGTCTCTATAAAAATTAATATGAGAGGGATATTTTCATAGAAATAAAAACTTAATATGATGTATTACATTGTAATTTAAGTAAAAGCAACTAACAACAAGGGTATATGAATATTTTCTTACATTTAATGAAGAAATGGATTAATGATGATATAATTACTTACATGTAAGTCTAAATATTTTGATGGCTTGATGGGTGTGTTGAAGATGTCTCAGGTGCTCATAGTAGGATCTTATGGCTTCCTAAAAATAAATAAAATTATTGTAATCTCATGGGGATCCTAAAATAGGAGCTCCGAGGTTTCTTGTATAATTGCTACTGATGCGATAAATACAGGTAAAATGGGTTTAATTACTTCCAAATAGGATTTTAGGTTTTTAGATGTGAATGGAAGAGGTTAGGAATAGGTTAATGAGGGTTAAGGGGATAGGATATTATGATTAAAAGGATTAATATGGGTGGTAAATGATTAGGGTGGTTTTAGAGTAGGTTAAGGGGTTTTACGGTCGGTAGATAGGATTTACGGGGGAGTGTGTTTTCTTGATCTCGGTTGACAAGGATTCTTAGAATTTGAATCTACATAATCACCTGGGTTATAAAACTTAGCAGTCTTTTTGAGTCACACCATTACGAAGAAGACTATGATACCATTTTGAAGAACATCCTTTTGATCAATTTTATCCATATAGAATTATAAATTGAAGGTGAATCACATGTTTCTAACCTCCAAAATGTATTGATCTCATTACAAACATTAATTAAATGTTTAGAAACACTCTTTAGAGGTATGCATTGCTTGAGAGTATGTGATGATTGATAGCATCACCTTTGGTGGATTTGGATCAAAATGGATGCTCCCATAATGTAAAATATTATTAAATATTTCCATTGCATAATTTTTCCTCCTAACACCTCTGAAGCTCCCGAGAATCAATAGGAGAAGTCAAGGTTCACAATTTGACTGCTCATTCCTTACACCTAAAAAACCCATTTGTAAAACAAACTATCCATGAATGATTGAAATTTTCCTAAATGGTCCTAAAATACTTCTTATACCTTCAAGAATTTCAAATAACACCTTTGGATACTTAATAAATTTTCATAACCCTCATGGAGGATAAACATAGGCTTTGAAATGGCAAAAATTGGCCTTTTCGGGGTGGTCGAGGGAATTAGTCTTTTACTGCACTTAAATGAATGGAATAATGGACCTTGTCAAAACTTTTTGAAAACTTATATATGTTCACCAAATGAATTAGGACTAAATTAAAGGACAAGATGATCATGACACATGAGGCAAAGTTGTTACGGAGAGGGATTCAAGAATATTTGGGAGCAAGATTTCACATTGTGGCTTGGTTTTCATGGTTTAAGTCTTGCATTTTTGGGTTATTAAATTCACATGACAACATATCCATATGAATATCATCCTCTTACCCTTTTAGGTTTAAAAATCCTCCTTGAATGGAATTAGCTTTAGTATGTGTTATCCAAAATGAGCCCCCTGCTTATTTTGGCTAACTTACCTTCATTCCTCCCTTCCTTGTGCTTCAACTTCAATTTTCAAACATTTCAAGCACTGAAAATATTTTGGAAATGATTCTTAAGATAGATAATTTTCTCACCTTTCCAGAAAGGTAAATTTTTCTCCTAACTCCTTGTACTTTTCAAGTTATGGCTCAGTAGAGTGTTTTGGGGAAAGTTTCCCTGATGACAGCCCACAACCAATGAAATGGTGCCACGTGGCAGCAGAGGTTGGGCCAGCGGAGCGAAGTTGAGAAATTTTCCAAAGTGGGCAAAGGGCGCAAAGGAAAAAACCAACTCGCAGCCCGCGGAGGAGGATGGAGAAAATTTGTTAAGGCCCGTCGAGTAATGAGGGTTGTGCCACGTGTCCAATCGGTGGAGGGAGTGACATGTGTCTTTGGGAGAGCGGAGTGAGGGAAAAATTTGGGAAATCAAAGGGAAAAAGGTGAGGTTTGAGCCCGTGTTTCCATTAGTGAATGGGGAAGCACCACGTGGTATCGGAGCGATGGGGTGTAGGGAATTTTCGGAAACTTTCCATTCAAAAAAGGGTAAAATTTTCAAGTTTGGCTCACAACACCAATCCGGCACTATGATAATTCTTCACTAGGAACTCCTCGTGCTATGATTATTAACTAATGCACAGCCTTTAGTTTATTGGATGTAATCTGGAAACACAACAACATAACACAAGAATACCATAGACTATGATAAGAAGGAATGATGAGAAATCTGAAATATAAGTGTAAATTATAATATCAACATGAAATTGTTACAATCTCACCCATGAGGTACTTCAAGTGTTACTAACTTCACTTTCCTTCCAACAATAAATATGGGAGAAACTTCACAATTACACCTCTTAATGGCTTCTTTAACACACCTTCAAAATGATGGCTTCCTTTACACACTTACTCATACAATATTTCTCATTACTTCCCTCTATGCTAAATGAGAGGGGTGGCCTCTTTATTTATAGGAATTTAGGCTTATCCAACCCTATCTCTAAGATAGGATAGGAAATCTCTTCCATCCAATCATATTTCATGCCTAAACTCTTGCCTTTACATGTAGGCTTATCTTCTAAGATAAGATAAACCTTATCACCTCACATGGGTTCCACCTTTTTAGACTTTTTCACAAATAAAATACACAAAATATTTATGACATCACTCTTTGTCTTTATTACAAATATAATATTTCTAATTCCTAATCATGTAGAACCTAATTCTCTACTTACCTTAACTTTGACATTTTAACATTACCAAACCACTTATGACAAATATTTACTTCTTACCACAACATTCCTATTGTAGTTTTGACTATTACCATATTATACATTATTGGTGGCATCGCATCGATGGCGCCGTTATCTTCTATTGGACGCCACTACTAATTATACTTAACAACATCCTATTCCTAATACATACATTAATAAAATAGAAATTACGGAGAAATTTTTTAATGTCAACAGCCCCATGATCGATTTTTGCCCTAAATCTTCGAGAGGGGCATAACTTTCGATCCCGAGCTTAGATTTTTGCGTTCTTTATATCAATGAAAACCTGTTGAGATCCTCTACATGATGGAATATTATATTTTTATTATTGATGGAGATTTGTAGGAGAAAAAATGGAAAAATGGATCTAGCAGGGAAAAAACATAGAAAATGACTCCAACCACCAAAATTAATGAAGTATGGGCCTTTATTTTTGCTCAGTAAAACAATGTACATTGAAGTATGGGATTTTTCTCTTATCATGATCCCGATGAATTCCCTTGATGATTTGAATCAAGATGAAGCTCTTGATGTTTCAAATCCTTCTGGACCTCATAATTTGTCTTATTGTACCCTTTATCCTCATGATGTTTCAGATCCTTCATAGACCTTGTGATGACCATTCCCTTGATTATTTGAATTGATAAAAAAACTTATATATGTGTTTTGATTTGTTATAAGGAAATTGCACGAGTCCATATATTAAAGAAAGCTGTTTCTACCTTTGGGAGTTTTAAGGTTTATAAAATATAGTTTTTACACATCTAAAACTCCTACAAATGTCAATAACTAATCAAAAATACCCCAAAACCTAAAAAATGAATATATTCTTTCATAAACAGATATCGATTGTAGAGTTTAAACCCTAAAATCTTTAGGTTGAATGCTAAAATCCTGAAAAATACCTAAGTACTGACCAAATTAGAATATGAAAAACTATCTTCTAAACCGTGACTGATGGAGCTATGATACTAGTTCCATAAGGTGTAGAGTGGCCTTAATTTCTTATATTTACTAAAATAAGTTTAAATTATAAATATTAATAAATGAAAAAATTATACTTAAACATTTATTTTAAGTATAATTATAATAAATTACTCCTCTTTAGTAAACATTTATTAAAAGCACATATACAACATTACAAATAGGAACATAAGTGTGTTATAACGCACTCACATTTTAGGACCTGGTAATTACCAATCATAGTAATTCTTAACACAATCGCACTTTCCAAAACACACACACAAATTTCACTTTAAATAAAAGAATTGGCCATTTTTAGTCCCCCATCTCTATGTACTTTCTCTAGTTTTATATTTTACCAGTCAAGGGCGGGTCCTACTAAGGACATAGGAAATGCCCACAATATAAGGTATTAGTCATGTGAGATGAGATAACATACATGAAGAAAATACCTAATATGTTGTTGCAGTCCTCTTTACTATAACATTTAATGAATTTTGAGAGTTCTCAATGTGGGGGATAGGCTTTAAAAATTATTTATGGGTGGATGGGTTCATTGCGAGATAAGTTCATAGGACAAGGTGTTTTTAGGACACATGGTGGTGGCTTTAAAGATTACAATCCTATTAATTAGTACTTGTAAATGATCATTTTGTGATGGATGTTCTAGGTTCAAAGATGACGAAATAGGTTGATTATAGATATGTGGATTTGATTGATGGTATAGATGATATGGTAACTATACATTATGAAAACAAGAGTACTTGTAGGGATATTACAGGGGATCTTTGAGAGACTAAGGGTTGAGAGGGTTGAATGTGTTGATAAGGAATAGGGATGGATGTGTTGATAAGTGGTTGAGATGGATATGGTACCTATTAGGATGGAATGTAAGTGTTGATAAGAGGTTGGGATGGATGTGGTATATATTGAGAAGGAACGGTGTTAGACTATGAAAAAGGGGTAGTAGGTGCCTTCTATGAGAAGGGGTGAGTGCCAACTATGGAACTTGTATTGATAGGGGGCATAAAGGTATGGATATACATAATGAGATTCTGGATTGAAGATGTAGGTGGTTGTGGTGGGATGAGTTGAGACATGATAAGAGGGGTCGGAGTAAGAGGAATACCCACCGAGCTTGAAGGATGTGGAGGAGAAGCATTGGATTCTATGGGGTTAGACATGGAATAGTATGTCATAGTATTGGTTTATGAATATGAAAATCTTGACAAAGAATCTGATGACATAGATGGTTTTTGGTTAGACGTGTCTTGTGAAGAGATAGAGTTAAGATAAAAAGAAGTGACATGAGATTATGAAGCAAGGATTGATGTTCCTAATTCACTAGAAGTTGAGTAGGGATGAATTTTTTGAATAATAGGTTCATGATTGGGGTCAAGAAGTTGGGAATGGTTGAAGGTGATAGTATTAATGGGAATACATTGTTATGGCTCTGGTTGTTGGAGGACATTATACACACTCAAAATTTCATGTGCTACATTGTCGGAAAATGGTTACAAAAGTCCCCAATGATGATTCATGTCCTTTCAGAATGTGTTTGAGTTCGTAAACCCATTTTCAGTATATATTTGTAGCCTAAACATATTTATTTATCTTTTTCATGCTTTCTTCAATCTTCTCGCTTCATTTTGTATATGTTTTGGCCTTAAGTGCCAGGACTGCAGCCCTTCCTGGGTGGTGGTTCTGAAACTACTACCCGAGAAGGGTGGCGGTCCCATGACCTCTGCCCTACACAAGGAAGTGGTTTCACTTAAATTGAATTCCATAATTCTTCATGTGTAATTTTAACACGCGTGGTTTCATTTAACATGAATTCTAGGGCGCATTTGTGAACCAAATTGCCTAAAAATAGTCTTGATTTCTTAATATTCCTTCCCTCTTCTATTTTTACATAGATTTAATTAGTTCGAACTGCCTATTCGCCCAATGATATGGCACTCCAAGGTTGCCTTGTGCATGAAGGCATATCCCAGCCAATTCCTATATATACAATTCTTGTATTCAAGCAAATGGCCTGAGAAGTTTGGGTATATTGCATAGTATTTATGCCACAACTACCACAATCCTATTGGAAATTGCATAGCCAAACTCTGCTCACTTGTGTTATCTATCTTCCACCTGCATTGCAACCAAACTTCCTTCAAGATGCCATTTCTCAAGTGCTTTCTCCTGTTTCGCCTTTGCATTCCCAATTCAATGGACTCATATGGACACACTGAGATAAGGAAAGGATAAACTAAGGGGGAAAATGACTACATAGCTGGATTTACATCTATTCAGTAAATTCAAGGTTGGATTTTTTTTTTAATTTCTTCATTCCTGCAATTTATCATTATTACATCATATCAAATAAAGTATAAATATATTTCCTTTCAATTGCAAGTAATTAGTTAATTTCAAGAGGGTTTAAATCATTAATAGCAGCTCCCGGTGATGATCCTCTTCTTCCCATCATTTTGGATCTCGAAGGAGAGAATATTTGTAGGAGGTTTTCTACATATCATAGATCATTTGGTAAAGTTATTTTAGTTTCAATACACTTAGCGCGGGTGAATAACCAAACCTGGGTTATTTTAGTTGTTTAGTTTTAGTATAGAAGTATATTTGATTAAAAAAGAAAATTGTTGTTTGTGATTGTAATATTTCAGTTTTTGTGATTTCTTTAGGTTAGTTTCCTTTCAGCAGTAGCATAAATTGTTAGTTTCATCTTAGTTAATTTGGACACTTCAAACTAGTTCAACATTGAGATTTGATTAGACAAGCCATATGGAATTTACGCTACATGTTCATAGCCTCTAAATATCCCCTTTGCCAACTCAGCTATTAGGACATCACACTACCATATCTTAGTCAATGATACTTCTATAGTTAGCTACACATATTCAACATCATCTTCTCCGGCCACGACCTCGGGGGTCAAGTGCAATTGAAGGTTGCATTCACTTTTCATCTGTATGAATTGGTGAACCCAAATTGAAGGATTAATTCCTTCTTGTTTCCTTTTCTTTTTCATTGTTATTACCTCACCTCTCCATTTCTTCCCTTATTTTGGTATCTATTTTATAATTTCTAAAATATGTCCGGAAGAGATCTTGGTGTGACATTTGGCTCGATAGACATTACACCAACATGTAACCCCAACAGATTCCTTCTTTTTTGAAGTGGGTTGAAAATTACACAAGAAATGTTCAAACCTCCCCTAGCTATATTTCAAACCCCATTATCTATGTAAGGATGGAGGAGGTTGATCAACCATTAAATGTGAAATACGGTCAACCCAATCAAACCATGTTGTTGTCAAAAATGGAACAGGTTCTTACCATAGAGTTTTATCAAGACCTCACATTGCCATGCAATCATCAAGAAGATGATATGTTTGCATGAATAGTAATCCTCTTTATCGGACAGATGAGTCTTTGGATATAATGAAGGATACAACCTCTCGAGATTTCAAATTATTATCCTAAGATTCTTTATTACGAGGAAGAAAAGAATCATAACACTAAATAATTCAAGATAGGGTATCATGAGCCTACTCAATCAAACTCTACACCATAGGCACCCAAATAAAGGAGTCAATCGTCTCCCAATGATCTTATTTATAATTTAGTAGGGATGATTAGAGAACTAGAAAGTTCCCAGAATTCACAACCAATACATGTAGTAGGGTAGAACATGGGATATCCAGTTGACAACAAAGGATACATCCCTTCCAATGAGAAACCAATGCAATATCCTATACAACAAGGTTATCCGGTTCACTCAAATCTATGTGATCTTCTCACAGGGTTAGACACACTAGGGATGGGTCCTCATCCTTCTCAAGCTTATCCTACATAAGGACTATCCGAAGTACGTTCTCAAATTCTGCCACAACAGGAATGTGATGTTCCCTTGTTTTACACCCACTAGTCCATAGCCTAGTACTATCCCACCTTACATGCACATTTATTCAAAACCCCCTAGATGGACCCATATTCCATTCCTTCTCCCTACATGCCATATCAAGGGACCCCACATGTCCTCGTTAATGCTTATAATGTAGATTATGCTCCTCCTCCTCCCCCTCCTCATCAATGATCTTTAATGGCAGAATCTTACGTAATTGGTACATACACTTGAGTAATTAAAGGAGGCTCTTGACTTCACCATATGTGGTGTCATGCTTCCACGCCCATTTCCAGATCTTCCAAAATTTAAGGGAGAAGGAGACCCAAATGCTCATATCAAGGCCTACGCTACTACTATTAGGGAATTGCTTCCTTGGGATGTTGTAGTGGCTAAGATATTTCCAAATAATCTCAAAGGAATTACACTAGATTATTATTACCGTATTCTTGAAGCTTCTATACATTCCTTTAAACAAGTTTGTTTCCAAGTTCATAAAATAATTTGACATAAACAAGTTGTTGCATACAGGATTATCGAGTTCCTACATATTAGATAGGAATAAAATGAATCATCACCCATTTCATCCAGAGATGGCGCCAAGTTCTCTTTTCTCTCAAGTGTGCCCATCATAGACTACATGGAACTTTGTGATATTTTCCTTCACTCTCTCAATCAAGAGACTAGGGAGGAAGTCCAAAAGTTTCCTTTCCATAGTTACAAGGAAGTATTGGAATGTGCACTTGATTAACCAAACCACTATAGACACTAGGCATAAGATCTATAGTCCTAATGGGAAATTGGTATCCCCAAATCAGAATAATGAAAATTATCAAAACAATGGTACCAAAACCAAGGACTTGAGGGTGTGAATTACAATCATGGTGTTACCATAAATAGTGTTACTGATCAAGCCAAGAATGTTGGTTTTCTAAACACGATAACACTAATAATAACAACAACACAGGAAATCAAAGATCCCCTAACACTAACTCCTCGATGAACACCATTGATGTAAATCATTCTTATAAAAAAAAAATCAAACCCAAGGCCCAAACCAATATCAAAAATCTTGCCAAGGGGCAGTGAATCATGGTTATAACAACCAATTTCAAAACTACAACAGAGGTTATAATCAATAAAAACAAGATGCTTATCAAATCCCAAGAGATTATGACCTTAACCTATATTGTGGTTTCCATAAGGTTCAAGGTAATGATGATAGGAATTTCTGTGATTGCAATAATAGTCTACAAAGACTTCCTAAAAACCAAAGGAAACTCTTTGTAGAAGTGTTCCTCGCAAATCCTGAAACAAACCCGCAACCTAGTCATACTAGACCTGTCACTCCTCAAAATGTGAACCCTAAACATCCTGGGGATTCCCAAGTGAATCCTCAAAATATAAACAAGGATTTTCCTATAGGAATCTATGAACATAAAGCCTCAACTTTGACAACTCTCGGGTTGCTCCTAACCTTGGTTCAAATGATAATACAAAATTCTTGGAGTTAGTCGAGATAGAGGTCAAGCCTGAAATTAATGTAACAACTCAGAAAAGGAGTACATTTCACAACCCTTACCTGCTCTTTCCTTCCCATAGAATGATGTTCCTACAATATCAAAAACAATAGGAGCCTATGATTTAATATTGGATTTGAATAGGACTTTTCTCACATTTTGTTTATAGATTTCTTTGAAGAATTCTCTTGTGCATCATTTTACATTGCTCAATGCACTAGGTATTGGAAATCTAATCCATATTACACCACCTCTTAGTGCTCAAATAAATCATATTGACTTTGACATACATCCTCTAGGACATAATGATAGGGATACTGGATTTTTTTATATAGACAAGATGTCATCTGATGCTGAAATTATCCGAAGAGGTGATCCTGCCTTATTTTTATAGGTTTGGATTTATAAAAATTGCATTAAGAGAGCCATGATTGAGGATGGGGATGCTCTAAATGTAGCTCCATTCTATTTCTTGTAGAATTTGGGATATGGAGAGACAAATTTTTCCTCTACAAGAAACACGTTACGGGGGTATGACAACCTTAAAGAGACCTCTATTGGAACCATAGTTCTTCAGGTCACACTTGGTCCAAAACCATCTTAACAGATTTTTACATTATCAACAGGGAAACAAGTTATAACATGATCCTTGGGAGACCTTGGATTCATTGAATGAAGGCTATCCCTTCTACCCTATTCTAGGAGATTAGATTCCTCCATTTGGGGAAGGTATTCATTGCTCAAGGGGATCATAATCCCTTTGATATACACTTAGAAAACCTCAAGAAGAAGAAAAGATTCCATACAGAGTATGAAATCCTGTGAATCAATTGAACAAACCACCTCCATCAAAAGAGATAGTCCCAATCACCGGGGTATGCCAAACACTGAATTGAATTGGTTGACCCAAAATCATTTGAAGTGGAAAAAATAGATAAGGGTAAATCAATATCTATGGAAACAGTGTCCACTAAAACTACAACGAAAATCATGAAACTCTTAGATAATGACGATATGATATTCCTCCCATTTTAACCACAAGGGATGGGTAGTCTTCTCGATTTACCATCTCTTCCCTCCGATGACCTAGGTCTAGGTGTGAACATGATAGAATTAACAAATGAAGAAGGCCAATTTGAGATTTAAATGGTGACCATCAAAACCATCTATGAGGTTTGTGTTCTATTCTAAACCCCGGTTTCAACCCATGTGTGTCTAAAACCGAGGTTTCCATATCCATGGGGAAAGGCCTCATCATTCAACAACTGTCACAAGTAAACATAATGTTCTACATAGGAAGTAGGGTCAAGAAACATAGTCATGCTCACCCACACACCACATCTTAAGAAGGTGACAAAGAGGTGCATGAATTCCTCTTTCAGAAAAATGATTTTAAAGATTGGACATATACACTTCTGGGAAAGGGTTGTAAGTTTAAACCCAGAATGGTAGGCCCTTGTCAAGAGAATAGAAATTTTAAGGACCATGGTTCTCCACTATGTACTTTTAGGGGTGAGGAATTTGATATTTTTCAACTTTCTTAACCTTATCCATCATGACATGTATTTTCACCTACATTTCCATATGTATATAAATTCATCCACATTGCATTTTCATTTGTCAGTTTATTTCATAAAATTTGTGATCAAGGGACTTATTCTTATAACAATTCCTAAAAAAAATTGAAAACATTTGAAAAACATTCAAATCATGTCTCTTCAAATCTTTACGAGTTTCATCAATTATTTTCGAATAATTTCATCAATCTAAGCAAGATAAGAAGCAGTTTTGATGGTAACCATACCAAGGTCTCGCATACTTGGTTCTACTTATAGTTTCTTCTAGATTAGGTGACTTTTCCTATAGTCTATTCTATAAGCTTCATGGTGCCACATCTATCCCATATATATCTCTTTGGAAATAATAACATTCTAGACACTTTGCTTAGATAAATAAGTCAATTGTAAATCACTGAGAACAAATTTATTTTACACATTTCTTTTCCCTACCAACCTTTGGTGTTGATCCTACATCTCTTACTAGTGATGTAGGGTTAGGAAAGGAGAGAAGTGCCCTTACTTGCCTATGCATTGTCCATGGTGATGTGCCCATACTTCCTATTGGTAGCATGGGGTAAGGTGTAGGGGATCTCTTTGAAAAAATTGAAAGTTAGAAAAAGTTCATTCAAATGATGTGAAATCATAAATCAAAGCAAAGTGAGTTAGATGTCAAAAATTTCAAAAAGATTTTTTAAACCTCAAAACCATATTTTTTCAGCCAAGTGTCCATCTACGGATCTAAGTCTAGATAAAATGGAAAGTAATTCACATTCTAAACTATGAGGAAAACTTGAGTAGAATGAGGTTATAGTGTCTCAATTTGGTTTTTCCAAATCCTTGTCTCTTTCTCATCATTACCATTCAAAAAATATCTATAACATATGCCCTTTATGGCTCTTGGTGTTAAGCCCTCGCATCTTACTGGATGCATGGAGTTAGGAGTGGAGCAAGTTCATTCGCTAATTAAATCACTCTTTCGCCATGTTTTTCCAAAACAATGTAAAGTACCAAAATTTTATTAGAGAAACTAAAGTTCAACATTACAATGCGATTGCATTATCACATATTAGCATTATGAAACAAAAAATAAGAGATCATTCTATTATCATTCATATCCACTGCATACATTCTGAAAATCATATAAAAACAAAATTTATAAACATCTAGACTGCACATGTGAAGTAATCCAAGAGGAAGTGAACTCAGATACAATGAATTACTAAACCAGAAAGAAGAACCTGTATATATCATAATAAATCAAGTTTGTTTAGAATGCCATCATGTGCTTTAGGAGTGGTAAAAAATGCTTGCAATGAGCCTAAAATATAAAAAAATCATATAATGCCTGACAAAATTGTAACCAAGCAATAAAAGGCACACAATTTATCAACCCCTGTGGGATCCTTGAAATGATGCATGGTGCGCGCCAAGACTCCTACTATGGCTACGATGATGAGAATGTAATGAATGGTGGGAGTACTCATGGTGGAAGCCACTAGTTATGGTATCACTATGAGAGTGACTCCACCTCATCAAACACTCAACTATCTCATATGCCGTCAAATGAGTACAAAAGAAGTTATAACATCCGCCACTCCAAATGGGAACAAAACACATTAGTGTGTCTGCACGGCTACAAGTGGCTGTCCTATATCCTTAGTTATCTCATCTTGAGTATTCCCCAAAGGTATCAACAAGGTTTCCATGCACACCCATCGAATAATCTATCGTCACTCCTGTGTAGTCACTACAAGTAGAAACAAAGAAGAACGATGAATTAGAAAGTTACAAAAAAACACAAAAATAAATACCAATTAACATTTCTGACTAAAAAGGTCAAGAGAAGAGGATCACCATACTCGGATATCTAGGAATCCATTTAGGGTTAGTGGTTAATGTTATTACTGCTGATGGTTTTGGGTCCACTCCAAAACTTGATGCAGATGTTGTCCCATCACAGACTCATCATCCCCCTCTCCATCACAAAAATTGGTCCCTCGAGAGACAATTTTCTCCTCCTCTACATCTTCCTCCTCCGGCTCCACTCTTAGAACATCCCGAGTGTCATGACACTCGGGATCACTCTCATCCTCCATGTGAACTACCCTACTAGCCTCACCACCCAACCCCTCGTCATCAGTCTCCTCTCTTCCAGTCTCCTCTCCAGTCGACTCCTTTCCAGTCTCATCCCCTGTATACTCCTCCTAGTTAGAGTCTATGCCTATGGTCTCATCTTCCTCTCCATCATGAGTAGGTCCGGCCTCAATCTAGAGTAATGGTATAGGAGTGGCACAAGATTCCCTTTCGGAAAGAACAACTTGCCTAACTATGATAGACACTCCTAAAACCACCATTGTCCATCCGGATCTCTGCGAGGCCCCTTTCGGGCCTCCTTCATGGTCCTACATAGGTGCCACTGGGGGAAGCATATTAATGTAATGGAGGCTGAACTACTGAGGAACTTGGCTAAACGGGTGAATCTCAAGCTTCCCCTTCCTATCAACTAACTGACTAGTAGTGGAACAAGCCACCAATGTGGTCCTCTCCTATCCCTAGAACCTTTGCCATGGTATGGGATAGCCATCATATCTGTTGTAGTCAAAGAGTCCATTGGATGATGTGGCACTCTGAGAAGTGTCATCATTTTCCATTTGGCAGCCATGACGGCCCTTGGGTCCTGTATTGGTACTCTTCTCCCCTAGGGGACAATCTTCTTGTACAACTAACTCAAAACCAATGTGGGGTGGCTCAAATATCGCCCCTTGTAATATGAAAATATGATACATGTAAGATAAGTGATGCCAAGTATATTTTCTCCCTAGGCGTAGATACGACCATGTGCCTCAATCTACATAATGATGGGAGCCCAACAATAGAGTGGTGTGCCACCTCCCTTATCCCTGATTAACTGCAAGGCCAAGATACCCATGATGGTCTTGCGGATAATAATAGGTATGGGAAAAGTAGGAATGGGTAGACCTTAATCCCCTTCTTGAACTAAAGGAGATCATGACATCCCCGATGTTTGTGGCCCATAGAATCATTGTGGCTCTGGATCCTCTGTCTTGAGAGCTAATCTTATTCCCGAGTATCAAAACCCCAAGAATATGGTATACATCCTCTAGGGTGATCTTCCACTCACCCCTAGCACTCTGCAACTAGAAGGTATTCTGGTCTACATCCCAACAAGAAAACATGTCACATAGTATGTGACTTGCAGGAGTAACATGGGACAACCATGTAATCCTCCATATGCCCACTCTTTGAAGAGTATCGGTCTCATCCTGATTTAACCGATCTAATATCACTAAGAGCCAATCACACTCCCTCTCGCAACTCCAATAGATATACTCTTCCTTCTTATACATCCATCAAAATACAAAAAACAAAAAGTTAGTGACATATTTTGAGAAACAAGCTCATCAAAAACATAACAAAATATTAAAAATAAAAAAAAAAATTAAGTTATCATGGAGTTTTGGTCATTTGTTTTCAAAACCACCACTTAGTACAGGCGACGGTCCTCAATTTATTCTTTTTTGTATGAATTTGTTTCCCTAAAAATGCTCAAAATGCAAAAAAAGACCATTTTCAATGAAATAAAATATTTACCCGAAGGTGCCCCCCTAGAGACTCATTTAAAATAAGAAATTTCAAAAATAATCCCCCCTAGGCAAATATTTTGACATTTTGACATTTTAGGTTTAAAAAAACACAAGTGAGGAAAACTAACCTAGGATCGTGCTGGTCGATCTCCCGCTCACGAAGGCATGATCATGATATCACAACGAATTTTTTTACTATTCTTTCGATTAAAATGATCAACGTGGGCCCAAAGCTCAAAAATCACCAAGTCGATATGCACAAATGAATTTGAAAATGAGTTTGTTTAGATATATATATGTTTTTATAACTTCATTTTTAAGTGCATATGTTCACAGGGATAGAGCGTTGGCATAGGTATATTTCTATATCCCCGCACAAATGGTAAGTCCTCTTTTCATTTTAATTTAGTGTTTATTTTTTGATATTTTATCTATCTGCACTTGAGTTTTCTCTTCATCTTGCAGGTAGCGGGAGTTTGGACAGTGACATTTCAACACACAGGCGTGTCAAGTATAGCTTCTAACTCCCCATTTCGGGAACACCATACTCAAAATCTATATTTTACACCTCTTCATGGCTAAGACGCTTCTCCGAGGGGGCAATATGTACACACCCAAAATTTCATGTGCTACATTTTTAGAAAATGGTTACAAAAGTCCCCAATGATGATTCATGTCCTTTCAGAAGGTGTTCGAGTTCCTAAACCCATTTGTAATATATATTTGTAGCCTAGACATCCTTATTTAGTTTTTCCATGCTTTCTTCTAGTTTCCCACTTCATTTTGTACATGTTTTGGCCTTTATTGCTAGGACCACCGCCTTGCTTACTGCGTGTGACGGTTCTAAAACCGTCACCCGAGATGGGCGGCGTGTCCTATGTGATTTTTTAGAATTCTTCATGCGTAATTTTAACACATGTGGTTTCACTTAACTTGACTTCTAGGGCACGTTTGTGAACCAAATTGCCTAAAAATAGTCTTGATTGCTTGGTATTCCTTCCCTATTCTATTTTTATATAGATTTAATTAGTTTGAACCGCCTCTACACTAAATGATTTGGCACTCCAAGGCTGTATTGTGTATGAAGGCATATCCCATCCAATTCCTACATATTCAATGCTTGTATTCACGCAAATGGCTTGAGAATTTTGTGTATCTTACATAGTATTGTTGCCACAATCCTGCTAGAAATTGCATAGCCATTTGTATTCACTTTTTCTATTTCTCTTCCACTTGCATTGGAACCATCGCCTTCAAACTACCATTGCTCAAGCACTTTCTCCTGCTTGCTGTTGCCTTTGCATTTCCAATTCCTTGGACTCATATGGACACATAGAGAGAGAAAGGATAAACCGAGGGGATGAATTACTACACAACTAGATTTACCTGTATTCTATGAATTCCAGGTTGGATTTTTTGTTTCATTTCCTTCATTTGTAAAATTTATCATTGTTACATCATATCAAATAAACTTGAAATCAATTTCCTTTCATTTTCAAGTAATTAGTTAATTTCAAGAGGGTTTTAATCATTAATAGTAGCTCCCAAAGTGAGATCCTCTTCTTGCCATCCACATGGATTGGAAGGAGAGAATATTTGTTGGATGTTGTCTACACATCATAGATAATTTGGTAAAGTTTTTGTTTTAAGTTAGTTTAGTTTTAATACACTCAAGACAAGGTGAATAACCACACCAGGTTATTTTTCTTGTTTATTTTTAGTGTAGAAGTAGATTTGATTATTTAGAATAAAAGAAAATTCTTGTTTGTGATTGTAATATTTCAATTTTTGTGATTTTTTAGGTTAGTTTCCTTTTAGTAGTAGCATAGATTGTTAGTTTAATCTTAGTTAATTTGGACACTTCAAACTAGTTTAACATTGAGATTCAGTTAGACAAACCATAGGGAATTTACGCTACATGTTCATAGCCTCTAAATATCCCCTTTGTCAACTCAACTATTAGGAGATCACACTACTATATCTTAGTCACTGATACTCCTATAGTTAGCCACACACATTCAACATTGGTTGCTTTGGGACAACCTCGGGGGTCAAGTGCGGTTGAAGGTTGCGCATGTCAATTTCATCTGTCTACAAACACCCCGAGAGGTGAGGTAAACATTAAGGGCCACTAGATTAGAATCCAGAAGCTCTATAAAGGTTGGATCATCAATGTTAAAGAATCGTGTGCTAGTCGGTTTTGGAATTTATGATGTAGCTAATTGTGTACTAGTGGAATGTGGGGGTTCGGATTGGCATTTGAATATTTTCGTAATTGATCCATCACTTTTTGGGATATTTTGAATTGGAAACTCAAGAGAGTCTAGGGATTTTTAAAGATGATTTGATATGTTATTGGTGTTTTGGAGATGATATTGTTGTCTATTTAAAACCATGAACTAATCAAACAATGAATGAATAAAATATGAAAAAAATGGTTGTTTAAAGAAACTAAAGACAAGTCACATAGATATTTTAATTATCTTGATTAATTTAAGAAAATGTGTCAAATGAAAAACGACTAAAAGGGTGCTAGGAAAATGATCTCTAAGGTTTCTTTAAGGAAATTTAAGGTTGGATTCCTTGATATATGCAAAGGTATGTGAGGCCCAGATCTATGTTGGTATTTGTATAAGGTGTGATATTGGGGCATACGCCCCCATCCCACTTCACAATCCCATAATGATAAGGTATTGGGTGGTTACCCGATATACCGCCCACAAACTTTTTTATACTTGGCTAGAACATCGAGTCAACTTATCCTCTTGGTGATGAAATCCAAGTAGGTCCACATGGGAAGGATTGTTTAAATGAAAAATTGATTTGATATGTGATTTTGTTGTGTGTGAAAGGAGTTTTGTGAATGAAATTCGTTTAACTCCTAATTATAATAGATGAGCAAGTAGTTGTGAATGTTTTTTTAAAATATAAAATAAATGTTGATTTTGATGAGCGAAGCCATAAAAAACATAATTTTGAAAGGAAATGAATGAATGAAAGAAGAAGCGTACTGTGATCGTTATTCATTTTTAAACATAATTTTAATTTTCACACATTTTTAAAACAACTACAAAAAGGAAATCCAAGATGATTCAATGTTAGATAATTCGATAAGAAAGGAAAAGAAAAGTTATAAAATATAATAAAAAGGGACTAAGGGTCCGATTGGGCGTGTTAGGATGTTTATGGTGATTTTTTGTTAGTTGTTATAATGTTGAAATACTAAAAATCTAAATAAAAAGGGTTTATCGATACCTGTGCCAACAAATGCAATGTCGGGATGAGTGAATAAATAAATAATTCAAGAGACTAACTCCTCTTTCCTCCAAGTGAGAAGACCTGTGTACAAAGACAACTAGACATGCAAAATATTAGATAAAGATTTAACAAGTTATTTGGAAAATGTCGATCCCTGGGGATCTAAAGGGATTCCTTGAAGAATGTTAACTCGTGTTATATAATCAATTGATATGATAAGATACTAAGATAAAAAATAATATGATTTAGAATTTTAGAGGGATAGAGAGGTCTTGTTTTGCGTGATAGGTAGCGTAGAAAATGGCTATAGTGATATCCAAGTATTCAAAATAATTGAACCAAAACTACTTCTTAACTTCACTTTCTTCTTGTGTGACCTCAAGTTACTCTTCAATGTATTAGATGTCGGACCGAGGGAAATGACACACAAGTTGATTTCATAGATAGTGTTGAACCGCCCCGGCATGAAATTTTGTTGCATGATCATGATATCCTATATATTTGTGATGGGGTGTGATGTACCCAAAACAATCATCTATAGAGAATACATCTTGTAAATAAATAGATTAGGCCAAAATAGGCCTGATAGAAAGGTTGATTATGACAATAAATGACAAAATGCTAAATTTGACAGGACCATCATTATTTGTGAGACCAGTAGCGATCGACAAAATTGCAAGCGATTCTACGAATCTTTGGGGGTCCTCTATAAAAATTGATATGAGAGGGATATTTTTATAGAAATAAAAACTTAATATGATGGACAGCATTGTAATTTAAGTAAAAGAAACTAACAACCAAGGTATATGAATATTTTTACATTTAATGAAGCAATGGATTAATGATGCTATAATTTCTTACATGTACATCTAAATATTTTGATGGCTTGATGGGTGTGTTGAAGATGTCTAGGTGCTCATAGTAGGGTCTTATGGCTTTCTAACACAAAATAAATTTGTTATAATCTCATGGGGATCCTAAAATAGGATCCCTAAGGTTTCTTTTTATAATCGCCATCGATGCGATAAATGTAGGTAAAATGGGTTTAATTACTTCCAAATAGGATTTTAGGTTTTTGGATGTGAATGGAAGAGGTTAGGAAGAGGTTAAGGAGGGTTAGGGGGATAGGATATTATGATTAAAAGGATTAATATGGGTGGTAAATGATTAGGGTGGTTTTAGGGTAAGTTAAGGGTTTTACGGTTAGTAGATAGGATTTATGGGGGTGTGTTTTTATGAGGGTGAGGGTAGTGACTTAGGATAGGTTATAATGATAGGTTTAATGATCTAATGTGTGTGGGATGTAGGTGGGTCACCTAAGGTGCTAAACCTCATGTTTACGATATCAACCCTTTTATCCCTTACAAAAATCATGATCATTCTTGATTTCATCCAAATGATATTCTAATAATTGTTTTATATAAGATTATTTATACATCATTATGGTATTTTGATTAGAGTGGGAATGTGATTTTTTTAGATCAGGTAACTATTTTTCTTGTGGGGAACAAAAAACCCGGAATACATATATAGGTTCAATAACATCTAGGAAAAAACAACCTAGAAACCAACAAAGGCCCAGATAGGACAAAACAACTTGACCAACAAAAAGGCCCAATAAGGAGTAAGGTAACATGTCCTCAATTACAAATAATTTTTTTATATATAATCCTAAACAAAAACACGAACTAAGGAAACAACCAAAAAGACAAAAACCAAAAGTAACAACACCCGATCCACAAAAGATCAGCTAATGTTTCATTTTCTTATTTCTCTTAATGCTAGAGCTAGGGCCTTGATTCAGACCTTCCAAATTCCACCTAGGAGGGAGATGAGTCTCCTACTTGTTGTATGTGGGTTTTACCCCATATCTAGAAGAGAAAAATCTCAATAATAATTTGATCAATATTTTTCATACAATAATACATACCACATATATAGGAGAGGATCTCTAACCTCTCTCACTAAATCTAGGTGGGTGGTTCAACCACCTTTATTACCTAAACTATCTCACCCTACATTCACTTGACCTTCCCTAAAATCACTCTCCTAAATCCTACGTGAGTTATTTTCTTAACTCACTTACATTATTTTCCAATCATAATAATAGCGGGGTAAATTTTAGGGGCAAATATTCGTGAATAGGAGAATATAAGGAATTTTGAATTTTGAATTTGGTGAATTTTGTACTTCCATATGGTAGTGTGTTCACCAAAATTTTACGAGTCCTAAAATTTTTGAATATAATTTTTCCTTTGTGTTTCCACTAAGGACTGACCAATGTTAGTATATTTGCCATCATGTTATAACATTATACTATATATAGGATTAATTCGCCATAATATAGTCATACTATTTACATTATAAGTGTGTGAAAAATCTGAAAGTATAAGACAAAAATCCAAAGGATTCAGGAATAAATGAAAGACTCAAGAGGTAAGAAAAAAATAGAACTATGTTTGTAGACTATCAAATTTTTGTTGGCGGACGAAGTAACAATTATTTGCGTTACCATCTGAAAATCAAAATCTGCAATGCCGACCAACAAGGTAAATGCGTAATTTCAAATGAAAATAACAATATGCTACTGGCTGGTAATAGTTATATGTGTTACCGACTAGTAACAATTATATGTGTTACCGGTTGGTAACAATTAAATGTGTTACCATCTGGTAACATTGTTTTGTGTTGCCATCCAATAACTTGATTTACCATTCACCTGTTCATTTGTGTTGTCATTTTTAGTGTTAATTTTTGTTGTCGTACGATTGGATAAATTTGTATTGTCATCAGTATTTTAAACTTCTATATTTTTGTTGCATGTGCAGACTTCAGAATCACCCATTCGATAGCCCTCATGTTACAAATGAGAAAATAAATCAAGGAAAAAGAAAATGCGATATGGAAATTTCAAAATATTTCAATCAACCAATAGTAACCCCAGTGGCAAGAGGTAATTTTGACTCTTACTATGATAATATTACTTTATTTTTTGATTTACTTAGGGATGTTGTAAGAAAACCAATTTCTTTCAAATGTAGAAAACCCTAGTAGTGACCTTACTCTAGATGAAATTCCCAATCAACGAGTAATTCAATTCAAATTGATAGTACTGATAATCCCATTTCCCATCCAACTCAAACTTCTGATAAACATTCCAAAAACACACATTAGAAACATCGTCGTGAAACCCTCATTTCCTACATTCATGAACCATGCAAATTTACTTTTCGTCAAATTCACCACCCATTCCATAATAATTTTTGGGAGGGGGTTCTTAAAATTAACTCTCAATAATAATACTAATTTAAACATTAACTAGCACATAATAATGTGCACACTAATTATTCCTAACATTCCCCCTTAGTGTGCACATGGGAAATAATGTCACATGTAGGAGCACGAGCGTGCACGTTTGCCTCATAGCTTGTTCTTCTAGGTTGTTGATGGATCTTTATAAATTTTGAAAATATTTCCTTGATAGGAAAATATTCCCCCTTTCAAAAAATTTACCCCTTTGGAGAAAATACATCCTCATATAATCACCCCCCACTAAATATTTTTCCTTTTAAAGGAAAATATTGAAAATAATTTTATGATTAAATTTTTGATTAGAAATCATTAAGGCGAGAGAGGAGGAATTAGCTGATTTATGTTGATTTTTATTGTGGTGTTGTCATGATCATATTATGGTTGAAATCCATGGTTCTCGATCAGCCAATTCTCCATTTTTTCATCTTGTAATCTTAAACAGCATGGACCTATTTTTCCTCTTGGTCAAAAAAATTCCTCACCAATCCTCCTTTCACATACTCTATCACAATACACAACACCAGTGGATTTCTGTTGGTGCTAACCACATTCTAGTTCTGCATGATTGTTAGTATCATCGGCTCTATGTGAATCACTACTCCATGATCTCGAGTCTTATCCTCGTTGTTTTTCAGGATGCTCAATTAGAATTTTTGTAGATAATATGATAATTATGTTGCTGAATATTTCCCAATATGGACATCCAATGTGAAGATTCACTGTATGCACCTTGCTAGAGAACAAAATAAATCATTGGTGATGAATTTAACAAAGCTGAATTGACCCTGACAACAAAATTTGCACCATCGGTTGAAATTCTAGTGCATCCGCAACTTTTTGCAAAGGAACACACATATCCTATATTATAAAGGCTTAAAAATAGTGCATGTTGGAGAAGGAGAAGATCTTGCATGAGGAGCCGGTGAGAGTTTTTTTTTTTCAATGGAGATTGAAGCATTCCATAACAAAAAAATCATAAGCGAGATCCATCGGGAGATTTTATGGGTTGCCTCTGTTGATTCTGGAACATAATGGAGGAGCATCTGATATGAGATGGGCCCAGATTTATGTCTTTTCGAGTAGTCAATCCAGATCTAAATGAATGCTACAGAATTTTAGATCAATGAAAAATGGTAATACAAGACTATCGATGTGGCATGAAAATTGAAGGTGATTCGGCCTTGTTTCAATGCATGGAATGAAACTTTGACTGTAGATTGCTGAACTTTCCAAAATCTTTATGAAGATGTACACATTTGAAACATGTATATAAATGCCACTTTGTAATCACCTAGAAGTAACAAAATCCAATTTTTAATTGGATTTCTTATTCTGCAATCAAAACTTTTATTTCTTATAAATTTGAAGCACACTCAATGAACTTGTGTCGAGAACCATATTCTGCATTACATATATATCTATACATTTTTTTAATTTTATATTTTTTATGAAAACTATGAACAAAATGGATGAAATACTATAGAAGAAGAAAAAAAAAGTGGAAGATAGAATATAATGCATGTGAATGATGGATTTCAACGGGTTTTCTATGAGGTCCGTCGTATCCTCTATCACTTTGTTGACAAATATGAAAGAAATGTGGATGTTACAAACTCTAGAATTTACATGAGGCTTGTTGTATCCCACTAGTCCTTCATTTGCATCACTTGACTTCACAACAAATGGATGGGCATAGAAAAAGGGAATGGGGTCATAGAGGTCCGTGGGATCTACTAACCCATTTCCTTAATCAACTTGACAAACAAAGCATGAGTGGAGTGAGATTCAAAGAGGCCTAAGAGGAAACCTGCTCTGATGCCAAATGTGGGTTTTACCCCATATCCGGAAGAGAAAAAGCTCAATAATAATTCAATCAATATTTTTCATACAATAATACATACCACATATATATTGGATGATATCTAACCTCTCCCACTAAATCTAGGTGGGTGGTTCAACCACCTTTATTCCCTAAACTATCTCACCCTACATTCACTCAAACTTCCTAAAATTACTCTCTTAAATCCTACGTGAGTTGTTTTCTCAATTCACTTACATTATTTTCCAATCATAATAATAATACTAATTTAAACATTAGCTTGAAAAAAATAATGTGCACACTAATTTTCTCTAACATCATCCTTGGTACCAACAACCTCCTCATCTTTGTTGGTGTTACCGAGATCTAACCTAGTACCTCTCTTTTGTTTTTCCTACTTAGCCAATTGATCCTAATATATATTAATCCTCTACTCCTGCATGGTGAAATCCTCCTTACAGCCATTGTTTATTTTTCTGGAATACCAACTTGATGTGCCACTCCTTCATATCTGGATCACTTGTTTGGTCGCCTTGAGAAAAGTACTAATTTCCACCTCCATATTATCCATCCTAGAATATTTATTGGTGTCTCTAAGGTTATCATCCACAATGCCCTTCCCTTTAGAGGATTCCCTCTTATTCATGACAAAGATCACCTCCACTTACATTTCTTCACTTTTAGTCTCCATAGGACCCTTCTTTTCAACTTTCTCAGTCTGTTGGCTAAGACTTCCTCGTTCGAGCTAGTAGGTTGCAGGATGGGGGAAGACTTGGTTTACCATTTTGTAAAAAAGAACATAATCAAGCCATAGTGCAGGGGGGAATAAAACATTTCCTCCTTAATGTCTGACATAGAAACAGTGAGGGACCACAACAAGGAAAATGGGAAACTCATTGCATGATTATGATGCAAATAGTTAAGGATATAGAGGTGATGTTTGTAGATTTGTAGATTTTCTAGAAATTTCCCTCAAGGGTTAATATCTCATTACCACTTTACAAAAATCATCCCACCTCTTTGGAAGACAAGCCACGACAATTCCATCATCATATAGGTGCACCCTTTCAGTAGGCCCAAAAAAGGTGGAGATCTCATGGTTCCTATGATTCTTCTCTTTGAACAATTTAAGCCCCTCTGTAGACATGCCAGTGACATCCACAATAAATTGTTCTATAACATGCATTTCTACCCCCTGAACTTAAATCTACCATGGTCCCATGCTTTTCTAAAATTCAAGGCTTTGTCGGGGTCATTACCTTTGATATGTTTGATGAATTATGTGAACCCACCCTTCCTCGGTAGGTTCAAAACTATGGCATCCCGTTTGATTTATTGAAATGAGGTGGGTTCAACTATTTCTTGTTCACCTCCCATGTTTTCCTACTCCAATTTTTTGTTTTATTTGACCCATGCTTAAAAATTATTTCCCTTCGAGATAACGAGTAAACCCCTTCTTCTCTGTCATTATTAGAGCTATCATTATTCCCAATTATGCCTTGCAGATACTAAATAGATATTTTTTGGTTTGTACAATCATCCTTACATGTTCCTTTCATTATTAATTATGTTATCAAAATGGATCCATTGTACCGTTACCTCTCTCATTCCACCCATTCCTCCAAATCATTACCTTGGTTCACCAATCCATCCATGCCGAGAATTGTTTTCCCTACACACTTGGCATAAGTCCACATCATCGAAGACCCCAATCATGATTTGAACATTGTATATCATATTCTTGATATTTCACTCCACCTTGCATAAACCTTCAATTACCTTAATAATTAATAAAGAGTTTCCTTCTATAATAAATTTCTCGAGTTTAATTATTTTAGCAATCTTTATGCCCTTGACATCCATAACCACCTCATCATAGTTGTTATATTTATTACCTAATGGTCTGTGTAGGCCATAATATAATTCCCCATGTGATCCTTTATAAAACCACCCCCAAATTTTCCTTCCCTTAATTTCACAGACCCATCGAAATTAAGTTTAAACCAATCCATTGGGGGAGGATTCCATTTCAAATTGGTTTTTTCCTTCTTTTTCCCAGGTTTTGTTCCTACTTTGTCTGGGATAATCTTTAAGGCTTGAAGAATCCTTGTATCCTCCTTAGAATAGGAGTCCTCCCACTTGTGCTTATGGATCCCAATGTTATCCCTCATATTTTTCTTAATTTTTTTGACCACCTTAGAGATGTTAGTATGACTTGTTTTGGAAAATTATGTTGTTCCTCTCATTCTAGAAGCCCCATAAGATATGAGGCAATGTACAATTCCATATAAATTTTATTAGCTCGGGTTTGAAATTGATGCCAAGAAAATTACAATACCAAATTCATTAGTTTTTGTTGCAAGAATTTGAGCACTATTTCACAATTCTATATCTAAATGGTGTTAAATTGAATTCTTTACATGAAACCTTCTATAGATGTATCATGCAATCCTAAATCACTAATAAAGGTTTAATTATAATACTTAAACCTTATTTGACCTCTATTTAGGATGTCTCCTTGTTACAAATATAAAATAACTTAGGAATTTGATATGCAAACTAGAATTCCTTAGCACTTTATTTGAATTCTACTTGAAAATGAGGATGGTCATTTATAATGAACTTATTTAGCTTCTAAAACCTTACAATGTATTTTTTGTGATTATAAGATAGTATCATAGCTTGTCCAATGTGTTACAACCTTAAATTTAGCCACAATTTACCTTTACACTTATTTCCCAGTCATTGTTTCTCACCTCTACAATTCAAAATTTCTGGTATTAATATCTCCACATAAATTCATCCATTCGACCTGAAATTTTTTTGGAGTTCATGAAAATTTTGGGGCATAAAAATTGGTAAAAATTTCAGATATTTTCATTGGATATTTGTGGAGAAATTTGATGTCCTAGTTCTTACAAATGTAGGCAAGATGCATATAAATATTTCAGTATACATTATTTTGACCTTATTTATAATGAAATTAGATCCTTAACAGGTTTCCTTCATTCCAAGTATTTTAGTCAAGGCAATAGAAACCGATTAAAATGTATGGAGGTTTTGAAATTTCTGCCCCTATCTAAAAATTGTACACATTCGAGGTTAAAATGTGAAGAATCACATACAAGACTTATATGTTATTTCTATTAAACATTGCATACATACATTATCATATAGAAAATAACTATTACCAACAATATATCCACTCATTCAATCTAAAAATGGATCTTTCTTAACTTACACTCCTACATTGACTCCAAACAAACTCAACTTTCCCCAATAAAACTCAACTAAACTCAAATGAATGAAAGATGAGATAAATATCATATCAACTACCAATTCATGAAGTTTATCACTAATTTAAATATTTAAATAATCCTTATTAAGTATGAAAATTTAATTATACACCTAAATGCACCTAATCAACCTCTTAAAAAGACAATTAATCCTACCATGAGATTACACACACACACACATTTGAAATTTTAAACATTAAATAAATGGAGGAAAACCATTGTAACTAGACTCAAATAACCACCATATGACCTATTAATATTTGCATATGATGCTCTTGCATCTAACTACCATGAAACAACAAGAAATATTTGTTATTTTGAATTTCGTACCAACTTGTCCACACTTGTACCATATTTGATGAGATCAATTTCAGTCATCCATGTTGAATCCTCTATTGGTTTGTGATCTAGAGGAAATTTTGGATAAACCTCCTAAAATAATGACTATGCGAAGTTGTCTACGAGAGATTTCTTATGACTATAAGATTGCAGAAAACAAAGCCCATATGTGAAAGTTGTGGCTATCAAAGTTGGGTCCAATCCTAGATGAGACAGAGGTCAATTGGCTAGTCACATTATGAAAAGTAGAAAAAATGATTTGAGCGTAGGTGACAAATTTTAGTTTAGGCCTCCGGTCTTCGACACTCGATTATGGTCATCTTTGTCAATTATTGAAAAACAAATTCCACGTGGTGGGTCCTCAAGCCACCACATGGCCTACCACCATATTGTCACATTGGTTTACATTACCACATTAGACTGATTTATTCACCTAGCCATGGGACGAGTTGAGGGACTAAGCTCTCAAGTTATGCGGGGCGAGTTGTGTACCTAGCTTCGTGAGTAAAATGTGGTTTACGTGGCCTAAGCTACGTATTCATTGGAGTGATAAAGGCTATTTAAATATTTATCTCACCCATATCCTTCTCGATGTGGGATATACCTCACAATGCTACAAATCTTTTACCCCAAAAATAACTTGGTGGGGTGACAAGGGCAACGTGTCATAGATAAGGTCCACGTGGTATGGTAGGTGACGACATTGACATTGGAAGTGAGGTCAATGAGACACATAGGCTCGAGAGCAAGGGTTATAGGAAATGTGGCAGCAGAAGAGTGGTCGGCGACAATGGAAGAGGGCATGTGGTGGTTGGGAGGATGTCATAACAAAGTAGTCGGGTTTCATTCAATGAACAAACAAAAAGGGGGTGGAGGAGTCAACCCCATGACCTCCCCCATATCATCGAATCGACCCAAAAACTCGGCCAGTGAATTGGTTGGTGTATAAACTAGTGGATTTGGTATAAGACCATATAATGGGGCACACCCAAGCCTATAGGAGGATCTCTAACACTCCCACTACAATACACAATCCTCTCAAGTAAGCCCAAGGAGGAAAAAGGAGAAGAAGGGAGTTGAGGCAAGTAATGAGGCCTTAGAAAAATTAGAAGGACAATATTTTAGGGAGAAAAAATATTTAAAGGCCTTTATTATTATTTTATAGGCAAAGAATATCCTCTCTCCAAGAATAAATTCTTTGATCCCGAGCTAAGAGGAATAGAAGGTGAATGCCTTAAGAAGTTTGAAGACATTTTGTGGTGATATTATGGAGGATTTAAAAGTAAGTCCTATATTATAGGCATTATCGACAAATAAGAAGGCTTATATTGTATTAGTATAAGCATGATTATTATATGACCTATATTATAATAGTATAGGCATATGGAGATAATATCATATATCATACTAATATAGGCATCATCATGGAACTATGATATTATCAACAAGATGATAAAATAAGTCCTATTATTTAATAGGCACAATGTAAAAATTGTAGGAGTTATTATTTACTCACTGATCAATGCAAAGGCCAAATTGACGCCTTATTCTCATGTTGGATCCCAAAGATGCCATGGAGTTGAGGGACGTGACAAAGCAACAGAGAAACACTAGAGCTTAGAGCCTTAGTACGTTGGATGTATCATCATATTATTTTCTTCGAGAGGAGGTTCATTATTCACTATTGAGCTCGTTGGCAACACCTTGAATAAACTAAGCCGTGAAGAGGTTATATTTCCATGCAATAAAGTGAAAGGAGATCATTGTCAACAACATACATCATATCAGTCATGGCTCTGCATAGTATAGTGAAGGAGAACCCTTGTTGTCTAATCATATCTGAAGACTTAGTACCATACAATGGAGGCATTGGGGTCATCTAGAATACGTGAGTTATTATCAACTCACTGAAACTAGTGGAGCACCTAGATTCTAACTTGAAAACAAAATATATTTCACATTAGAGATTGGATCTAATGAATAAGTTAGGGTATTATCACTTGGTGATCATGGAGAAGATTCATGTTCTTCGACCTTTGTTGGAGTTCGGATCATTGTATAAGCTAGGGTATTGCCACTTGCTGGTCATGGAGAAGGTTCTAGTTCTTTAGACACAAGTGGAGATCAAATCTACTTGGATAAGACAAGGTATTATCACTCAATGGTCATGGAGGATATTCATGTTCTTCTGGTAACATGTTTATTATAGCTTCAATTGTGATTTTTACTAGAGTTACAATTTAGAAGTGAATAATAAATTGGTTTTGTATTCGAACTTAGAGATGTCGGCATTCTTCTAAACTCTAGTTATCAACCTTTGTGCACTATTATTATGGTTTTGTATTGCACTCTTTAAAAGTTGATTTACTTAAACGAGGTGAATTTGGTGAAAGAATGAATTTCCTATAAGGGTTCATGGTTAAGGAAAAAAATTGATCAGATTTTTTCGGATCAAGTTTGGTATTAGAGCATGTATTGTGTCACGTAAACTTGCTTATCTATGAGAAAGTTGATATTGAGAATTGGGTTGTTGTATGCGGTAGAAGTGAGATGGACATGTACCAGTTCACACTATATCCCAGAGAAGGATTCTAAATTGAGGAAACATTTACAACTCATGGAAGTAGAGAAGAAAAAGCAAGAGCTACAAGATAAGTTTAAGTCTCTGACAGAATTTAGGTATTATTGTATTGATATATTTGCAATTGTAAGACCCTTTTGCAAGGGAAAAAAAAATTATTGCAGTATCTTGAATTTTCTTATTGACTAATATGTCCAGGAAAATAAAAACCAATGTCATACTTTGTAGAGAGATTGATCATGCAAAGAAGATGACAGGGGACCAGAGACACCAAGTAAGTAGGCACTATGCAATAGGTTTATCATGCCAAGTGTTTTCTTTCATATTGGTAATCAAATATCTATATCAAGTCCTTAAAGACCATACAATAATCAGTCATCTAGATTTGGCATCATAGTGGCACAATAGAAGGTGGTGATCCTAAGTGCCACAAGTCCTAGAGATTGAACCAAATGTCCACATTGGAAAAGGAGTATTTCAAAGGCCGGCGGTTAGTTGCGAGATCTCTTTGAGACAACAAGAAGGTTCATGATCCAAGGAGTGGAAAATGATATATTTTTGGGAAAAAAATCCTCCTCACTGAGGCGGTGTGATATGGAGGAAAATTTAGAGGAAAAACGTTACCTAAACCTCAAAAATCATGAACTTGTGGAATTTGAATCCAAGATATTTCCAATGATTATAAAGAGGTAGAAAATAAAGCTCGTACATGAAATTTGTGGATAGTAAAATTTTGGTTAACTCTTTTACGAGATATGGTCAACCGGCAAGTCACATTATGACAAGTGGGAAAAATGAATTATGCGTAGGTGACAAGTTCAGGCTTCGGCCTCCGGTCTTCGACACTCGATTATGGTCATCTTTGTCAACAATTAATTTTTTTCCATGTGGTCGGTCCTCAAGCCACCACATGGCATGCCACTACATTGCCACATTGGTCTTGTTGTTGTGCAAATGTGCAACAGGAAATTGACAATTTCCAAGCACGACAACGATACCCCAGTGTTAATTTTTTCAAGTCCCATCATTCCAAGACACCTCGGGTCTATCCAATCAGTCCAAATGACCTCTGAATAATGTAATATCATTCCCCTAGGTGATTTAGGTAAGTCTATTCATTACCCCTATGTGATTTTAGGGAGTTCTGAAAAGATACTATCTTCTGGCAATATTGGGAAGGGTTATCGCTAGCCTTCCCAAGACTGGATTCAACTCCTTGGAGCGGAACGGAAGGTAAAAATTCAACACGGAGATGAAATGAAGACCTTAAAACATAATATAAATGTTTTTTTAAGGTTTGGGGAAGTTTTGTAAGACTTGGAGCAATTTGAGTAAAAAATAGGGTTCAAAAGCCTAGGCATACTGAGAGGCCTAAAAAACTTTCAGGCTTCATAAGAAGATTACAAGAGCTTCGAATGGAGTTAGGAGAAAAAAATATCTCCAAAAATAGGATTCAAAGGCCTAAATTATGGTGAAATAATATTTTTCACAACACTTTGGTGCATCAAGTCTGCAGGCATATTTTCTCAGCGGAGGTGGAGTACAAAATCAAAAATCTGATTTTTTAGGGATCAAATAGAATAATCAAGACATTATACCCACACCATTGGATTAATAATTCCATTTATAGTCAGGATCATATAAAAATTTTCCAAAAAAGTCCATCGGGAGCTCAAGTTATCACTGTTACAAGTTCAGGACTTAGCCAAATTTTTGGGAGGACACGTGTCAGCACCAGGAGCCTGGCGGGATTTTGTGTCCCTCACGTCCCCCAAGGTCAAGGAAAAAAAGGTTGTAAAAGTGTTCCTAGAACCCTTGAAGCCCTCTCAGCCCTCATATGACCTCTTGGACCCTCATGTGACCTCCAAACTTGACAGTTCATCCCTAGGTGCTTTTTTGAAGCATTCATCCCCTGTCGTCGGATCGGGCACCACGTGTCAGCTCCAGGACCACCATGGAATTTTATGTCCCTTATGCACTTGAGGTGGGGGACATCAGACCTTGAAAAATTTTCCCAGCCCCTATGGGGAGTCTTTTGGACACCCACGTGACCGCAGTTCAGCCCCTAGGTGCTTATTTGGAACGTGCATTCCCTGCCGTCGGATCGGGTGCCACGTGTCATGCTCTTGACCACCATGGAATTTTATGTCCCTTATGCACCTGAGGTGGGGGACATAAGACCTTGAAAAATGTGCCTAGACCCCATAGGGAGTCATTTGGACACCCATGTGACCTCCTTTCACTCCCAGTGCTTTAAATCAGCTTTTTCCTCCTTCATTCCTGTCGTTGGATCTTGTCGTTGTCTTGCTCATTGTGGAAATTGATTTCCCTCACATCCCTGAGGTCAGGGAAATCAAGCATGGAAAAATTCTCCCAAGCCCTACCTACGCATATCTTTTTGAAATTTTTCCAAGTGTTACTTTTTCGCTTCTAACTTCTAACAATTATATGTGCACTTCATTCCTCCATACTTCCTCTACAAATTTCTTCCATCACTCCACCATTATAAGAAATAAAACCATACCTAATAAAAATTCACTCCCCTCCCACTCCATGAAATCATGCAGGTCTCAGAAGGAATCCTCATCAAACACAAAAGGAGAAGCACAGAGCACAGAAGGAGAAAACGGAGAAAACTCCATAGCCATGAAATGAGAAGTTGAAGAAATATCCCAAACAGATGCATGAAACAACAAGATATATTTTGATGCTCATTCCTCTACCCAAGGCCATCAATAATACACCTTCAAACTCCCCCCATGTGTGACAGAGCATCCACAATGAAGAAATCTCCTTTTCGGCTCAACGAAGAAAGAAGTGGGATTTCCCATCAAACC
Source organism: Taxus wallichiana var. yunnanensis (assembly GCA_018340775.1). NCBI lineage: Eukaryota > Viridiplantae > Streptophyta > Pinopsida > Cupressales > Taxaceae > Taxus > Taxus wallichiana. The sequence goes on along the minus strand of CM031234.1, from coordinate 358,656,330 downwards.
GATTGCGGATTAAAGTAAGATCACACGTGAAGCACCAGAAGAAAAAACCCACATTAAAAATAAAATTTTATTTGAAAACAGAGGAGAAAACTAGACCTACAATTTTGAGTTCCTTTAATGGCTGTCATACCTAGAAGCACCATCAGTCCGAAAATTAAAAATTAAAATCTCTGGATTATTAAGCGAGCGGCCCGAAATTTCATAGGGATGATATTGGGAAAAAACCAATATAAAAAAATTCATTCCATGTCAATCCAACTCCTAGAGGATAAATTTCTAAAAATAGTAATTCTACTACATAGGAGGCTGCTATTTTGAGAAATTCATCAACAAAAGAACTGCGAAGGAGATGAAGACATTATAGGTGCACTTCTACTTGAGAATTCACAGAATGGAAATTTTTAGCACTTACTAAAAATAGTAAGTGGGCCCTTGAGCACCTGCTAAAAATAGAAATTTGATCTAAAGGAGTGAGGAACACAGGGATAAAGGGGAATCAAGGTCACAACACTCAGCAAAGGATCGAGGGAGTTGCTTTTTTACACTTACTAAAAATAGTAAGTTACACTCAAAGAGAAGTTTTGACACAATGTGATGTACAAGGATAATCATTCAGGGGGACATCATTGTTCAAGAGCATCCTAGTCATTTTTCACAGGGCATTCAAGATCCACCTTAGTTCATTCAACTTGGTGAGCGTTTGTGAGCTAATTTGGAGGAGTTTCACAAAGTGTGCAAGGAGTTTGAAGATTTAGAGTTTCACTGCATTTGGAGCTTTCCATCAACGAGGATCAATGGACTTCATCGGTGACATCTAATCTTCTTCTTCTCTCTCTTTCTCTCTCCTCTTCCCCCAACTTTCTCTCACTTTCAAATGTTCTAATTCTTTGTTGGAGTTTGCACTTTTTGATATGCCTTTAAGTCACTCAAAATTGAATTTAGAAACATAATGTAAATTAAGTCGCCTTGCTATTATAAAAGGGACTTAAATATTTAAAGTGGAATATGAATAGTCTTAAGTCATATTAAGGCATATGGAGGGTCATGAGGAAGATGATAAGTCACCTCTCATTCTATAAATTGTAATGCCATTCCCATTGCAAAGGGTTGGTGATTGATCTTGTAAACTCAAGAGTATATTGCACCTTGAGAGAACAAAGGAGATAGCCATTTTCTTCTATTCCCCCTTCTCAATTTCTTCCATTCCCACACTATGTACAAATTCTACTTGAGCTTCAATAAAGGAAGAAGGAATTTTAGCCTCTTTGATTGAGGATTTTATTGGTACTTTGTGTTCATTAAGCTCTATTTAGTCTTGTTGCTATTTTGCAGATTTGTTTTCTTCTGAAATTCAAGTGCATGTGATGAAACTTCTAACTGGTGTGTGCAAGTCTCTAATTTTCTACTTGCAACATTGGTTCTCCTACCTCAATTCTCACTCCCTTTCCCACTCTACGACAAAGTTTTCCCTAGCAAGAGATTGCTAGCTTTGCCACAGAGGTCATTGGAGTTCCCTGTTGGATCTCTCGGCTGAAAAACCACCACAGAAATCCACACTTTCTTGTGCATGCTCATATGAAAATTGCACCTTAGGTTAAGTAGAGGGACTTAGATTCCCGAGCATTGGC